>CM052809.1:37586336-37653253 GCA_028533885.1 Nasua narica
GCACGGTCCCGTCCGGAGTCTCCAAACCCAGCAGTTCCCGCCGCGCGCTGCCGCGCCGCTCCTCCCCAAGGAGGAAGGAGAGGGTCCCTCTGGAATGCCTTATGTGGTCCCCGCTCGAAGGGCCGCGGCCCCGGTCTAGGGTAAGCTCCAGCTGAAAACGCACTGCGCGGCTCTTTCTCTGCCCCGGCTTCTCCACCCCGATACCTGGGAGCTCTGCCGCACTCAGACACCCCCGGTCTCTTTATGATCTCGCGGGTCCTGAAACCACTCTGTTCCCGCAAGGGCCAGACCTCTGGCCTAGCCTCTGGAGCAATGTCCCTCAGCGGAGCTGACTCTAAAAGTTCCGATTTTGTGCTCCGCGGCTCTGCGGCTGCAGGGAGCCGGCCCTCCCCCCACGGTCTCTCTTCCCGTCGCTTTGGAATCACTTTTCCAAACGTCCTACCTTTCCGAAGGTGGTCGATTTTCTGCTCCTAGAATTGCTCTTCTTCCTCTCTTCTCCCTCCTGTTGAGTATATGCTGGCTTTTAAAATGATTTCTTAACTATCTAGATGAACTTCTGGGTTCCGACTCTATCTCAACCTCCTACTTCTCCACCATCTTGCTCTATTCTCTTGTATTTTTATTCTCTATTGCATTTGCCATGCTACATTGTGTGTGTGTGTGTGTGTGTGTGTTTGAAAATAAAATTGTGGGCTTTTTGACACTTCTAAAAATTTGAACAAAGTGTAAAATTGTAGAAATGAAATCATTTTAAGTGTTGCTTTATCTTGCCAGCTAATATTTTCCTTAACAGCTTCAACTCTGTGGAAACAAAGTGCCTTTTCAAACACCAACATGTTTCTGATTGGTTTGAAGCATTATGACAGTTTTATTGGGAACATTAAATATTTTTCTATCCATTAAATGATGTAATGATAAGGGTGAATGTTCTGTAGAGGTCTTCAGTTGTTTAGAGAATGGCTGAAGATAGGGTCGTAGTTCCCGGATATGCTTTCCAATAAGCTGATTGGATTGGATCGAGGATTAGGAATTTTGACCTAATAAGCCTAAAAGAGTCTTATTTTGTGCCTACTTGGCCTCCTGAATGAGAAAAACCTGGCACCATTATTGCTTTCCTTCCACATGGTCAGCTTTTATGGTCTGGGAACCCAAATCATAATGTAACTTTAAGAGGTAAGGCAATGAGCCTCTCATTGTTGGTCTCCCTGCTTTTAGTTTACCTTTAGTCCATGAGGGGTGTTATTTGTTAGTCTTCCAGTGGCTCAGATGCATGTCTAAGTCTCATTAACCTGAGAAACTTACAAGCCAATGTTGATAATTTCTGTTCAAATGGCCATAGCTTTAAGAGCCTTATAGGGCTTGGAGAAAGAATACATGTACCAATTAGTTCAATATAACTCTCATGTCATTCTCATCTCTGGTGGTTGCAATGAAAGATGGGTTTTCTTGGTTTTCTTTTGAATATTGTAATTCACGGAGCACTTGTTTGACTGGTAGGACTGATGAAAAGGGACAACAGGAGTAGTAGCAATAGCTTTTGAATGAAAAGCCAGGATGATTGTGACTACCAAAGTGGCTCTGTAAGTCATTCTAATGGTGGACCTGCACAGTATAGAAATACAGGTATCTAAACTAATAACCCACCAAGTTTCTCAAGAATGGTTCAGGTAATCCATTTGTGTCATAAATTCATGGACAATGAGCTGTTTGCCACTATATGTGACCTACACTGATGATGGAATAAGAGAAGAGAAATGTCAGGACTTAAAGAAAAATTTATGGCAAATCTCAGTAGGTATTTTTCTAGGGCTTATGCCTTTAAAATAATTTTTAGTGCTTTTCAATGTTTAATATTTTTAAAATGTTTAATGTTTTAAAAATGTTTCATGATAAAAATTCCTTAGGTAATACATATATTAATATTAGTCTTAGATTTTTTTACCCTTGTGGGAATTTTTAGAGTATTTTACTAGATATTTTTAAGAGAGGCTTTTCATTATACCACAGAGTACTGAGTGTGTCTATTCTGTTTAGCTTTTATTTTCTTCTTAAGAAGAGGTATTCTTACAAGAGATATTCTTTATTTTGTGGTTTCAGCTTGGACACTGGCCTCCTGTAGCTTTCTTATGGAGCGAGGGGAAGTAAAGTCCAATTGTGTGTTATTTTTTAAATGACTGATGGAAACAATCAAGGCCAGCTCCCACAGAGCTGAGCAAAACAGAGCCACATTTGCTCTGAGAACATGATTACTGCTTCTTACGAAGCCATGCCTCCTCGTACTCTGACAGACAACTCACAGTGAGTTATATTACTGGCCCTTAGAAGGTTCTGGATCTTACCACAGCTAAGATAATTAACACATTTTCCAGAAATTAGCTTATCTGAGCAGGCTGGGCATTCTAGAGGCTAGAATTCTTCATTGAGTTCTTCATTGCAGTCTATGGCGATGAGATCTCTTGTCACTGTTGACAGAAGGGGTGTCTGGTGAAGAGTGCTAGGGTTCCATTTTCCACATCCTGGGGTTTTCAGCCTAAAGATAAGATTACCCAGTCTCCTCTTACATATATTCCTGGCACCTTGACAATGTACACCTGCCCTGGCTTCCATGTGGACGTTTGCTAGTCCAGTGAATTCTGAACGTGACAGGTCAAAAGAATCACATAGGATGCTTGAAAATTATAGGTCTCTGGGCCTACAGTGGATATTTGAAGTCTGCAGAATTCAGGTACAGTTCCTTAGTTCTGGGACTCTCAGATCTAGTGTATCCTATGAGAATTCAGTTTTGTATTCCTGAATAAAAATGAATTTTCAGCCATTCCCCAGTTTGCATTTCCAAAGTGGGCATGTGTCAGTGTGACCAACCATCTTAGCTTTCTGGTTTTAGTACTGAAAAGTCCGGTAGTGTCCTCTGAACTCCCTCAGTCTTGGGAAAACGGGGATACTTGGTCACTGTAGCCACACCATGTAATCAAGTCACCTGGCCTCTCTAATCCCAAAGCCATTTCAGGTTCTGTAGGTTAAGAGTTATTATGCAGGCTTGAGATTCCCTTTTCTCCGGTCATTCACTTCCAAATCCCAAACTTTTGTTGCTTTTTCTTTTCTCCTTCTTTTTTTCTATATGGAATTTCACTTTAGTGAAAAACTCTTGCCATTGTTTTAGAAGGTTTTGGAGAAAGGATGGAGATAACCAGATTGTATGCATGATACTATTTTTATATATGTATATTTTTATATGTACATATTGAAAGCCTCTTAGTGAGTTCTCACCTTGAAATAATGATATTGTGGACTTTAAAAATCTATTATTATTGGGGCACCTGGGTGGCTCAGTTGGTTGAGCAACTGCCTTCGGCTCAGGTCATGATCCTTGAGTTCTGGGATCGAGTCCCACATCAGGCTCCCAGCTCCACGGGGAGTCTACTTCTTCCTCTAACCTTCTCTCCTCTCATGCTCTCTCTCACTTTCTCTGTCTCTCAAATAAATAAATAAAATCTTTTAAAAAAATCTATTATTATTGAAGTACAATTGACATGTAACATTGCAGAAGTTAGTTGATTTGATATGTTTATATATGGTAATATGATTACCATTGTGGAGGTAGCTAACACCTCTATCAGGGCATAAAATTGTATTTATTTTATGTGATGGTAACAATTAAGATGTAGTGTCTTGGCAACCTTCAAGTGTATGATACAGTATTGGTGTTTATGATGGCATTGTGGACTTTGATGCTTTACCAAATTTAGTATCAGAAATTAGGTTGAACTTCACCTAAAGCCAATGCTAAGTCCACATAAGCGAGTTTCCAACAATTATCTTGCATTACTGGGGCTTCCTTTTTCATGCTTTTCGTACTATGTATTACTTGAATTCTGTCCCCTTATTAGTCCAGACCTGAAACTAGGCTATCTCCCAGTTTCTACAAAAAAGTCCATTCACGCCCAAGAGTTTCATGAGTTTAGTAACTCTCTAGAAGTTATTGGGTGGCCCCAGTATCACAAGATAGGTCCTATCACAGGGCATGGCCATTGGCCACATTCCCTTCTCCACAGCCTCTCCAGACCACAGAACACTTTTATCTGAATGCAGGCAAGTAAGGGTATTTTGAGGTATTTTGATAAGTGCTCTTTGTTCCATGTCATAATATTTGTAATGAAAGAGTAAGGTGTTTATCTCAGTGATTATGAAACTCTACAGAGTGGAAGTGTTGGGCATCAAACCTCTTGCCCTTTAAGGTTAGGAAATGAGAGGAAGCACATTCTATAAAATTGACCATTTCCATTTTCAGAGGGTAGCATCAATGTTAGTTGGAGAAGAAAGTGAATGGTTTTAATCAAGGATCTAGCAGATGCCAACAATTGCAGAGTCAATATTATGGTGATAAGATCTCTCATCATTGTTGGCAGAAGGGGTGTCTGGTGAAGAGTACTAGGTGAAGAGTGCTACTTTGATAATCTTACTACGATTCCTGTTTTATAGGTGAGGAAATTATAGCTTAGCATAGTTAAAAAAAATAAAAAAAATATCAAAAACCTTGACCAAGTTTACACAAGTAGCAGACCTAGGATTCCTTCTCAGGCACATGGAATATGTGCTCTTTATCCATATTCACATCACACCAAGAATATAGATTTTTCCTTTTCACAGATGCATCCCATGTACATAATTTCAGAGCTGCTAGAAAAGAAGTGGAATCTTGTTTTCCAACCTTTCTTCATGCTGTGATTTATAAGGCATGGATTACTAGTAGCTAGGGTACTCGTCAGCATCACAGGACCGCACTAATGACCCTCTGGCTTGGCATTCGTGAGGATGTGCAGGTGCTGCTGGGACCAGGGCTCCGGTTCATTGCAGTTGTCAGGATTACATTCTCCCCATCTGGAGAGCTCTCTCAGCCAGCCATGTGGTTCCCGCCCCAGAAAACCTTGTTTACACTCTTCTTTCTGTGGCCTGGGCATCCCCTGTACTGTGCTGCAGCCCTGTCCCCGTACAGGCGCCGTCTCCATCTGGAAACCCTCTGTGACTACACCAGGAGTGAACTGCAGTGTGGGCTGGAGAACAGTGGTCTTTGACACTAGTAGGAATCATTTTTACATGGTTTGATACTCTTTATTTTTCTGTATACATCTAAATTTCCCAGAAGATTAAAAAAGCATTTTAATGAATTTTTAAATATATCAAGATTAGATCATGTCTTTCTTCATCAAAGGAAAAGTTTTTTTTGTTTGTTTGTTTTTTCCCCCTAGAAGCAAAGGAAGAGGGAGCCTTACCTCTTCCAATATTCTTCTCTGGTTGAAACTTGAGGCTTGTTAGTTTGGTGAAGAGAAGAGTGAACTAGCTGAACCCATATATCTGTAACTCTTGAAGAACACATTTGGTCTAGGTGATGAGGGCTCCGTACACGTGCTGGGAGAAATCAAGATAACCTATTGAAAAACAAGGGCCCCTCTACCTAAATTTCCTTTCAAATACTCTTACCTTAATTTCTTCTTCAAAATGGGGATAAAGACTTTCAGTTTCCTCTCCAGGGCATGAGGAGCTTGGAAGTTGTTACTCCCATTCTCACACACACACACACACACACACACACACACACACACACACACACACTAAACAAAATGAAAATTACCAACTCTTAGATTCATCAGAGAATTGAGATCACAGAGAAAAATGCTGCCCCTTAGATGGGAGAGACCAATAAGCTGATAAAGAAAATTACAAATTCCTGGAACAGAAACTCCCATGGGAACCAGTACCAAGGTAGGAAAACCTGAACTGTAATTGATGAGTTGCTGGTGGCCCAGGGTGGACAAGTCCAAGAGATAAAATCTCCAGGGGGTGCAGTTTCGGGGAGGGCACATTTGTGTGAATTTTATCTTCAGGACTCCTGTCAGGTTCTCACAGTGAGGGTTAGAGGCAATCCCCTCATGCTTCTGGCAGAGGGAGTGAGAAGGAGCCCTTTTCAAATACACCCAGAGCATACAATTTCGTGAATATGGGGCTACTAATAGATGGTGATATCCCGGGGCAGTGAAAGGATGAGGTTATGATAATACGTGGAAAGCATGCAGTGCAGTGCCCGCAAGGGTTGTTATTGCGGTGACTTTACCACCTTTCTGTGCATAAGCTGAAAGTTCTATTCATCTACGAGAGAAGCTATGCAGGAGATGGCGATCCAGAGATGGGCTGAAAAAAAGTACCTTAAAATGTAGCCTAAGCAACGCCTTTAAAATATACAGTGATTTGCATCTTGGAAACTTTACTAAATTTTGGCATACCATCATACACATTCTCCCGTGAGTCCCATGAACGCGTAATTCACTCCTTGCTGACACGAAGAAAAGAGACAAGGGCGATTTCTGAAGGCTGCCTACTTTTCCAGGCCCTTTGCTTCAGAACCAGGGTTAGAGTTTGCATTATCTAATGCCTTGGCTGCTTCCAGTTTCCTGGACAGCATCTTCTCAGCTCAGTGGTGAGTTGTCCACAGCAGCATGAGCTGTGTTTTATTGCTTCTCCACTGGCTCATTTCAGAGCCAAGAGCAGCAGCCACACACACAGAGAAACTGCTGCCCAGAGAGTGCAAAGAGCAGCACGATTCCAGTCCATTCCGACAGACAAACAGGGAGGCAACAAACTGTGCAGACCAGAACCTTCCCCAGGAGAAATCAGCTGGAGAATGAATGATGGACACTTGGGAATCCTCACTTTTCATATTTTCCTTATTGGTTTTAAAATTTTAGTTTTGACTTTAGAGCTCTCAAGAATAATTCTTTTTATTATGATTTTCCTTTTTTTCCCAGGCAACAGTGATTAAGATTTGAAACTACCTCATGTATTTCTGTACCTCCAATACATACGCCCCATCCTCACTTTCATCCTCCCAGTTTCAAAGAACTGCATGTCCTTTCCTGGGTAATTTACCTTTGTTCATCTTCCCATTGACCCTCCGGCTGTTATCACTAGTAGTAGTGGGAATATAGTACATTTAAAATGATTTCTTTTTGTTTTTCTCATGAGATCCACGTAGTAATAGCTTAGTGTCATTTAGGGCCCAGAGGAATCCCTGAAAGCAATTTGCTTTTCCTGTTTATTTTGAAAAACAAATGTCAAAAATTCTGAAATAGTGATCACATGTGTTAGTCAGAGGTAATCTGTTTGGTCCCTAGTCACCAAGACTTCTGGGGAAACTAGAATTGAAATTAAAACTGGCACAACAATTAAATCCAGGATCTGTTTACCTGCTGTTGGACCAAAGCACACTTAATGGGACAGCACAGTGGTCTCCCAGTGCCCAAGTCCCAGAGGTTAAGGATTTGCTTTAAGTTGGCCTAATTCTTTGAACATGTTGTAGAGGTCTCATCTATAAATTTATATATATTCAGTGGGGTAAAAGATTTCTTGTTTGTCTACAAACTGATTAGCATTTTGATCAGAGCCTTAAATGAATATATCAGATGCATACTGATCAAATTTAGGAACGGCATAAATCTGGAAGGGATAACCAGTGTTTTTGATGAAAGGACATAAAATTATCCAATCAGAATTAAATTATAAATCAAAACAAACAAGAGGAAATGTAACAGAGTATGTATAAAGGTTGGCATTTCCATTAAAAAAAAAGCCAATTGCCCAAGTATAGAATGGGGGTAGGGGGGACCTATGTTTATTACAGTTAATGTGAAAAATGTCCTGAGAATTTGAGGAGCTTTAATTAAGTGAGCTGTGGTAAAATATAATAGTCTCACTTTACTCTGCACTACTGTATCTGGAATATTGTGATCAATTTTGGGAGCTACACATAGGACTTTGACATCTGGAGAGATGTCAGTTACGCTAGCAGAATGTGAGGGATTTTTCCACCATGACTTGGGTGGTGAAAAGGGTAAGGCAGTTGGGATCGTCTAAAAGAGAGAAAGTGAAAAAACAACAACAACAAAAAAAATAAAAGAGAGAAAGTGTATGAGGCTGTGATTTGTTCCTTCAGTTACGTGAAGTTCTCCAAGATGGGAGAGGAATCAACTCTCTTTTGATTTATAAGGTAGAATCTAGAACACATGGGCAGAAGCTATAGGGAAGGAGATTTTAACTTTAACCTAAGAAAGAAATTTATAATAATTGCAATTGTTCAGCAAGGGACTATGGTATTTCACAATCTCATAAACTTCTTGTCACTCTGTGTGAAGGGCCTAACTAGAATACTAACCTGAGATCCCGAGATGCCAGCAGAAGGGACACTTGGAATGAGTAGAAAGTTGGTCTACCTTGAAGATTCTTTCAAACTACCTGATTTTTTTAAATTAATTCAAGATTAATGCAATTTAAAAAGTCATCTTTTTTTTTAAAGAGTTCTCTTTTATCTATCTTTTGTGAAATCTGATTTACTTTCCTGGGAGGTTACTTCATGTGTACTCATGTTTTCAAATATCATCTGTATTTTTCCATGAAAACTATGAAAATGTTCACATGACTTAGTATTTTAGAAGTGTCAGTAGATTGACATAGTGAAGACAAGTGTCTTTGACATTTATATGCTGTCAAACCACTTCATTTCTGTTCTCAGTAAGATTAGGGATGTTTCTTTCTCAGTCTTCTGGGCCAGGATCTATTTCATTATTCTGAATTTTAATGAAAGACCTATGCATTCCCACTGCACATTTTATTGGCTCTTTGTGAATCTTACTGGGTATATAAATCAAGAAATGGTAAAAAAAAAAAATTACCCCAAGAATAGCATGTTCGGAAACTCTTCTTCTTAGTCCCATAGAGGCTGTGGATACCCCTATTTACCAGCTTTGTCCTCCTCCATCGTAGATACCTTCTGTGCTCCCACCACCTTCTTTGCTGTCAACACTGCAAGGTGTATCAGCCTTTGAAATTAAACATCTTCAATTTATCATACCAGATAAAACCACAATATGGTTTTCTCCCTCTAAATCCCTGTAACTATATTCAAAAAGTCTATATGTTGATGATGTTGATAATGCTGCAGGTTTTGGAATGTACTTTTGGAATAGGACTTGACGTTGATAGCAGCTGTAGGTCACATTTTCTTGTGATGCATCCTGGAGAGCCACAGGACTCAGTTGGATACCACCTTATAGAGATGGGATGTAGTATAGGGTAGGCTATCAGGCTGAGTATGGGCAGCTCTAGGAAAGTTGTAGTGTCTGTTTTTTGACTTTGGCTTAGGCGAATATTCTTAACCAAGAACCTAGCATCTAGGCTGGTTCATATGAAAGATCCTTTAACAAAGGCCATTTGCAGGCCTGGCTGAAATTAGCACTTCCAGAAGGGAGAGGGGACTGTACTTATTGGTGAAAGGACTATGTCCACAGGAATAGGGGCGCCACATGAAACAGTTTCCTGACTTTCTGGGGCTTCAGAAGTCATCGAAGCAAGACATCATTGTTCAAACTTATAGTCCAGAGTTATAATCCTGTTTTAGTCCTTGGCTGGCTACTTGTGTTGGGGGAAGTTTACTTTAGCCTGTAGTTGCTTGGGCCAGAAAGGAAAATCATAGTATCTACCTGTTGTAGTGGCCCAGTTTCACTCACTAGCACTCATTCCAAGTTGTAATTATTGAAGACATGGGTGTGGTTACATGGACTTAGACAAATACTTAAGCTGATATTTAATAAGTGTGAAATACAATCAAAATTTGTATTGCCCTTTACAATTTATCCTTATTCTTATATTCTTATACATATAATTGCGTTCTCTTACTGGCACTAAGTATTTGTAGAAAGAGAATATGTTATCTCACCATCTCCTTTTTCCCCTTTCCCTTTATTGTTTGTAAACTCAAAGCACGTGACTTCAACAGCCGATGTTGTCATAGATGAGATTGAACACTATTTACTGTTTCAAGCATTCTCCTATCTTCTGAGTGAGGCTTCTCCCTTGGCTACCTTCCCCAAGAGAAAGATAATTATTAACTAGATTTTACTGGAAACGAAAAAAAGACTATCTGTCTAGCCTAGCACTGCCTAATAGAAGTTTCTGCAGTTGTGCCAGTGCTCTGTACCTGTCCGTTCAATATTGTGGCCACCTGTGGCTATTGTGCACTTGAAATGTGGCCAATGTGACTAAGGAACTAAATTTTAAATTTTATGTAATTTTAATTAACTTAAATATAAGGATGTATTTGTGACTAGTGGCTTCTATATTGGGGTATGTGGGATAACATGGCAAATGCTAAAGAATTCATAGCATAAGAAAATGTAAGTAAATGCGTTAATCAGTGGGATTCACTATCTAAATACTTCTTTTGAACCAAATGGCACTTAGAAGTAAGCAACATCACTGGGTGCCAGGGTGGTTTAGCGTCCGACTCTTGGTTTCGATTCAGGTCATGATCTTGGTGTTGTGGGATCAAGCCCCTCCTTAGCTCTGTGCTCAGCCCAGAGTTTGCTTGAGATTCTCTCCCTCTTCCTCCCCCTTTTCTCTTCCCCCTGCTTGCTTTCTCTCTGTCCCTAAAATAAATGAATAAAATCCTTAAGAAGTAATGCAGCATCAGCTTTGGAGATATTAAGGTGATCAAGTGAGAAAAAAAATCAACATCCATCTAAAGCATTTATTTTTTAAGGTTTTTTTTTTAAAGATTTTATTTATTTATATGACAGAGAGAGAGATCACAAGTAGACAGAGAGGCAGGCAAAGGGGGGGGGGGAAGCAGGCTCCCTGCTGAGAAGAGAGCCTGATGCAGTGCTCTATCCCAGGACCCTGAGATCATGACCTGAGCCGAAGGCAGAGGCTTTAACCCACTGAGTCACTCAGGCTCCCCATCTAAAGCATTTATAATAAAGATCATTCTCTATGCTGTCCTAGGTGCTTCACATATCTGCTTTACAGATATATCATATATTCTTTTACAAATGTTCCAAGTTAGATAATATTTTTTTTCCATTTCATGTAAGACAAAAAAAACCCTGATGCACACCATTTAAAAATAATAAACCAATCCAAAGTCCCATAGCCAGGAAATGGTAGAGCCAAGGTTTGAACCCAGCTAGGATTCTTTAGTGATATATTTCATAATGAACATTTCATGCATTGTCTTTCAGAGCAGATGTGCATATCTCCTTAGTCATCATTGAGAACTAGATAGAGGTTTAAGAACATGAGCCCTGTCGTGACATTACATGGTTTGAATTCTATCTTCTACTACTCATCATCTGTGTGAACTTGAGCACATTACTCAATAACTCTGAGCCTCAATTTTCTCATTTTCATATGAACCTACTTCATTGGGTTGTTGTTAGGATTAAATAAGTTTCTCACACAGTGTTTTAACCGTAAATACTTGCCATCATCATTTTTAATTTGAAGGGACTGCCATTTATTTTAGGATGTTGCTTTAACATATGTTAATAGATGAAGTAGATACATGCTTTGGGTGCGCTTTCCTAGGAAATAAGAAAGACCCTAATATTCATGTAAGTCAGTAAGAAACACCCTGCTGTTCAGCCACTTTGGTGTGTCCATCACTAGGATTATAAAGTTTCAGAGCCCACATGCTCTGGCCAGTTCCTCATATCTTTGCTTTTCATGTAACGCTTATAGATGTCTCCTTTGGTGTCTTTGATTGGTTCTGAGTGCTGAGCAGTGACAAACACCAACACAGCTGGAAAGAGCTGTAAGATTTGCTGTTCTGTCTTCCAGCAGGGAATTATTGCCATGGATACCAGCATCAGAGGAAAACTGGGGAGGATTCTTAACTGGTCTCCTGAGTGGTTTGACATCTGTTTCTGGCAAGGCCAATAACTAGTGTGCTGCTAGCTTCTTATCAAATGGAAGACTGATCCATGTCTCTTGCTCTCTCTTTTTTTTTTAATCACAGATGGCCTCTTCCCAAGATGCCCGGTATGGTCAGAAAGACTCCTCTGATCAGAACTTTGACTACATGTTCAAATTGCTCATCATTGGCAACAGCAGTGTGGGGAAAACATCATTCCTGTTCCGTTATGCAGATGACTCCTTTACATCTGCATTCGTCAGCACAGTTGGGATCGATTTCAAAGTAAAAACCGTATTCAAAAATGAAAAGAGAATCAAGCTTCAGATTTGGGTAAGTGACTTTTAAATGACAATGTTCTTCAGTCAAGGGCATTGAACATCGATGTATTTAAGGGAAGTGCTTTCTGCCTTCTTCTGTCTCCATGACATCTACACGCCCTGTTTCTAGGTTCTTTTCTTGAAAAATTCTATTTCAAAGACAGTAGAGTGATGCCTCCTTCAGGTATGGAGACCGAATTATGCCTTGCTGTCAAATGATCCTTCTTAGAGTCTTCCGAAGAAAGAAAATCCAAATATGTGTTGTGTTGGTGGTAGAAGGAACAATCATTGAGAAGCCAGGCTCTGCCTTTTATCATCTTTATGACCTTGGACAAGTCTTTGCAGCCCTCAATGCCACTTTTGTAATCTCCAAAATAGGCAAAGTCAATCTAGCCTTTTAGGTCATAGGAAGCATGCTGTCCTGGGCATTCTAAAGAAGAAGGTAAATGGCCATATATAGAGAAAACTTAGGTTTGGTCTCATTATAAAGCCCCAGAGAAAACTTTGAACCTGGTCTATTTATACTTCACAGACTGTTTTCTCAGCTCTATGAGTTATGTTTATGCACACAAATGAAACCAAACAAATGAAATAAAATATTTACTATAAACAGGGTTTTCCTCGAAGCAGAAGGTTTCCCAATAAGTTTTGAGACCATTTGGCTAACTTTCTGCCTCTTTCCACTGCTGCAGAAGATCAAAATTTCTTTAACTAAATTGTTGGGAAATAATTAGGAGAAGAGCAAGTAAGAAACAGAAAAAAAAATGTATGTGGGTGACAGGTTCAAGGTAATATAAGAATGAAGTGAAAATTAGTCATACCATACCAAGAGAGAATTATGTAGTAAGCATTTTTTTGTGTATCATGTAACATATGAGTACATTGTTGTGGAACATATCCACAGTAAGTTTTAGTTCTTTTTTTCTGTTAATTTGTTCTACTACCTGTTCTCTTTATTTGTATCTACTACCATTTTATGCTGACCCCAGGGTTCTCTGTAGCACTGATGACTAATCTCCTTCCTCAAATATGGAGAATTGAAAGAAAGATAAATCCCAGAGTATAGCATTTAAACATTTCTAAAACATAGATAACACTTAACTAAAATATTGGTATAAACTGAGTGACCTTTAAGTATCTTAAATCTCCTAGGAGTAAATTTAAAGGTGCAGGTATGTACACAGAGAGGTGTCCTTTTAGGCAGCTTATAAAGGACTCTTACTCTTTTGCTTATTTTAACTCTGGAGGATTCCAAGTCTAATGAAAACTGGTATAAGACCTTGGAAAAGTAGTCCCAGGCTCCTTTCCTACTCTTCCAGTCCCTAAAGCCATTTTTGTTGGGAGGGTTCCTTTTTGGAACTCAAATACACAGCCCTGTCTATGGAGACAAAAAGAACTGTGTTCATTGCTTCACATTTGGGCCCTGATTTATTCTCTTCCTTTTGAGCTTTAGGCAACCTACTGTTGTATGGAGATAACTTTCATATTCAAGTTTAAGAAAGGCCCATTAACTCTGAGGAGCTTTGGTGAATTGAAAACTAAATTGATTTTGTAACCACACATCTCTCAATTCTCTGACTGTGTTTTTCTGCCACTAAAATAACAGTCATTCCTTTGGCTGACAGCTCCTGGTTTCTCCTCACTGCTTTATACCTTACAGATGCTTAAAGATGGTTGTTGTGATCATTTAGCTACAACACCGACGCAGTGTGTTAAATCAATTTAATAATCTCTGGCAACTTTTCAATCTAGGTTTCTGACAGAAATGTAGCAATACATAATTATCTGTTCTTAATACAAAACAGATGTATTTGAAATAATATAAATGATTTTTGAGGATTATAAAGTATTTCCTATTTACAAAAATATTTTCTTCAGAGCAGTCAATGCTAGTACCAGACCAGAGCTGATTCACTGACCTCTCTTGAGGGGTTGAAATGAAGTTACTTCTGAGTAGGTCTTACTCTTGGATGAAAATTGCTCTTCTTTGAGCCACCCTAACCTTAACTCAGATCTTTGAGCTGCCTTTACATTCATACCTTCTCGTGCTTCTCACCTCCCATTACTTTACCCAAAACGCCGTGGCATAACTCTCTTTAAATTTGTCTTCCATAATCCACCATTCTTCCAAAACCTCCAACTGTCCTGACAGCCCAGTTTAGCCCAGGATATCATTCTAGGGCTTCCATTCTTCCATTCCATGGATACCCACACTCCTTCAGGGGTCAGCCACTCAGGAATCCTTTACCTCACCTTCTCCTTACGCACAACAGTAGTTTGAAGGCCTCTGTTATCTTTGCAATAAAAGCATTCTCATTTCTTTCTCTTTAGAGTTATTAGGAACTCAATGCATCTCTGATTCTAGGGGTGCGAATTTAGGTGTTAGGCTATTGTATACCAACTGGTTTACTAGACTGTGAAACATTCAAAAGAAATACTATAAAAAGATTTGATGCTCACTGAACTTAGAGTTGGTTGGAAAAATAAATTAACATTCATGGTGTAATTATATACTTATATAAGCAAATACCAACTATGTAAGTATTATAGCTAACTAGCATTTATTGATGGTTTGTAAATTTAAAGATGTAGTTATGTACACAGACAGGTATCCTTTTAGGCAGTTTACAGTAGACTCTTACTCTTTTACATATTTTAAGTCTGGAGTCTTCCACATCTAATTAGAACTGGTATAAGAGCTTGAGACAGGCTGAGGTTGTTGTTATGATTCTGATTACTTTATTAGTTTTAAACCATCCACGAATAGGACTATTTCCAGGTTCAGAAACCAAGACATAGGGAGGATATATATTTAGCCTTACCTTAAATCAGTGCCACTAGCTGAGCCAGTCTGATTGCTACTATACCAAGTTTACTCTCAACTCAAGGTAAGTGCTATGTTATGACCACTGTGGTGAATCTACTTGGTTGCCAGTGGAATCCACCAGGCACAGGGACGTCAAACTTGAGTCCAGGTCTCAAATAGTATTTCTGATATATCAGGAGGAAGAGCCTGGGTAGGAAGACACCCCCTCTCCCCCGGGTTTTCCTCTCAATGATTTGCTTTTGCATGTGCTGCATAACGGGTTTCTAAGTCCACAAACTGGATTGCTTGTTGGATTTTTGACAGTCTACATTCAAATAAAGCATTTTAATGCTTTTAAGCTTTTTTTTTTAATGCTTTCAAATAAAGCTACTAGAAAACATTGACATTTCTTCCTAGGCATATTACACCTCCTCTCTGTGGAAGTTCATTACTGCTTTGGAATAAATATCATCGTTAATTTGTACTTAGTTACAAACTTTGTATTTTATTAATATATTTATGAATCCCTTTATCCTTCACAGAATTAACATTTCTCATTGCATTTTCATTTTATTATCATTTTTATGATTATTAAATCAAAAATTTTGAAAATTTTAAAGATTCAAAGTACTTGGTCTGGTTTTTTTTTTATGTCTGCTTAATGCTATTATGAACATATTAGAGAGAAATTTAGTGTGCTTTCTGACTTTAATTGGAGAAAACTGTTTTACAGCTGGGGTCTGTATAATTTTGCTTCTAATTTTAAAAATGGTTTAGCTTTGAGAAAGCCCATGTAGAGTGGATGACTTCCCAATGAGAAGATTGAGAAATAATAGAGCATCAGTTACTAAGATGAAAATCACCTGTATTTATCTTTAGTATCTAGATTACTCCTATGAGAGCACTGAGGCTTATAGCAATTTGCAAAACAAGAAATGCTGGCAGTTATTGAAATTAGACTGTGTAGGTAGCCAGTGTGGTTCCGCTGAATAAATGGAACTCCCCTTGCTTAGAGAAAGCACATGGGTATCCTTTTTCAGTTGGGCCTTCATTATTTAAGTCCAAAAACCAAGGTTGACTCTAAGAAGGAAGACTGAACTTGAAAAAGCCATAGCTTAGTTAGGTAACATAGGTTTAAATGGGCGGGGGTGGGGTGGGGTGGGCAGGTAGGTTGGAGACAGAGAGCATTGCTGTTTGCATTGCCCTTTACGACTCCTTTTCTTTTGGCTTCATTTCTCCCCCTTTTCCCCCTCTTCCTCCCTTCTTCGTTTCTGAAGCTCTGGCCAGGCTGAATCACTTGGAAACTGATTCTCAGCATGTTCAGAGTCCAGGGCTGCTGCACTCAGATACACACAGTTATACAGCGGTCAAGGGCACCAGCCACAGGGGCACGTGGGGTCATTCTCCAGCTGGAGTCCCACTTGTTGAGCCCTATGCTCTCCCTAAGAGGTACCTTTTCCTCTTCACAAAGGTGCCATCTGTTTGTCAAATAAGTGCGGCTGGACCACATGCCGCAAGTAAAGGGGGTTCTGATTCCCATATAGTTATCATGTATGCAGGGCATAACTAGTTGGAATCTAACACAAGAGATGGACTCAGAGAAGGCTACAAGCCCTGATTCCCTAGGAGAGGCATTCCCTAGGGGAGGTTTCAAGACAGTGTTTTGAAACGTAGGTTTTATTATTAAGTATGGCAGGGCCAACAGATCAGGAGACAGCTGCCATTGAAAAGATAGCTTGTTATACTCATGGATGCAGGAGTGTACTTAAGAGAAGGAGGCATGGGCTGGGGTTGGGGAGCACAAGGGGAATGAGGGGAACCACCAGGCTGGGTGGGAAAGGGAGTGGGGGAGTGTGACAAGAGCCTCTGTTGTGGTCTCTATGGAGGGAATGGGCACAGCAGGATCCGCAGGTTTAGGATTTCTAGTTGGAAGAATTTCAGCAGACCCTGGGGGGCATAGAGGCTCTCCCTGGTTGTCTGGTACCTGGCCTCGGGGTGATTAGGGCAGGTGGAGAGTGACCCAAAGTGGGGAGCCCCATAAGGGATGTGGTTGGGGGTGTTTGGAGCTCTGGATTCATTCATTTGCATTTGAAAAGTGAGCTGTCAGTGAGTTGCTTAATGACTCCAGGAATTGGCTAACTCTGAGAGGGGCTGTCCCTCCTGAGCCCACAAAGCCCCAGGTGTCACAACATCAGAATACAGAAAATGAAAGACATGGTTAATACAGAAGGCGGGTTCTTAGAGCCCTAGGATGGCTTCTGTCATTAACTCCTCTGTCACTCTGACACACGCTTGTGATTTCAAATACTCTCGGCTCAGGCTCCGTGCATTTCTAGGTCTGAGTATTCGGAGACCTAGAAAGTTGCGTCAGAAAAAGCTCCTACACGTTTTCTGACTTAACCCCTCATTTGATGATATGACTGACAGAGCATCATTTCTTGAACCCAGTTTTGATCCACAGAATAAGCACTTTATGTTTAAATGCATTTTAGAATTTATTTTTCCCTATGGAGGAAGGTGGTATTATTAGCCCAATTTTTGAAAAGATGAAGAAATGGAGAATCAGAAAGATAAGGGAATTTGCCCAAAGTCATAGCTAGGATGTGTTAGAGGCAGGATTCCAACCAGGGCACTCTATCCAAAGCCCATATGTACTTGACTACATGGTGTAAATGAGGTCCAGGCAAGCCAAGTGATTTCTTTGAGATCTTGAGATTCTCCAGTCCAAAATCCTACATCTGGTAATCCTTAGCAAGTATTTTTTCCACTGTGTAATTGCTCCATGTTTTCCCCTGTTTCTTCATTACCTGTTCCAAGAAATTCTTTATGGTTACCAAAAGAAATCAGTTTTTTTGCTTTTAATTTACTATCCACCAGCACGAGTGGGTTGTGCATTATCTGTGTTTAAAACACAAAGATATACACAGCTGGAGGTATTGGAACACATTCAACTAGCTTCTTCCTTGTACATTTCTGGAATGCCTGTTTCCACTGTTGGGGAATGTGCGTATAAAGAAGAGTATGCGGAAGGGAGAGTCTGAGTAAAATGGAATGGGAAAACATTTCTAACTGTAATCTTTGCATCTGGTGTTCATTTAACCTAATCCCCCTGCCCACTGATTTCAGGATGGTGTTCCGATCCTTCCATCTGTTTATAAGGAGCCAACATTTTCTATCCAGGTAAATTCCTTAAGAAAACCACTAAAGGCAGCGGCAGCTGCCAAGACCGTTCCTGGTACTATCATTTGTAGATTCTTTCCCCCTTCACATGTCTTCTAACTTAGCATCTGCTCTCCCTGAGAGATTGAGAAAGGCAGTGTTTGGTTTCACTCCTGAGAGGAAGTTGATGCTTGCGTGCAAAGTGTCAAGATGCATAATATTCACCTTCTCAGGAAGCTGAAATCAACAACTCCTGCAATTCCATTGGGCCAGGTAGAGTTGAATGTTTATGAGCGTTAAGTCCTGTCATCCTCACAGAAACCTATGATGAGACAGATGCTATTTTTATCTTCAGTTAACAGATAAGGAAACTGAGGCACAAAGAATGTGAATAAGTCACCCAAGGTCTCACAGTTAATAAGTAGTTGTCAGATAGCAATGTGAGCCCCCAGCTTTGGAGGCTTTTCTCTTTTTTTTTTGGAGGCTTTTCTCTTAACCCATTCTGCTGTACCCTTTCTCTGTAAGTTCCACTTTTAAGTCATTCTCTGGGTGAGCCGCTGAGCACATTTTATTTTTATTTTTTTATTTTATTTTATTTTTTTTAAAGATTTTACTCCTTTGAGAGAGAGAGAGCGAGAGATCATGAGCCACAGGAGGGGCAGGGAAGCACACTCCCCACTGAGCAGGGAGCCCAATGTGGGACTCGATCCGAGAACTCTAGGATCATGACCTGAGCTGAAGGCAGATGCTTAACTGACTGAGCTACCCAGGCACCCAAGCACTTTTTATTTTAGTGCTTATGACAACCTCCAAATGTTGGTGTTAGCATAGATTTTTTTTTTTTTTAGCATAGATCTTTTTAAACATATGAGGAAACCAAGACTCAGAGAGATTAAATAATTTTCTGCTGGCCACGTAACGTTTCCCACTGCTTTTAGAGTAACTTTCAATGTTTTAACTTGTGGATTAAAAAAAAATCAGGAAGTAACCAACATCAACGGAGTAAATTTTTTCCAGAAATATATTATGACCATGTATCTCATCCAGATTGGTATCTTTTGTGATTCTCCTGTTATCCCAGTTCCTACAGGGATTTCTCGCCAAGACCGCTGCTCTCCAACCTTCTAAAATTGGGAATACCAGCTTTAGTAGCAGAGAATGGGGATTCAGCATAAGCAACGTTCCAGATCATTGAATATTTAAACTGCCAAAACTTGAAACAAATTAAACATTGTAATGCACATTTATATGACTGAAAGGGACAGGAAAGGTAAGCCAATTTGTCTTGGCTTCTCAGGATTATTTTTTTTTCCTGCATAAGTAATTTTTAATTATTTTTAATTTTTTTCCTTTTGTATTTTTTTAATTTTTTTAAATTTTTTTATTAACATATAATGTATTATTTGCCCCAGGGTACATGTCTGTGAATCATCACGCTTACACATTTCATGGCACTCACAATAGCGCATACCCTCCCCAATGTCCATAACCTAGCCACTCAATCCCTACCTCCCCTACCCCCAACCACCCTCAGTTTGTTTTGTGAGTTTAGGAGTCTCTTATGGTTTGTCTCCTTCCCCATCCCATCTTGTTTCATTTCCCTCCCCCACCCCCCACAACCCCCACTCTACTTCTCAAATTCTTCATATCACAGAGATCATGTAATAATTGTCCTTCTCTGATTGACTTATTTCGCTTAGCATAATACCCTCTGGTTCCATCCATGTTGTTGCAAATGGCAAGATTTCATTTCTCTTGATGGCTGCATAGTATTCCATTGTGTGTATATATATATATATATATATATATATATATATATATATATATACCATTTCTTCTTTATCCATTCATCTGTTAATGGACATCTAGGTTCTTTCCATGGTTGGCTATTGTGGACATTGCTGCTATAAACATTCAGGTGCATGTGCCCTTTTGGATCACTACATTTGTATCTTTAGGGTAAATACCCAGTAGTGTGATTGCTGGGTTGTGGGGTAGCTCTCTTTTCAACTTTTTGAGGAATCTCCATACTATTTTCCAGAGTAGCTGCCCCAACTTGCTTTCCCACCAACAGTATAGGAGGGTTTCCCCTTCTGCGAATCCTCGCCAACATCTGTCGTTTCCTAACTTGCTAATTTTAGCCATTCTGACTGGTGTGAGGTGGTATCTCACTGTGGTTTTGATTTGTATTTCTCTGATGCCAAGTGATGTTGAGTACTTTTTCATGTGTCTGTTGGCTATTTGTATGTCCTCTTTGCGGAAATGTCTGTTCATATCTTCTGCCCATTTCTTGATCGGATTATTTGTTCTTTGGGTGTTGAGTTTGAAAAGTTCTTCTTTTTTTTTTTTAAAGATTTTTTATTTATTTGACAGAGAGAGAGAGATATCACAAGTAGGCAGAAAGGCAAGCAGAGAGAGAGGAGGAAGCAGGCTCCCCGCTGAGCAGAGAGCCCGATGTGGGGCTCAATCCCAGGACCCTGAGATCATGACCTGAGCTGAAGGCAGAGGCTTTAACCCACTGAACCACCCACGCACCCCAAGAGCCTCCATTTTTTATTGTACCTCATTAATAGCTCTTTTGATTTCAACTTGGTTAGATTTTAGTTCTTTTATTTCTCCAGAAAGGGATGTTGATTTTCCAGAAAGGGATTCTCTAATATCTTCCATGCTTTTTTCGAGCCTAGCTAGCACCTTGATAATTGTCATTTTGAACTCTAGTTCTGACATATTACTAATGTCTGTATTGATTAGGTCTCAAGTCATCGGTGCTGTCTCTTGTTCTTTTTTTTGTGGTGGGTTTTTTGCCTTGTCATTTTATCCAGATAAGATTTGATGAATGAGAGAACAAAATACTAAAAGGGTAGCAATGACCCCAGAAAAATCAGAGGAGAGCCAAAACCAGGGGTTGAAGAAAAAAAGGATGGGGGGAGAAAAAAAAAGAAAAGAAAAAGAGAAAAAGAAAAAGAAAAAATATGTATATATTGGACTTGAGGTTAGAACAGAACCCCATACCTGATTTTGGGTGTTTTTTGGTCTTTTTGAAGAAACTACCACCCAATATCTATAAATTAATAAAGAATACTTATAAACATTTGTATTTATGAAGAATAAATATATATATATATAATATATATAAATATTTATAAAGAAAAACATAAATATACAAAAATAAGGGTAAACACTATGAAGAGATAGATTATGAATGTAAAGATGAAAATTAAAAAAGATTCTAAAAAAGGGATTGATAAGAGGTTGGTTGAAAGAAGAAAAAAAGAGAAAAGAATGGGATCAGGCTGGAGACTAGAACCAAGCTGTGTGTTAGATTTAGGGTATATTTTGATCCACTAGGAGAAACTGTATTCTATAATTTTAAAGAAAAAAAACTCTATATGTATATAAAAAATAAGGTTGAATACAATGAGGGAATAAAATATGAATGTAATAGTGGATATTAGAAAAGATTTTTAAAAAGGTATTGATGAGATACTAGTTAAAAACCAAAATAGGAAAGAGAAAAAATAAAATAAAAAAATACAAAAAAAATAAAATTAAAAAAATTTAACTCTGAAAGACTAAAGGATCATGGGAAAAAAGCCATGAATTCCATGTGTTGCTTTTTCCTAACTGTGGAGTTCCTCAGTTTTCATTGATCGATGAACTTGGTCTTGGCTGGATATTCTTGCTGATCTTCTGGGGGCGGGGCCTATTGCAGTGATTCTCAAATGTCTTTGCCCAAGGCGGAATTCCACCCCCCTTGCCAGGGGCTAGGCCAAGTGATCTGGATGTGCTCGGGTTTGCTCTCTGGAGCTTTTGTTCCCTGAAGGCTTTCCGTACCGCTTTGGAGGATGGGAATGAAAATGGCGGCCTCCCAGTCTCTGGCCCGTAGGAGCTGAGAGTTCAGTGCCTCACTCCTCAGTGTGCCCTCAGAGAAAAGCAGTCAATCCCTCCCATCTCCCTGGTCTGCAGCCGTACTCTGAGCTCAGCTGGTCCGTGACCGAGCATTTCTGTCTCTGGCACACGCCCCATTTGGAGTCTCCAAACCCAGCAGATCCCTGCCTCTTGCTCCCATGCTGTTCCTCCTGGAGGAGGAAGGAAGGTGTCTCTCCGGAGCTGCCCCTTGTGCATTCCCCGCTCAAAGAGCAGTGGCCTGACTGCCTCGGATCACAGTCTAAGGTAAGCCTGAGCTGATAGCCTATTATGCGGCTCTGTCCCTGCCATTGGCTTCCCCACTCTGATACCTGGGAGCTCTGCCACCTCAGGCACCCCAGGTCCCTCTGTGACCCCATGGGTCCTGAGACCACACTGTGCCTGCGAGGGCTCCACCCCCTGCTTAGCCTCTGGTGCAATGTCCCTCAGCAGAGCAGACCCTAAAATTTCCGATTTTGTGCTGCACTGCTCTGTGGCTGCCGGGAGCTGGCCCTTCCCCATGGTCTATCTTCCTGTCACTGTGGATTCACTTTTTCACATGTCCTACTTTCTGGAAAGTGGCCGATTTTCTGCTCCTAGAATTACTGTTCTTCTTCTCTTTGATCTCCTATTAAGTTTGTAGGTGTTTAGAATGGTTTAATAACTAGCTGAACTTCTGGGATCTGATATTATCTCAGCCTCCTACTTCTCTGCCATCTTGCTCCTCCTCCGACTCGGCTTCTCAGGATTATGAGTATGAGTCCTTCAGGGATGACTCTTCCACTCGATCGTCACCAAGTAATATTTTCTTTGGTCTTAGGTCATTTTACACATAGTTTTTCTCTCGTCAATATCACCTTGTCCCTTTTCATGTTTCCAATTGCTTTCCTAGTTTTGTTTTTTTTGTTTTTTTTTACTTCTGTGATTTCATTTTATATATCATGTTCCTTGCCATTAGGTTACTTTAGATCATCACTGTGTGTCAGAGTGAGAGTAAGAGGATCTTTTTACTGGTATGTATGAGCTTTAGGATAAGGATGCTAGAAAGTCTAACTGACCTCTCAGAAGCCTCCCTTTGCTAATGTATTGTTATCTCCACGTGTTTATCAACCACAGTGTTAAATCTGCCTGATCACATTGGTGTTAGTCTAGGCTTACTTCTATCCTAAAATCCCCGAAGATGGCAATATCATATAGTGGTTTTGTCATTAAAAATGGACTCTGAAGCTAGATTGTCTGAGCTCATATTTTAGTCCTAAGACTCTGGGTGTGTGACCTTGGGCAAGTTAAATAACTTCTCAGTGCCTTAGAGTTTCCATGTGTTGAATTGGGGAAAATAAAAATACTTTGCTTATAGTCTTTCTGTAAAGAGCAAGCAAAATGTTATTTGTAAAGTTCTTAGCATAGTACTACCTGACACATTGTATGTGCTCAATAAAGAAGTCATTTTTATTTCTCTCAACCTGAATTTTACCAATATTGACCTCCCCTGTCTAACTCCATACTTTCTGTAACTGCAAATGGGGTTTTGAGCCATAAATTTCTAGTTCCAAGGTAGGTAGACATTTATATGAAGAACTTAATTGTGGTGTTCTAACCTGGTAATGAAATATACAAGCAGATAGACAAGGTGAAGTGTCTTTAGAATACCTGGGTTTCTCTTACCAGCCCAGAGGAAATTTTGATATGCCCAAGTAAGGTGTTTTGTGGTGTTTAAAGCCATCTCTACATTGAGATAGAGTCATCAACTGTGTGGGCAAGGCAAACCCAATCAGCTTGTTTAAGTGCTCATGAAATTGATATCCTTCCCTATAACAAAAACAGTTATAAATCATTGAAATCATGGAGAGCTGTTATTAAAGTACTGGGTTATAATTTCCTCAGGATATTGCCTAGTGATACTGACAGCTTCTGATTTAAGCTATAACTTTTATGTCTGGGTCACCAAGTGTCATTGTTATTTCTCTGATGATTTGTTTAAAGTGATACTGAACTGGGGCACCTGGGTGGCTCAGTTGGTTAAGCGTCTGCCTTTGGCTCAGGTCATGATCCCAGAGTCCTGGGATTGAGCCCTGCATCAGGCTCCCTGCTTGGTGGGGAGTTTGCTTCTCCCTTTCTCTCTGCCTGGTGCTCCCTCTGTGCTCTCTCTCTGTCAAATAAATAAATAAAATCTAAAAAAACAAAACAAAACAAAAAAAAAAAACAACAAAAAAACCAAAGTGGAAAAAAAAAAAAACCAAAGTGATGCTGAACTGACTAGTTTTTCTGGCATTACATAAACACAGCTTAAATCTGGGGACCAGTGAAGCATTTAATTACTCAGCTCAGATTTAAGGAAAAAGCACAGCATTTCCAAAGCTGAATAACATTTATTTTCATTTAGGAATGCTCTGATCTTCCCTTCAACTTTTGCTGTCCTAACACTAACTTTGCTAGTCCTGAGCATTACCACCATGATATGGCAACCAGCAAGTTAAAAGAAATAGCAACCTAAGCATCAGTTGATACATATCACTTTGCTCAACCTGCTAATAGACCTGAAGAAATGGAAGGCAATATCTCCACCTTCAGAAACTTCATAGTTGTTTTCTTTGAAAACAAACAACTTAGTCAATCTTAGAATGTCTATGAAGCATCATATGCAAGATTACGGAGTACAAACTAAAAATAAAAATACAAATACAAAGGAGTCATAAAATCAAAAAGAGTTGAAGTGGATGAATGTATCAACAGTGTTTGGGGGAGAAACACTCTAGACGGTTTTGGAGAGTTTATTGATTTTACAAAGGTATCTGTAGGATTTAGGGAAACAATAAGGGATGGTGCAGACCCTAGGGCTGTTCCCACCCCTTAGACTGATGGGAAGGGGAATCAGAAAGAGCCATAGCTGTAGCGGTAGAAGAGGCTGAAGAGGCCCTGTGGATTGCAGCCTTGGTCTTTGCGAATAATACAGCCTCTGCCAGTCAATTGCTCAGCAGAAAAGTGGCCAAGGGAAGAAATACCCAAACTTCTCATCCCTCCGGCCCTCTGACTTCTTACCTATACCTCTCATTGGCTGAGCCCCATCCCCCTCCCCCTTTCTGGGTAGCCTGCAAAGGAGCTTTGTTTGAGCAATTCACTGAAGTTAGGCCCCTATAGCACAGAGTAAGATGGAACTGGGTAAAGTGGGTATTTAGCACAAGGAAGAAGCAGTTTTGTTTTGTTTATTTGAGAGAAAGTGAGAGCTAGAGAGATCGCAGAGGGAGAAAGAGAATGAGAAGCAGACCTGCTGCTGAGCAGAGAACTCAATGTGGGGCTCAATTCCAGGACCCTGGGATCATGATCCAAACTGAAGGCAGACGCTTAACTGACTGAGCCACCCAGGAACCCGAAGAAGATAGTTTTGGATTAATATTTTCTGTATAAAACCATTTATTAAATAAGAAGGTGTAGAGCCCAGATGCATATTTTAAAGAATTTGAATCATAGACATTATATGGCATTGTCTTCATATGTTCGTACTCCTGATAATTTGAGTAATATGGCACATTTAAAACTTCTAATATGTTTGCTTTCATTATCCACATGGTCCTCTCTAACTGTTCCAGCGGCATTCAGTGGGTAATTGTACTGAACACAAGATATCGCTAATGAGTTGACACTTTGAAGGCATATGAGGCCATTAATGTGTGCTTCAGAAGGAAATACATTAATATTCACTCAAAAGTGAGTATCTGTGTGGAAAAAAAAATACCAGTGAGCCCAGGGCCTTTATCTTATCCTCTTGGAGTTGTTTCAGTAACCTCTGAAAAGGGAAAACAAAACAAATGGTCTGAGAACTTGGGCCACAAAAGCCATTGGGGTGTATGGTTTAGTTACAGAGAGGCCAGGAAACCCTGTATGCTCCACAAGTGGAAGAATTCAGTTGGCCCTCCGCTCTGTGGGGCTGCATAAGCATAAGCATGCTCCCTTCCAAATGCCAGCTGTGACTCATGCTGACCTCTAACACCCATGTCTCCAAAGGAAGAACAAGGCAGTGTATTTTTTTCATAAAGCTAAATTATTCAATTTTATAAGACCTATAACATTAAAGTAATATGATTTATTTTAATTCCTTCCCACTCTTTTGGTAATCTGATAGATGGTATCTTCATCTTAAGCCTTTCTGGGGAAAAATATGGCAGTTCTCATAGATAAAATGCCCATTTGTATTTATTTATTATTTATATTATTTTGGTCTCAGAAGCCCAAAAGCCTGGGAATTGGAGAGGTGGGGATTTGTGTGGGTACACTCCTCCTGAGGTGAGCCGTGTGGAGAGAAAAGCCACATAACCAGGCAGTCACTGTGTTTTAGTGACACAGTCATCAACCTGACTTTGTCCTAAAGGACCAGGCATCGTGGTTGCTATGTGTCATGCAAAGTACTAAACCCTGGAGGAGAGGGAACCAAAGGTTTCTATGCTTCCTATCTTCTGGTGAGTTACAAGATAATGGTATCACAGCAAGTATGGTGATACATGAAGAGCAACCCACTGAGAAAAGCACAGGCCATTTACATTGAGTTTGATAGAGCCAGGGAGTCAGCCACAGTCACTTGTATTTTGGCAGAAAGTGAAAGGCAGGCAGGGGAGTGGGAAAGCTTTCTAGTGGTGGAAAAGGATGTCTTCAGGTATGTCCCGATTGGAGGCTATTAGCTGAGAACATGGTAGACGGGCTAACTAGAAGTGGGACACCCTTTACGATTGATCAAGTATGCATGTTTGGCTTTTTTTGAAGGTCCTAAGTTGGCGGTAGGGACAAGCTATCAGTTATTAATCAAGTCCTGACCTTTTTGGGCCAATTGTTACAGAAATTATTTTGTTTTGTGGATTGTCACGAAAGGTAGCAATCTGGCCCCGAACGTCTGACTTAGAGCAGACTGGCATCCTTGGTTGCTTTTTGGACATAAAGGGGTTGGTTTCCTGGACAGATTGAAGGTTGTGGGTCTAAGTTCTATTTTTATATATGGTCTGCCTGTGGTCTGTTTGGATGTTCAGTTGCATAAGTAAGCCAAAGACACGGCCAGCTTTAGTAAGGGCAACAAGAGAGCACAAGGCGAGATAATGGGTTTTGATGTCTGATGGTTTGATTCTGGGTAAATTATTTAACTCCTTTATGTCTTGGTTTCATTCCCTATAAAATAAAGATAATCATCTTTGCTTGTAGGGTTGTTCTGAAGAATAACATACATTATGTAATGTGCCTCGTATGGTTCTCATAATTTTTGGACACATTTACACCCCTAAAAATTATGAAGGATCCCAAAGAGGCTGTATGTTTGTGGGTTATAACATCTATTGATATTTCCTGTATTAGAAATTAAAATGGAAAAATTTAGATATTTATTGGTTAATTTTAAAATAACAGGAAGCATATTATATATAAACCTAAATTACATACTTTTAATGAAAAATAACATTTTGAAAAACAAAAGAAATAGTGAGAAGAGTGATTTTTTTATGTTTGCAAATTTCTTTAATGTTTGGTTTAATTGAAGACTGCTGGATTTTTGTATCTGCTTGCTCATTCATCTGTTACTATAGCCCACATCATGTCACATCTGCAAAATTCCATTGTACATCTGGGAAAGAATGAGAATGAAAAATGCAAATAACAACTGAGGGTTATTTTTTGTGTAAATATTGACCTCAGAGACCTTCTGAAAAAGTTTGGGGGCTCCCAGACCACATTTTGAGTACCACTTCTCTAGGCCTCAAAAAATTATTAATAATATTAGCAGAAGATTACAGCACTACTGACCCGTATTTGAAAGTAAATCTTTATAGAGAGGTACTGCTTTATACTCCCACGTGCTGGCACATAAAAGAAAGGAGATCCTCTGACAATAGATGCCTTTCCTGAAAGCCAGGTTTGAGGATCAGAGCAAAGGGTGCAAATCTTTGCAAATGGAGCACAAACTGGAAGGAGGTTTTTATTTTTCAGCAGTATCTGAATGAGAGAATGAGTAAATAAAAATTCATAGCTATGCCTTTTATACCTAGCTGTTCTCAACAATATGACAGCAGTAAGTGGCACAACTGGAAATTAGGTCCTCAGATCTGGCTCACTGGAGCAAGGATCTACTCTAATTTTGGGAAGGGAGGCAGGTAACAAGTATGGCGAATCTTCCTCCAGCCCTTATTTAATTTACAGACTGGAAAACTGGAGAAACCATTTGATTTCTTGGCCATATTCTCAGACAGAGCCTTGCTGGTAAAATCAATCTCTTTGATGCTAGTCTTTCAAAATCCTAGTCTTTCAAAGTTTATCAGAAGCTGAATATTAATTTACACTAAGTTATGCATGACCGATACGCATGACTGATACACTATCAAATATCCTAAGAGTATTTGAATTTTAAAACAGTACCTTGTTAACTGAAGGAGCAAAGGATGTTTTAGCAGCAAGTGCCTCAGTGGGGCCACCTTCCCTGCACTCTTCAACTTAGACCAGCTATGTGAAGGGCTGACCAAGACGACTAAGGCACATTGTTGACCCTTTATGATAATTGAGGGGAAAATGGGCTTATAGAAATCATTTCATTTTATTTTAGCCAATAGATCTGTCCTCCTCTCTTAAGAAAAATATGGTAGTGTTTTTGTTTGCCTTCATATTTTGCAAAGCAATTACCCCCTGGGTCAAGACACAGAACATTTCATCTCTACCGCTTACTTCTTTACAAATTTATAATCTATTGGAAACAAGAGGGTGAGAATTGAAAGTGTTTTTTCATTTTGCTCTATGGCTAGCTTCTATCAATGCTCTAACAAGGTCTGTAGGTCTGGTTTGGAGAGTGAAATTCTAAATTGAGTTTTGTAATAACATGTTGCATGAACAATCAATCTTGTAACACTGAAAAATTAGAATAAACAAATTTGGGGAGAAAAAAAATACAACAAGTAAAGACACCCAACACAGAAGACTAAAAAAAAAAAAAACATAGCTACTAAGGGCTAAAAACAGAGATGAAAGGACAGGCTGCTCCGAGACTGGTGAAAAGCTACACATGCTGAGACTTTTAGCCTGGCCTTGTCACACCTATTCCAACAGCATAGAGGCGATTGTACAGTTGGGAGGCACTTGAGTTTGCAGATGGGCTAATCGCAGAATGTGAGTGAAATTCATGTGAAAATAACCACAAGAGGCTGTATATGAAGCAGGGGCCTGGGTGAACAGTTTTGATCCACTGGGGTTTACCAACACTCTTTCCCACAAGTTTGGTTAATGATTTTAGCACAGAAACCATGGCCTCTCTGGGGAGAGAGTCCCCAAAGTCTGGTCCCAGAAGCAGATCCTTGTCAGAATCATTTGGAGCATTTATTAAAAATTGAGATTTTAAGCCTCATCCTATGCCCACTGAATCGGAATTTTTCTGTGAACAGAACTGGGGAATCTGGATTTCTAAAAACCTTCCTAGATGAGCCTGATACAATAAGCTTCGCTAACTGCTTTTCTACAGGTCAGGTCCCACTTGCCCCTAAAGTACTTCTTGTAACACTGCGTCTGCTCATGTAGAGCTGAAAGTAGGTCTACTTTAGTCTGTTAAGATTGAGGATGGATCTGGAGAGGGGCGGACTTAGATGCTCTTCTCAGACTTCCCCCTGATTTCTGAAGCCAGAGAATAGCACAAGTGGCTTTCAGCTGGAGGCCTATCCTTTGGAGTGTATGTGTGCTCAGAAGAATAGCATTGAAGCTTCAGGGCCTTGAACATTATCTGGCCGTGAATCTACTTGTTCCTTCATTCCCTTCTCCCCTTTTCCTGTCTCTACCTATCGTCCTTCCCTCTTTCAAGACCAAAAATAATTTGACTTACCCTGGTTGCTAACTTTGCACTTGATTCTTTCTTTTCTCTTCTATTCGGTCCATTCTTAGCTATTGAGGTCTTTAGAAGTATTCTCTCTCCATTCTCCTGCAGCTCAGTTTTCTAGTTTATGTCTCTAAATATTCCTGAACTAAAACGGTGGAAGTTTCCAGTGCTCTCTGTGTCTCAAAGAGAGGTTCATTTCCTCAAACTCGCTAGCATTTGCCATGATGTTCAAATATTTTTTAGGTTACAGAGTCATTTCTTCCTTGTATAAGGAAGGTTATACAAAATCCCAATAACTAGAGGAAACCCATCTGTTTTAAGAAGGGTAGGAAGCTCAGAGTCTTATTCCTTCAACTTCCCACCCCCTGAGTAGGTTGAAGGCAGAGAGAGCTCAGCTTGGAAAACCACTGTTCCATGGTATCTTTTAGACCAGGGGCTGGGGAACACAAGGATATGTCTCTAGGGGACTGTCCTCTAGGCATGCCACCTGGGAGATGGAAGATCTTAGAGAAGGAGCTCAGGGTTTCTTAAAACTAAGCAATGGAAAGGAAAGTGGAGGGGGAAGCATAGGCTTAGGACATTTTACCCACAGGGCAATCTACCAGGACCCTAATCTTCTAATTCAGGTATTTGTGTGATGAAGACTCAATAGGGCAGTGAGAAATGCACTATTAAAAGTCATATAATTAATTGATGTTTACATGAACAATCTGTCGCTTAGTTTTTGACTTTCTTTTCCTTCCACCAAATTATGAGTACCTATGGGTCATGGACTGTCCATTATTTTACTCAGGAGTCTCCGCACCTGTAGTGGCTGGCCCATGGGAGATGTGGGTACGTGTTGCCTGCATGAATGGGTATATTCATCTCTAATGGAGTTACAAGCATGCTCATTTACTTTGTGGGTATTTGGTGGTGAAATTTTTTGGGTTGTACTCCCAAATTTTGTTCACATATTTGCTGTTCTCATGATCATCACCATTCTTCCTTCCCATTATTTCAGTTGTCCAGGTTGAGGGATATTTATTCATACCTTAAAAAAGTTGGAGGAAATAATATATAGAGAGAAAAGATTGCCTGGAAGAGCTCTGCTTCCCAGGAGCCAGTGTAACTTTCTGGTTGGGAGCACAAGCCTTGATATCAGACTGCTTGAATTCACATCCTGCATTGTGGCTTCTTAACTTCTCCCAGTTTAAGTTTTTCTATCCATAAAATGAGCACAATTAGGATATCTACCTCGTAATATGGTTATGAATAATAACAAGTGTACATTGCTTAACATAGTAGCTTGTAGAAAGAAAGACTCCTTAAAGGTTTGTTCTTACTAATGTTTGTGTCTTGGACCAAGTTAAAAGTTCAACAATCAATCTAGGATGTTGTGCTCTATAATTGAAAGATTTTTCCTTGTCAACGGAAGATTGCCAAGTCAGAATTCCCCACTATCACCACGTAGGAACATACCTCTCTGACCTCCTGTGTGAGAAATGTTGGAAGTTCTGCAGGATGCTAGGGGACCATGAAATTGTATAAACCTCAGGCCTCACAAAACCTAGGTCCCCCTGTTTAGGCTTGCTTTCACAGGCAGTAGGAAGAAATTCCAAGTGGTGTAGTGAAAATACATTGGCAGTTGCTGATTCTCATTGCCGAAGGCATAGTCATTTAAGATCAAGGCTTAGTGTTAGACTAAAATATTATTGATAGAGATAGGAAGGGTGGACCTTTGCAAAAGAGCAACACTTTTTTGAATTTAATTTTATTGAATATAATGCAGTTTGGGTGCCCACAGAAAGAGGAATACTTGATGTAGGAATACTCCAAGAGATGATTATGTTCATTATGAGTTGAATAGTTGAGCCTTCTGAGCCGTCTGTCCTGGAAATACAATGCTGGGATGCTGATGTGTCTATGAAGTTGATCAACTCTTCTCGATTTTCCCTGAGAACAAAGTAGGAAGAAAGATACTAAAATGGCCAAATGAAAAGCTGTAGTCACATGCATAAGGAAAAATGTCTTATTTTGTCAAACATGGCATCTGTTCTTTGGGGATTTGCTTTCCATCCTTAACAGAAGCTTTGTAAATGAATGCATCTTAATCTGGGTGCAATAGTTTAAAGAAAAAGTGGTGAATTGATGACTTATGAAGGCTGTTCCTGCCCCCCAAGAAAAGCTTTTTTGTAAACTTGTGTCATCTGGCATGCAGATCTCTGCATTTACAGGAACGACTTTTACAGAATTGGGTATTTTTTAGCCAGACAAACAATTGTCATCCTGGGAATCAAAATCAGACTAATTGCTGATCAGACTGGACCTTGAAACTCCTTGGCAGGCACAAGCACCTGTCAGGACCAGCATTTGTGCGTTCCCAGATCGTCCCTGATTCTCCTAAACTCTGAGGTGGCCCTTTACACCATACTTTACCTCTTGAATGATTTTCCCCTAGCTTTTGCTTCCTTTCTTGACACAGAAAGGAAAATGAGATAAACCTTCTGCTATTTCAAGAAACCAGTCCATGATCACAGCATAGCTAACAGGGAACTCAGGAGAGAACAGTTCACTAGATGGGGGGGCAATACGTAGCATTTAGCAATTGGAACAACGGGAAATGTAGCAAGAAACATGTGGTACTTTATGTTAACATTATTTAATTCTGCTTGTCTAATTTATTGTTGCATTTTGGGAATGGATTAGAAGAAGACATTGGAAGTCTCTAAGTATGTGAAAAAGAAAATGTGAAAAAGAAAACTACCAGGAAAATTCAAGAGAGGTCCACAGAAAGCGCAGCCCATGCTTTCAAACCTGCAAATTTGGAACAGCTGAAATAATTACTTATTTTGACTCCACCCCTTCTTTGAGACCAGGCTTCCCTGGATGAAGGCAATATAGGAAATGCAAACATACTTGTTCCCTTGCTGAGTCTCAAATGGATCTTTGACCTGGTCTTCCTGGGATCCCAATTTCCTACAAAACTGGAAATTTCTGGGTTCCTTTATCCATTGCCCCCGTTCTCTAGTAGGTAGGTTCCTGCCCAGATTTCCTTCTTCAGCCTCTCAGTCCCTTTAGAAACTGCATGCCTGCCCCTAAATGCTAATATCTGTTTATAGTTTAGGTTCTGGGTAAGTGTCCATCATACCCCAAACTTTAAGTCCTATTTTTGGACATATGTCCTTGGACATATGCCTCTTAATTGGCCATCACTTTGCTTTTGCACTCTTGTTCCTTTTGTTTATTTTGCCTCATTTTATTGCTCTGCCTGCATTCATGTTCTTGAATTTTCTGATTTGACTCTCCATGTTTCAGCCCATTATTTGGACTCCACATTCAGCAAATTTATCGTCCAGTTCTATTTTCAATTATCTTAAGATCATTGTATTGGTTCCTCTATTGAGAAAGATTGCACAAGAAAAGAAAGTGCCAGACCATGGTGACAAATGAATTACTTACAATATGGTAAATCATAATCCTTGGAGCTGTCTTCTTTTCCATTTCCACAGGAACACTGTTACAGTGAATTTGAGTTGACAGTGTTGGCAGTGATAGACCACCAAAAAGAAAGGGCTTATGAGAATTTCAAACTTCTGCTCATTTTTTAATATGTCAGAACCTTTGATATATGTTCTTCTTAATTTTATGCTTTTGTATAATTTTGTATAATCAAGGAGTACATCTCCTTGATATGTTGGAAAAACTGAGAAGAGCATATGGAAATCAGAAGTATGATTAGGAAAGACACTTCCGGTAACAAATTAAGTTACTTTTTTTGGTCACATTTCCAATTAAACGTCTGACCCCATGGAAAGGATGTGGGCATGTGGGGAAAGCATTATCATTAAGTTGCTTCTATTTAAACAATGATTTTTCCATTTTTACTTTCTAGTTTGAGTGGATTTTGATTATTTCTCTTTTAGTTCCCCACTCTTGATGTTTTCTTATACACAGAAGTTCATATTTGGAAAACCGAAAGGATTAATACTCTTTCAATAGTCTTCCTTATTTTTAGGACAAAACAAACAAACAAACAATGTCTAAATCCACACTCTGTTTTGTAATTCTGTACCTGCTTTTCTTTGTCTTCATCTACTTCTCTCTTCTGCTTTCTCTTGTCCTCTCCTGTTGTCACTCTCTTTCTAAATGACTAAATATTCACTATCTTTGTATATTCTGGTGCTAGATTATAGAAGAGCTGGGATTTCTATTCCTGAGACTTTCCCATTCTTTCTGTAATTTTCCTATAAAAGGATCTAATTGAAGAACAAACATAGAATTTAGAGTAACTCTTTAAACTTTGACTATATCATTAATATATTCTTTTAGAAGATAGAAATTCCTGAAAGAAAAGGAAGAAGACAGAAAAAGTCATTGAAGCCACTTGCTCAAGGCTTAGTCATAATTAATTTTAACACTGATGTAGATTTTGTGAAAAGGAAAAGCATTTTGATTAGTATTTTAAAAGTACATATGTGCAATGTAGAAAATATGCAAATAAAGGAAAGTAGAAAGGAAATCACCAGAAATGTTACTACCCAAAGATAGCTATTAATAGTTTAATGTGTAAGTTTCCAAGTTTTCTCTGTATGTATATCCCATACTTTAAAAACAAAATACACACTGTATTACCAACTGTGTTTTCACTTGTATGTTATGAACTTTTCTAAAATATTTAAATACACTTTGAAAGCCTGATTTTAAGTAGCAATGTAGGAATAATTCATTTACCCAATCCCTTACTGCTAGTTTTCTTTTTTGCCTGATTTTTCTTTTTGCCATCTTAAATAATGGGACTTTGCACTGATTCCTCTTCATTTGTTTCTTCCTGTGGGTAGATAAGTCCTAGGAAATAGGATTTTGGGGTTTTTAAATTATGTTGCCAAGTTGCCGCCCTAAGTAATATGATTTTAAACCTTCAGCAACAGGGCAGGAGATGTCTATTTCATTGAACCTGAAGTAGTCAACATGATCATTCTCTTAATTAACGATATTAAACTTCTTATATTTTCACCTTCATCTTCTGGAGTGTCTTTCCAGTGTTTATTTGCCATATTCACTTTTTCTTGCGTAGGTTACTGATCTTTGTGCTGTGTATCTTTATTCTTAATTGATTTGTGACACTTTTTTTTTTTTTAAATAAGCCATTTCCTCCACAGATAAGTTGTTTTCCTAACTGCCTTTCATTTTGTTTCTGGCATGGTTTGGCCATACTTTTTTTCTTTTATTTTTATGGAGTTACATGTTTCAGTTATTTCCTTTAAAATGGATGAATCAAAGGACAAGCCATCCTAATATCAAAACCATTTGGAAATACTGAATATGTCATTCTTTTGAAATTATAACCCATGTTATGACACAAGTAGATGTGTTAAATATAATGTATACTTAATGTATAAGTTGTTAAGTATAATGAAGTTTTTAAAGACTAAGGAAATTGCACAGCAAAGAACAGATACAAACAAACAAACAAAGAACAGATACAAAATTTAGAATTAAAAATAGCAGGAAAGGGGCACCTGGATGGCTCAGTTGGTTGAGCATCTGCCTTTGGCTCAGGTCATGAGGCCAGGGTCCTGGGATCAAGCCCTGCATCAGGCTTCCTGCTCAGAGGGGAGCCTGCTTCTCTGTCTCTCCCACTCCCCTGCTTCTGTTACTTCTCTCGCTGTCTCTCTCTCTCTCTCTCTCTCTCTCAAACAAATGAATGAAATCTTAAAAAAAATTTTTTTAATTAAAAAATAAAACTAGCAGGAAACAGTTATTATACATCAACTGGAGCATCAAATGTGTATATACCTTAGAAAGAATATGGAACATTTAGAAGTGTGCCATGCCATTGATATTACTCTGTAAGGGCGCTTCCTTGTTCAATGGATGTATGTAGCAGATGCCTCTTAGGTCGCTGCCCATCGCCTTGGCCCGCTTCCGATTGTGAGCTTCTGATCGTGGGCAGATCTGTGCATGCTCACTCTTCCACCTCAAGCACATTATACTTGCCTTTTTGCATTCTCCGCCGGCCTTTCTGTTAACAGTGCAGCTCACTAGGTCCCTGCTTCCAAGCACAGCCAGAAAGTAAGTAAAGGGCCACGAATGACCCCAACCCTGCAACAAACCTCAGTTAATAGAGGACCACAACCAGGAGATGAGTCCTCTAGCCTCTTGGCTTTCAGATAAACAATTTTGGAAAGCTTTCTGTGTGCTTTTCATTGAAACCCCCTTATTCGACCTCAGTGACCTTGATAATATGTTGTCTTTTTCTTCTCTGCAATCTCATTCTCCCTAAGACTTCCCTCCTGTTTCCAGGATTAGGCCCCAAATAAACCCACCTGCTCCCAAGTCCTCTCAGGCTTTGCTTTTGGAAGAACTCAGAATCAAACCATATCTTCTCAAAACATAGATGTTGATTGGCCCTGGATGAAATGCAAGCACATTTTCTCAAAGATCTACATCATAATTACAGAGATGTTTCCTCTTCATTCCCCAGTAATGTTTGATGGTCAGGGATTCCTGGCTTTTCCAATCTCTGTGTCCCTTGACAATCTCTGTGTCAAATAATCAATGATTTTTAAAGTCACTTAGAGAAGTTTGCTCCATAAAGGGAATCTACTACACATGTATGTATAATGTAAAAATTCACTCATGCTGCCTTTTGCAAAGAGTGTCTTTGTAAAGTATGCTCAGTTTCTCTCTCACCCTCGTCCTTTCCGGCTAACAATGAAAACAGAGGAGGAAAAGGGGAGCAGCTTCTCCTGATGCCTTTCCTGGAGTCAAGCTCATTCCTGGCTCTTGGAGAGAATGTTTCCAGCTGCTGGCAGTAAATTTGTCTGCCTGCCCAGGAGCTATTTTGCACCAAGCCATATCCCTGCCAGGCAGCTGAGTAGCAGGAGGCCATGTGTGGATGTCAGAACTTCCAAAGTAGGATAACTAGCACCTCTCTCTTTCCCCTCAAAAGCTATGCATTTGGAATCACCTCTAGGGCAGAGTGAGGAAGGGAAGAGTCAAGCTATGAAACTACTTGACTACATTATTTCTATTTGGATAAACATTTATGCCACAAATGCCAGGAAAACTGACAATCACCGTTGCAGAAAGAGCTTCATTAAAATTTATGAGCCAACATACTGTGTGGAAGTAATTATAAATAATAATTACTCTGACGCCTGGTGGTATTGTGATTTGGGGCTGCCCTGCTTGGGATGGTATGCAAGATGCAGCTGAAATACGTGACTCTAAAAATACTATCATAAGCCTGGTCTAAGAATTCCTGAAATGGAAGAACAGAATAAAATATCAAATGTCTTTCAGGGATGGTGGTGTCAGAGAAGAGGCCCTCTTTTCTTTTTTTTTAAGAGAGAGGGAGGGGTGGCTTGGAGCGGGAGAAGGAGAGAGAGAATTTCAAGCAGTGCCCATGCCTAGCACAGAGCCAGATGTGGGGCTCGATGTCATGATGCTGAGATCATGACCTGAGTTGAAATCAAGAGTCAGACACTTAACTGACTGAGGCATCCCAGAAGGTGCCTTCTTCTATAGGATGCTGGCTTCACTTATTAAAGAATGAGAATGGTGATTCTTTTGTTGTAAACTAGGAATCTGGCACAATATTATGATTATACTCACTGTCTAATGTAATAGGAGAGCTTCAGAAACATAATTTTAGTTAAGTTACATTGTTCGTATTTTGCACTATTCCAAGGTCAAGGAAATAAATATTTTCATCAGATATTTCCTTGGATTGGTTTATGCCATCAGACCAAGCATCCTGGAATCATGTTCATAAATAAACCGCTTTTGCTGCTTTCGATCTTCCCTGAAGGCGGTCTGTCATCACCTGTAATCAACTTCATATAATTGAATCCAGCATGCTTTGTCAGATTTTTATCAGAGCAAGGTTACTGTGTGGGTGGAAAGTGAGTTGACCTTTAAGCAAAAAGAAGGGCAGAATGTGCTGCGGGCAGAACTGTGTTCAGGAGTCCAGAGAGTGGGCATTTGGAGGGCTAATTGAACTTTTTCCTAGCTATCAAACCTTCACACCTCCTCATTCTCTTATCCGAGAAAAATAAAAAATGAGCCCTGCCAATTGTAGTGCAGGTATGCACAACAAAAAAGTCATTAAGAGAAACAGGGATCCATCCGGGCACAACCAGAGGAGAGATTATGTGATTGTGTCCTAACTGATCACCACCTCTGTGTCTTCGTATGTTATTCTGGGAACCATAGGGAGATGAAATCAATGTCCTTGTCATATCAGAATAACAAAATAAGTTCCATACATTTATCTTATATTAATTCTCTATCTTAAAGATGTGCAGACTTTCAGGTGTTAATTTTTATATCATTGGTAATTTAGAACACACTTTCCTTTTTAAAAATGCTACAAAACAGATCGGTCTCCTGGTAGAGCTACAAAGCCTATATAATTCATTCGTAATTAATTTCAACAAAAATTAATAGTAAGAAAGTAGTCTTGAGAACCATTTCAGGATAAGAACTTTGGACTTGATTGGATACAAAATGATCAGAAGCCTGTTTAGGTTTCAAGGAAATTGTATTGCCCTAGAAACCAGGACCCTTACCAAAAAAAAAAGGCCTGTGTCTTTTTAAAAATAACCGTTGATTCTAATACAAAGTCAGTCGTCCAAATTATGCATTTCCCAACAAGGGCATTCCTCCCAAAGCCAGCATCAAATGAGGCCATGGAGCTGCAAGGGGAAAGAACATCCCAGCATGTGGACGCAGGGCCTGCCGTGAGCAGTGGAGGAAAGCACTGCTTCCAGAGGCCTTTTAGAAGGCACACCCACTTCTTAAAAATATTGGCTTCAAATTGGTATATACTTTAAACTTACATTCCTTTGATAAGAACTCACTACGGGGCCATGTGTAATACGGAGAGGCTAGGGAATGGAGTCTGTGTGTACAGGTAAAAGGAACAAAAGCAGACGTGTGTGAACGCTAGTAGACTGAGCCATTCCCCCTCTTCACCTTCTTTGAGGCCCATTCTCCCCCAAGCTGAGAACCGTCCCTTCCTTCTTGAGCGTGCCTACTGGCCCCTCTCCCCGGGCTTGCTGTCACTCCTCACTTCCATTTGGTTCAGCATCTATCCCCACAGGCCAATGAATGTGTTCACACTAAGGCTAGAAATTATCTCTTCAATATCAAATACACCCCTATTTCCAGACATCATCCTCAGATAGTCAGCCACGTGTTCCTTTTGTCTTTGTTGGGTTCAATAGTACCAGCCTTCCCTGGTTCTACTTTCAGCTCTGACCATCTCTTCTAGTTCTCTGTCATTAGTTGCTCCTCTCTGCTCATCCCATATGTATTGGGATGCCCGGGATTGCTCCTCTCATCATTCTCCTTTGATCTTTTGCATGGATCCCACATAATCCATTTGACTTGTTTATATCTCCAAAATGCGAATGTCTGCTCTTGACCTTTAAACCATGGGTGAGACCCCCTGGATGACTCCATTCCTCAGGCACTCGAGCTTATCAGTCTAAAACAGAGCTAAGTTTCCTTAAAAACTGCTATCTTCCCATTCCTTGGTGTCCTCAGATGTCATAGAGATGACTAACTTTAACGAATACCTTCCACCTAACATACAAGCCGTGGGTGAGGCATCCTACAGACATTACATTATTAAATTCTTGTGGCACTGTGTGAAGTCATTTCACTATCCCCATAATGGGCTACTGAAGCTCAGAGAAGTTCAGTCATTCCCTTACAGTCACCCAGCTAGTAAGTGGCAGAACTAGGATTCGAACCCAGTTCATTGATCTCATGTTGCTGTCTGAATCAATTTTTCATAAAATGGTTGATGGGATCTTTTGTTGTCTAATTATTATACACATAGTACTTCATATAAGGTCAATAACTTGTGGAAAATGAAAACAGTATTGTTTTGTCAGCTTAAACATGTCTTGGCATAGATGAAAATTGATGCTTATCCTCTTAGTTTTATAATCTGTATCCAGTTAGATCTATGACTTGATAACTTGGATTCCAGTTTCTACCAATAATTAAATGGAAGAACAATTCCTGGAGATACGTAGAAAGAAAAAAGTTATCCTTTAACTTGGGTCTTAAAAATAGCCACAGGTTGAATAAAATCTTTAAAAAGGGGTGGGGGGTGTCTGGGCATCTGTCTTCGGGATCCCACGGTCCTGGTATCGAATCCCGCATCAGACTCTTTGCTCAGCGGGAGCCTGTTTCTCCCTCTCCCTCTGCTGTTCCCCCTGGTCATGCTCTTTCTCTCTCAAATAAATGAAATCTTTAAAAAAAATTAAAAATTGGGGCATCTTGGTGGCTCAGTGGGTTAAAGCCTTTGCCTTCGGCTCAAGTCATGAATTCAGGGTCCTGGGATCGAGCCCCACATTAGACTCTCTGCTCAGCAGGGAGCCTGCTTCCCCCTCTCTCTCTGCCTACCTCTCTGCCTGCTTGTGATCTCTCTCTCGCTGTCAAATAAATAAATAAAATCTTTAAAAAAAGAAAAATTTAAATAAATAAATAAATAAAAATAGCCACAGGTGTCACTGGTAGCAGAATAGCTGAACATACCTAAAAATAATCTGGATAACTGATACTTGCTTCATGTTTCCTAAATTTACCGAATTATGGAATTATTCCCTATTGAAGTAATATTGGGCGGTTTTAAAGGATAATGATGCTCTTGTAGCTGTTACGACTTTATCTGCTAGTGTACTTGACCACATGTCCCATACTCGGGAGATCTAAGGTTCCAACCTGACAGGTATCGGATTCTCAATGGTATGTAATTGGTAATTAGCTCTTCAGACCATTGCCAAATGTGCCGCATTTTTACTTTGGAAATGTACGCAAATTGCACTCAGTTGAAACATACATCAAAATGTCTGATTTGGCTTCCAGGTTGATACGTGATTGAAAGTAATGATTTTCTACCTCTCAGGCTATCACATATAACCTTCTAAATTCCCCGTTGTAAATTGCCTGTTTCTGAAATCATGCCTTTGTGTGACCATAACCAATTAATTGCACCACCACTCCTAAAAAGGTTTCCTGCCTCTCAGTCTCCATAAAGTAGTTCATTAGCTTTGCAGGGATTTTACTTTAATACTATATTTAGTTAGCACTCCCTGGGATGTTGCAAACAGAAGTGTGAGCTCCTTGGTGGGAGAAGCAGCAGGATTAGAAGAACAATCAAAAGTAAATATCTGGCTTTACAAATGTTCTGGGTTGTAAAGAACAAAGCAATGTAAGGATGCTAATAAATCAACAACGCTGCTTTTTAAATGGGTTTTCTTTCGCATGAAGTATCCCAGACAAGTCAGACTTCAGCTTTCTCTGACAGGAAAAATATACTGGGAAGCTCAGGAGCAAGTTTTATTGAGGTCAGGTATTGAGCTCTTCCAGAAATGATGGGTTTGGTGACTAGACTCAGTAACCACATTCTGTGGGCAAGTGGAGTGAGTCTGAGGAGTGCAGTTAACAGAAATCAGTTATAGGTGAGGCAGCTGAGATAGAAGAAAATCAATGGGCGGGGGTCCAGACAGATGGAGTATCTAGCCTGGGAACCGCCAAGTGCAACCTTGGGTGAATTCTATCTCTTCTTCCACTGGACGAGCTCCTAAAGCTAAGATTTCTCAGGTTCCTTTGGGTTCTAGGAGTCTGTGACTTAATAATGGCTCCAGCTATAGAGTTCATCATGTTTAGAACCCGAATTATTAGTCTGACAACTAAGGCATCCCATCAAGCAAATGGCATGGCTTAATGATAACAGAAATAGCTCACAGCAGTGAGTGTTGGGCTAGACCCGGTGTAGCATGCTCACAAAAGCCCTCGCTGTAGGCATTAGTATTATTGTCCCTGTTTCATTGAGGGGAAACTGAGGTACAGAGGAATGACATTATTTCCCAAGCTCACAGATGATCAATGGCAAGCCAAGATGTGAACCTGGAAAATATGTGGTCTTGAACTACCACACTTCCTGCCAGCCAGCCATTTGTCAGGGATAGTCCAGAAATTTTACAACATGAATAACATAATAATAATTCTCTTCTCCATCTGAGTTTTGAAAAAAAATGAGGAAAAAGACAAAACAGTTAACAGAGGTTAAAAAACCCCAAATCTTTATTAATTGTAAGGGAAAATATTGGAGACTGAGGCATTGTGTGAAAGCCCTAGAGTTAGACAGAATTATCCCCCCATCACAGAAGGTAATGGTCCGCACAGGCATCTCCCTGAGGAATAAAATGTGAACTTTCTGCCAGAAAGTTTTTTGTTTACTTGTTTGTTTTTGATTCACTTCCCAAACTCGCTAATCAGATAAGTCACTCTGGTCAGAGTTGAGGGAGGGAAAGAGAGAGGTCAGGAGTGTTCCACTCACTGAAGGCCCCCCAGTTGGAAGGAAGGATGAGAAATGGAGAAGAAATGTTTCCATCTTAACCATTTCTCCTGGCTCTTCACTTATAATTTAGTTCCTCGTTTTCATGCCATATATTTCTGGCATTAAAATTATTTAAAATGTTTTGACCGATACGGAAAGAAAAAATTGTTATAATCAGCACTGGCTGAGCTCCTATGGCCAGCTCTGTTCCCGCTGTCTTTTCATATTTGCAAATGGGCCACAGCAGCAGGACTGGGAAAGCTGAACAGGATAGCAGGTGAGAGAGTCTGTTCCTTCAACATCCACCCACACAACACAAATGAAGCGCTGAGTTGCTACTTGTTGGTTAGTAACCAAACTGAGTGGTTGGAGAATCAAGTAGTATGAATAAAAACGTGATTAATGATCAAAAGCAGTTTTGGGAATGTGACTTCCAGGTCGGTGTCAAAGGCAGCGGAGACAGTGGGATTCGGATGAAGACTCTTGATGAACCCAAGTGTGGCTACTGGGTAGTCAGTAGACATATTAGAGTCACTCAGGCCCAACTGAGATAGAGCTGGTCTCCTTCTGCAAGGTTTATTAGGCTGCAGTGCATTAGCAAGTGCAACGGCTGATTATTAACACCACAGAATACAAACTGAGAGATCACTGGATTCTCATTTTCTCTTACAGCTTTCCTAAATGAATGTGCACAGTGCATATTTCCATGACCAATCATGTGTCTCCCTTCTAATAGAAAAAATATGCTTCAGATTTATACAGATGCATGAAATATAACTAGCTGGAGATGGAGAAGAAACATAACTGGGGAGTTCTAGGAGTTCTTCAAAGGCAAGGGAAAATAGGAGCACACCACTTTTCCATTCATCCACCTGCCCACCATCCATCTAGCCTACAGATGTGTTATGAGCCAGCACCTGGTATTTGCCAGACACTGCATACGAAGATAAAGACACAGATCTGTCTTCTTAAAGCAGACAAGAGTAAAAATATAAGACAGGTTTCATTAGTGTGATTTGTGAATGACTGGAAATAGCCAAGCAGGGGTTTTCATGGAAGCAGAGAAAATGAGAATTTCACTTCTATTAGAGAAGTGCAGAAATGTTTTTTGGAAGAAGTGGTAACTTCTGTGAGCCCTGAAGTCAGGGAGGAATTAATTGGGAGTGAGAGGTTCGGGGAGGAGGGCGTTCCGGGCGGAGGGAGCAGAATGAGATCAAGGTGGGCCTGGGGCTCCAGCCAGCAGATGCTGTTGACACCTCTGGTCAGGCAGAGCCTGATGCTGAGGGAGTGAGACCTCTGTACTCTACTCCAGGAGATGAGAGAGCGATTCTGGAAACAAGCTTCATGCAACTTCACTTTGTTGTGATTTGAGCAGGATGGGAGCTGGTCTTGGGAGCCTGAGGGAATTTTCTAGTGGCACATGTTCAGAATCACCTGAACAATCCTTTGTTACATGTTTTATAAGAAAGGTGAAGACTAAAGACTTTTCCCCCATGGTGATGTCCTTGATTTCTATTTGGACTGTTTTCTTTGAGCTGTAGGAATCCTCTGGGACGCCATCCATGTGTATCCCAAGGCTGGGGCGGGGATCCCTCTCTCTTCTCATAGCGTGTTCTCTCACTGCAGGTAGTATATTATGTTGTAACCAATACTTAAAAATAGCTTGCATCTCCATTTCTCAAAGGACATAAAGCAATGTATTCGTCCAGGACGTCTGCATCCTTAACACCTGGCATAGTGCCTGACCTTAGCACTTGGCAAAGATTATTTGAAAGGATGAACCTCTGAATACCTGAGTTAGCTCTCCTGATGAGTTTTAACAAAACCTATTATACATGAGGTTTCGGAGGAGAACTGTGTCAGCAAGGGCAAGCTTTCATACCAGTATCCTATCCAACAAAGCAGAGGTAACTTTCTCTTGCAGGTGATTGACAGACTCCCAGGCCTGTTGGGGGATTATAGTAAGAAGGAAGAGCATAGCTTTCTTGGTGGGGACCAAGCTCATTGAGGTATGCCAGGAGGGCTCTGAGGGAAGAGCAGATCATGCAATGGAAATAGAAAGGCAGCAAAACCAATTTTGTCTGCTTCTCATTTCACCTCTAGCCCTCTCTGATTGGACTCTGAACCGTTTGTGGGGGCAGGGAAAGCTGGTCCTAGGCATCACGATCTGGGGTTTTAGCGTGTTCATTAAATAGCGAGACAAGTGATCACTCATGACCGACACATTCAATCAGGAGCTGCACAGATAATTCTCCTCAAGCTGCCCCTTGGCACCTTCTGCTGTATCATTTTAAAGTGCCGAATCAGCTAAGGAGAATAATGATCCTGCTCTGTATTCCTCACCTGGCACTGCGGGCTGTGGTTATTCAGCTCTGAGTCCATCCAGGAAGTAGCCAGAATCAAAGGATCATTGTGTTAGTTGATTCGATTTTGCTCCTTAGAAGCTGTGTTTCAAATCTAATCCAGACCCTTTCTGTTGAACTGCTGTTGAATAAGGCACTGAAGTCAATTAAAAGAAAAGTGAGTACTCAGGATGATAAAAATCCTAGCTTTTTAGCTAATGAGGTAGAATAATAGCTTCTTCACCCTAAAATTTTGAGTTTCCTTGGGCTGACATTTATGCCTTCAAGCAACCCCACAAGGGTATCTGAGAGCAGATGGTATTGTATTGAGTCTAGAATAAATAAGTACCAAAGGATTTTTTTGAATGACACACTTGTTAAAGATAATGTCAATCCTCAGATTTAATAATGCACATAGCCTCACACATACCTGAATTGATTTAAAAGGTCTAGTGATTGAAGGCCGCCTTGTTCCTTTGATATTGAGTACACAATAGTGCTTTCATACTGCCTCGTGTTCTCTTTACAGCTGCGATGTGAGGTTAAATGAATATTATCCATGTTTTGCCTGTGAAAAAACCTGAGAATCAAAAGTAATAGGCGATGAAGATAGGGAAAATACTATCATTCTTGGATTATGAAAATTGGAGTTCTCATCTAAGTTTTGAGGCAAGGTAGTTTCATCGGTGTGAATAGACTACCACTTCCCAGGATTCACCTGAAAACGAGAAGCTAAAATTGGAAAGTCATCAAAGTCATTCAAAGAAATAAAGACTACTGGTTCATGGAGAATTCCACATTATAAAGTTAATTATCAGAAGCCCTCAAGTCTATCTCTATAATCCCCTTCTAACTTACTTTTCCTTCTCTGGTAGCAATAATTTCACTCATTCATCCATTAAAAAAAAAACTAAAAACTTATTTGATGAGTCCTATAGATCCTGTGCTATGAGTACAAAGATGAACGAGACTCTCCTCTTGGTATCTCCCCTTAGAGAGATTGGAGTTCAGTGTGTGACTTTGTAGTTTCTGGATTTATGAGAGGATATTTTCAACATAAATGAAAACCCTCCTAATTTTCTATAACATGAATGGAAATCATGCTCCAAACATTAAAAAACAAACAAACAAACAAAAAAACCAACTCTCTTATTGCTTGGAAAGATTTTAGCACAAGATCCAGAAACTTATTTCCTTAGTTACCTAAAACTCTTTGTAGAATGTTCTACGGCCTGTCGAAGAGGCAAGTGAACTTAGAAGTTGCTCATATTCATCACGGGAGGCATCTTTTCTAATTGGTTGGTGCCCCTTTGGTGCTAGTTGTTAAATATTTTACAAATCACACCTGCAATCCAAGTGTCTTTCCAGGGACCATTTTCTAAACTCATGGCTCTAACTTGCTTGTTATGGTCACTGACCTCCAGTTTCAGAGTTTATTTTCTCTTTGGGAACTCCTGTGGATTTGATGACTGGTACCTTCCCGGGATTCTCCATGTTCTCTCAAACCCCGGCTTAACAGCTGTGGTCCATACCTCTCTTAATCCACACCTTTCCCCTCCTGAGCGTACTAACCACACAAGTGTGTGTGTGGGGGGGGGGGGGTGGCGGGGGGTGGGGTGGGGAGAGGGATTGAGGTTCCAAGGCACAGAGTCTTCATGATCTCCCTTGGCTTTCTGGGTCCCTCACTGTCACTCCCCACCAAGCCTGACACAGCCTAGCCTTTCTTCCCTACTCTGTCCCCCTCAGCCTTCCTCCCACAAAGAGGTTTTTCCAATCTCCACCTTCTCCAAATCTGCCTGGTCAATATTACTTTTCCTGGGAACTCTGAACACGATTAGCTAAAGCAATAAACACATTTGGGTCAAAATGTTCAAATGATCTGCCCATCCTGGGCAGCACATTGGCCTGATGACTGGGGACTGCTGAAGATAAAGCCTTAGTTCAGGAAACAGCCTTCTCTGTTGTTCTTCAGAGAACAACACTAGGCCCAGACTACACCGTTCCTCCTCATCCATGACAGGCCCTGACAGAGTCTTTCTTCTCTGCATTCTTGACTTCCTGTCTTTCTCTTTATGTTTACAATTTATACGCAAAGAATTTTCAGCATCTGGCCATTCCAAACTGAAAACAAATATTATATAATCTTGTTCTTGGAACCCTGATCACTTGGATTTAAAACCTCAACTATGTAGCCAAGAACATTTTAAATAAGCAAACATTAAATACTGCCTTTGTTTCTTAAATGGGTCATGAGTATTTCTAATTCTGGTCTCCATTTGGATCTAAGATGCAAGGTATGTCTTGTGCCAGTGGGTTAGAGAAAGGATGTTTCATGCTAATTTTTAGTCACATCGGGTAAGAGAGCAGAAATCAGAGTCCATGAAATAAGGGCGCCAAGGAGAGAAATAAAGTGAAGGAACAAAAGAGGGAATGGCACAAGGCGTTGGGATGGCGAGGCAAGAGAGTAGTAGAAGTCAAGAAAAATTAAAGAGAACTAAATGTAAAATCCTGATTTTTTGGCTAAAGAGTGAGGAGTCCTGAAAAATGAATTTAGCAAGTAATTGAGTAACCCTAGTTGAGTAAGGAGAAACCACGAGAGTGTCTGACACATGTGGTAAGTGGTGTCTGTTCACTGAATGTTCTCAACTCTGCATTCACATATAATGAAATCTTTTCATACCTTAGTTTATCAGTTTTCATAGTTATAGTCATAAACGATAACTAGAGATGCTACTTCTGGAAAAAATAATTGTGATCATATCTGTTAAGCTTCTGTTTATTATCATCTCTGAATTTCTTATAGCTATGTTTCTGCAGATGGTTTCAGTGCAGGCATTAACAGCCAGGTTTTCCCAGTGAATTATCAAGAGTTGGCTAAGAAATCCCTGAGACTCATTTTGAAAATATTCTTGTACATTGCAGTCTGAAAAAGTCTAATCTCCAAGGCACAGAAGAAAAAACTCAGAACTGAACTATAGAAGAGCTTTGAAATGTTTGGATTGAACAGGATCATTCACAATCTAGAGGGATCACTGTTATCTGAGCCTAAATTGATTTGGGCATTTTGATTCCATGGGATCTGGATAATGTGTTTGCTTTGTAGCTTACATCAAAACTTAGTCTATAAAATGTCACTGACCTGGAGATGCTGAACATAGGCAAATCAGACCCTACTTAAAACCAGCTTGTTTCCTGCTGCTGTGGAACCTGCAGGGTCAGCAGCAGTAGAAGTGACCCAAGTGCCCTGACATTAACTATGTCACATCACAGAGTTTTGAGATCTGGATGTTGGTCTCCACTCAACTCTGGTCTCAGTACCGCTGAACACTTTTTCATCATGACCCCATTTTTCTAGCTTCCTATCTATTTTGTTGTTTTCTGTCACCACTAAATGAATCAACCTACGAGACTACTAGTAATTCTTTAGATCAGTTGTTTTCAAAGGGACAGAGGCAATGGAGATGGTAGAGGTGGTATTTACTCTGGGGGGGGGGGCGTGCAAAATAACATATTAGCATGAAATATTAGAAAATGAGTTTGTGCTCTTAAAATCTGTTTTATGTTTGTGTTTTTATATATATAATATAGTGATACAATAGTACACGTATGTTACTACTATTTATTTGTGTGTATAAGACAACAAAACCATGCATGGTGAAGAATTTTAATTTCAATCCCAAAGCATTTATTTAACTATCCATGCATTCCATAAATAATTTTAGCATGTGTCTTTTGCCCAGCACTGTGGTAGGCTCTGAGAATATAGTAGTAGCTAAGATAAACACAAGCCCTCCATTCAAAGATCACAGTCTACTTGGAATACTAGTTCCTAGGGTAATGAATGCTGTAAGCTTATAAGAGAGGGACCTGGCTTAGTCTGGGAGTAGGAGTTGTAAAGAAAATCTTTTAACATTATTCTTTTATGGCTTTTCTTTGAAATTGGAATACATTTTATAGTATTCTCTAATGAATTGTCCCAAAGAGTTTAGCTTTTACAATCAGTTTATATTCCTTAAGGAAGGGAATGTAATTTTTTCTTCATAAAATTTAATGTTATATATTTCCTTTTCTCCACTGTCTACCGTAGAGGTGAAATAGTTATTATATGAGCGCTTAGTCAGAAGTAGTATTATATCTAAGGTTAGAGCATCGTCGAGATTGCCATCATTCAACTGAGAAATCACAGGAGAGATGATGCTAATGATATATTGCGACTTGCATTTCCAACCCTCTGGTACTGTTACGCACAAACATACACACACATGTACACATACACATGTGCACTCACACACATGCACACATACGCCTTTATAGAACACTTAAGTTTTTTCATAAGAAAAACAAAGAAAAAAGATGAGATAAATTTGCTGATAGAAATATAGTTGAACTTTTGAATATTAAACATCTAAGTTAGATAAATATAATTAAAAATTTTAATGAAAATTAATTTTAATAAAGTACATGGCCTTCAAAAAGTAGGTGATATTTTAGTTTTAAACTGCTAGAGTAAAAGTGTTATTAGTCACTATACGGTGGCTAAAATACAGTTCCTTATATTTTAATTATATCAATCATAAAGAGACAAATTCAGTCCATAGTATCTTAAAGGATTATTCTACTTACATGGCAAACCAGGGGATGAATTGAGAATGAAATATAACAAACAATGGATAAATAGTGAACTCTTCCCTCAATACCAATCCACATTGTTTCTCTCTGTATATAAAGTAGTTTTTGTTTATTTTTCTTTTGCAGTAATCTCTTGACTATTTTCTATATTTATTCTTCTATTTAAATTTATTTTGCTTAAAATAGGTTTGTTATTTTTATAATTATTATTCATGTTTTTTATAAAAAGTCAGAGTACAAATATAGTCAAAGAAGAATATAAAAATATTTAAAAATTTTATCCCTGATAAAAATATAAATATTATTTTGTAGCATATCTTTCTAGACCTTTCTATACATTTATAGACTTGTGAACATCAATGCACAATCTTATAAATGGCATCATGTTACACATTACAATTGAATCTGCCATTTTACTCAGTGTTTTACATGTATTAAATCTGTTTCATATAAGGATTTTAATTCTTTGTCATGTATTATATTACATGGATTGCAAATTTTTTCCATGATCTCCTTTATTTTGCCATTTTTTACAAACACGCAAAATGTTTAGAAAATACTATACTTCTTTTTTTTTCCCAAATATGTTTATTTAATTTTTTTAGTGTTACAAGAATGATTGTTCATGTACCACACCCAGTGCTCCATGCAATACGTGCCCTTCTCAATACCCACCACCAGGCTCACCCAACCCTCTCCCCCCACCCCTCCAAAACCCTCAGTTTGTTGCTCAGAGTCCACAGTCTCTCCTGGTTCATCGCCCCCTCGGATTTCCCCCCATTCACCCCTCCCTTCCTTCTCACAATGCCCTCCATGATTTTCTTTATACTCCACACGTGAGACCGTAAGATAATTGACTCTCTCCGCTTGACTTATTTCACTGCGCATAATCTCTTCTAGTCCTGTCCATGTTGATACCAAAGTTGGATATTCACTTCTATGATTTAAAATTTATTTGTTTCCTTCTAGTGATTTTATTTTTGCTTTTTACATTTAAAACCTTTGGTTCATATAGAAGCTCTTCTGGGAATGAATATAGGAATCCATATTCGTTTATTTAGATTTATTTCTTTCAAAATTACTAGCTTATTGTCCAGTTCTGTTGATTTGATAGTTATTTCTTCCCTATTGTTTTGGAATGCCAAGTTTACCCATTGTATATTTGACTAGATTTCTACATCCTATTTCCATCGGTCTCTATCTAATCCTCTGCCAGTACCTTCATTTTAATTACTCCAGCTTTATCATATGTTTTAATATTTGAAAAGATAATTTCTATCTTTGTTTATTGTTAAAATTTTCCCTTAATGCTCTTTCAGATAAATTTTAGAAAAATTCTAAACATAACATAAAATAAAATTTTGGGGAGGTTTACTTTGGCCACATTGGATTTATAAACTGACTTAGGAGAAAATTGATAGTTTCACAGTATTGAGTTCTTACAGTATAGAAAAAATATTAACTTTTCATTTATTCAGTTTTCTTTTACATTGCATTATTCAATAGAATTACATAATATCCCTCCTATGGAATCTTCACATTTCTTATCAAATCAAGATTTTTGTTGTTAGAGTGATTGGAACTTTACTTTTCATTCCTAAATTTCTGTTTCTTTAGAAAAGCTGTTGATTTTTATTGGTCTTTTAAAGGGTCTTCTTTTTGTGTTTTTATTTAAAATTAATAAGGTGAGCTTTTATTGTAAATCTGGAAGGAAAATTTCAGATCATTACTTATGCATTATAAGTGTTTCTAATATATTAATAAAACAAATGTACTCCACTAACAAATGTATAGTACTAAAAGCAGTTGGTCTAAAAATTAAATTAGTTTTATAATATATAAAATTATAAAGTAGCAATATAGAAGGCTAATACTTATTTACAATTTTAATGACGTAAGGAGGAATACTGAGTTCAGGAAATATTTCTCCGTAACAAATCGACATCCTCCCAAGAAGTATGATCTTCGGTAGCCTGAAGGAATGAAGGGAAAATGGTGGGACATGATTTGGGGGGGTGATTTGAGACCAGTTTGTGAAAGATGATCAGAAGTTGGAATCTGAAGGTAGGAACAACAGGCTCTGGTGCCTTATTACAAGAGAGAAAGAGAGTGAGAAAGGAAAAGTATTAACACGTGTGTTTGGGAACCCTGGTGGATGACATTGTCATTGGATGATATGAATAATACAGGACACTGTTGAGTTTTGTTTGGGTCATATTCGCTTGGTGGTAGGTGATAAGGTGGTGATAAGATGTGTAGTTGTTGATGCCCATTGGAGCAATTGAGAAAGATGGGAACTAGTGACAAAGATTAGTCATCATTTGCCTTTAGATGATAGTTGAAGCCATAGAAAGATAAATTTTATCCTAATTGAAAAAATTATGATAGAGTTTTGTACATACTCAGTAAGTCCCATGATCTTCCGTTTATATATAATCTATTTCGGATGCCCATTATTCATATCATGGCAGCAGACTAAAGAATAAATGAAGCATTTTAGATTAAATGACCCATAAATGAAACCAAAAACTATAAAAATTCATATCTTCTGACTTTCTGGCTGTTTTCTGCATTTGCTTCTCTCCCTCTTTTTCTGACCTGATTTTCTTCTGGTTGCTCTTTTTGTTAGATGAGTTGGCTTAGTTTAAGCCTTTGAATTTAAAGCTCAGAGCAATTTAAGGGTTTCCAAAGCATTCTTAGATCCACTACTCAACTAAAATATGTCACATAGGTAATGAAGTATTGCTTGGAGAGTGCAATTTACCTGAAGGAAATCATTTTTAGCAGAATATAATAAAAGGGCTTTTCACGGTCAAGGATTTATGAATTCTTTCTGGGGAGCTTGGTAAGTTGGAACATAATTTAAACTGAAAAGAAGAAGAAATTACTTAGAGCTCTATTTTACTCTATAAGATTCAAATCCACTTTTCAAATAGGTTATAAGAGACTATATATCTGATTATGCTGTTTATAGTTATAACTTAAATGTCCTAAGTCTTAGGAACAACTTATACTACAGAGAAAATACTCCCATAATGAATTATAGTTGATTTTCCAAATTTTCAATGGAATCTTCAAATTTAGATGAGAAAATATTTCAGAAACTCTTAGTATAATGATAAACCAATAAAGAAGTCCTTTTGAATCATGTTATCTCTCTCTCCAGTATCTCAAATTGCATTTGAAAAATCTTTGAATTTATGAGTATCTTTTCAAGAATGATTTCACTCATTTCACAGAAATTATTAGAAGCATTTTTTCATTTATTCTCTCATTCAACAAATATTTATTGAGTGCCTACTAAGTCCCAGGTGGTGAAGATATAAAACAAAAATACCACAGAGGGTTTATATTCATCAGGGTGAGATAAATAATAAGTAATCAAATACAGAAATATATTCATATAATTTCAGGTAGTGATTAACAAATTTTATATATATATATATAAATATATGCACACACACTATGTAATATATAACATAACTATGTATAATTATAATTTAGATAACATCAATATATATAATTATATAATTTACTTAATGATTGGTGTTATATGTTTAATAAATCTAGTTTGTGAAAAGACCCATGAAAAATGTATATTTTTTTTCCATAAACTTTTGTTTTATTTTTTCAGTGTTCCAAGATTCACTGTTCATGCACCACACCCAGTGCTCCATGCAGTATGTGCCCTCCTCAATACCCACCACCAGGCTCAGCCAAACCTCCAAACCCCTCCTCTTTAAAACCCTCAGTTTGTTGATCAGAGTCCATAGTCTCTCATGTTTTGTCTCCCCTTCCGATTTCTCCCAATTCACCCTTCCTTTCCTTCTTCCAGTGTCCTCTATCTTTTTCCTTATGCTCCACACGTAAGTGAAACTATAAGATAATTGACTCTCTCTGCTTGACTTACTTCACTCAACATAATCTCTTCCAGTCCTGTCTATGTTGATATAAAAGTTGGGTATTCCTCCTTTCTGATGGAGGCATAATATTCCATTGTATATATAAACAATATCTTCTTTATCCATTTGTCTGTTGAAGGACATCTTGGCTCTTTCCACAGTTTGGCTATTGTGGACATTGCTGCTATGAACATTGGGGTACATGTGGCCCTTCTTTGAACTACATCAGTATCTTTGGGGTAAATACCCAGTAGTGCAATTACAGGGTCGTAGGGTAGCTTTATTTTTAATTTCTTGAGGAATCTCCACACTGGTTTCCAAAGTGGCTGCACAAACTTGCGTTCCCGCCAACGGTGTAAGAGGGTTCCCCTTTATCTACATCCTCTCCAACACTTGTTGTTTACTGTCTTGTTGATTTTGACCATTCTAAATGGTTTAAGGTGGTATCTCAATGTGGTTTTGATTTCAGTTTCTCTAATGGCTAATGATGGTGAACATTTTTTCATGTGTCTGTTAGTCATTTGTATGTCTTCTTTGGAGAAGTATCTGTTCATGTCTTCTGCCCATTTTTTGATACGATTATCTGGTTTTCGAGTGTTGAGTTTGAGGAGTTCTTTATAGATCTTAGATATCAGACTTTTGTCTGTAGTCATTTGCAAATATCCTCTCCCATTCCATGGGTTGCCTGTTTGTTTTGTTGATTGTTTACTTTGCTGCGCAAAAGCTTTTTATCTTGATGAAGTCCCAAAAGTTCATTTTCGCTTTTGTTTCCTTTGCCTTTGGAGTCATGTCTTGAAAGAAGTTGCTGTGGCCGATGTCAAAGAGGTTACTGCCTATGTTCTCCTCTAGTATTTTGATAGATTCTTTTCTCACATTGAGGTCTATTGTCCATTTCGAGTTTATCTTTGTATATGATGTAAGAGTATGGTCAAGTTTCATTCTTCTACATCTAGCTGTCCAATTTTCCCAGCACCATTTATTGAAGAGACTGTCTTTTTTCCACTTGATATTTTTTCCTGCTTTGTCAAAGAGAGAGCCCAGATATGGACCTGAAAATCTGTGGTCAAATAATCTTTGACAAAGCAGGAAAAAATATCCAGTGGAAAAATGTATATTTTTTAAATGCAAGGAAGAATGTACTGCAATGAAAGTTAGTTAACTCTTTCTCAGATTAATAGTTTCATAACTTATTAGTGACAGGATCACTGGATATCATTGCACACTTAAAGATAGATAAATTTGGGAGAGAATAAGAACTACTTTATATGTGTCTGTTATGTTTCTGGGATACTAATGGTAATGGAAATTTTACCTATGTCAGTTCATTTAATCCTTCCAACAAAACTCTATAAAATGTCATTATCCTCATCTGATGGTAAGACAAACTAAAACCTAGAGAGACCAAGTGACTTCCCCAGGGTCTATCTAGTAAATAAGTACAAATTTGAGATTTAGACTCCAGCCTGCTTCTATTTTCATTTAGGTGATTATTGGAGAAAAAGGAGAATTATGGTTTTGGAATAAGAACTTTACTTTTAAAAATATATAGAATGTTGGGGCACCTGGGTGGCTCAGTGGGTTAAAGCCTCTGCCTTCGGCTCAGGTCATGATCTCAGGGTCCTGGGATGGAGGCCCACATCGGGCTCTCTGCTCAGCAGGGAGCCTGCTTCCCCCTCTCTCTCTGCCTGCCTCTCTGCCTACTTGTGATCTCTTTCTCTCTGTAAAATAAATAAATAAAATAAAATAACATAACATAACATAAAATAAAATAAAATAAAATATGTAGAATGTTATTTACTAAAAATTCTGCCATGGTTAATGCGAAGGTTAATGTGTCCCTTATTGGTTGCATCATTTATGCTGCCTAACAAACCATGCTAAAGCTAGTGTCTTAAAATAGCAATGTTCTTAACCTGTTATTCTGTAGGTCAACAGTTTGGACTGGACTTAGCTGGGCAGTCCTTCCTGTCCTGATCAAATTTTCTCATGCAGACTGTGGCTCTATTTCTGAGAGTTGCGTAGCTGTTAGCTAAGCAGTGGGACAATGAGGCTCTTGGGTCATATGCATGTCATCATCCACAGGCTAGCCTGAGTTTGTTTACCAGTTACCTGGCCAAAGTTTTGAGAGAGGAAGGAAGCATGCAGGGTATCATGGGGCCTAGATCCAGAACTGGCATATTCTTACTTCAGCCATATCTCTTGGCCAAAGCAAGTCACAGGGCTGATTCACATTCAAAGAGATAGAGAAATAGCTGTCACCCTTTGACGGGAGAAGCTGCAAAGTCACATCATAAAAAGGATAGGCAGAGAGGTAGGTTTGAGGAATTGTGGCTGTTTCTGCAGTCTACCACATTAGGCAGAGACTTTTTCCTCTAGAGTGAGTTAATGACATAGGAAAATAATTCCCATTATTGCTATTTGACATGCACACGTTATGTCTGTGTACATCTAAGTGTGTATATATATCTATACATATATGTGTTATCTAAGTTGTATTTCCACATGATGTACTTTTATTTCAAATGAATAAATATGCTAAGTTGAAATTACGTCTCTTCCTTTGGAAGAGATAATGTCTGCATTGCATTTTTTTTGGTCCCATGTAGAAGTTTATGCCTGTCCCATAGGAAACTCCCAAGAAACATTGGGTGAATAATCCTTTGCAGGCTTTATGTAATCTTTTTTCTCCGTTTAGGCCCAGAGAAAAAGAAGCAATTTTCTATTTTTGTAACACTCATGTTTGCCAATGAGGGGGATGACATGATTTTTTTTTTTCTAGATAACAGTTTACCCCTCCAGAGTCTATAGTAGGCAGGAACATTTAGTTACACCATGGGTGCTCATAGTGAAGAATAATTAGTCTACTATTTCCTCTGGCAGAATCAAGCTTTATTTCTCCAGCTGGCTTTTTTAAAGACAAAAAATACTTTTAAAATGTGCCAATACTAGACTTTGAAAGAAATAATACAATTATTTCTGAAGCAGCTGAAAATTGGTTCTAATCCACTGGCCACTGACCTCATGATTATTACCTCTTTCCTTAATTTCTTAATATGATGACTACCTCGGGGTGCAAAAAACAAAAAGGAAACAAATGAAAAATATAATATTCTGTCCCTATTTATGCATAGTTGATACACATGAAACTTATTATAAGGTTTTCTAAACCCGTGAGATCTTGGCAGTCCGTCATGGAAATTCTAATCATTATGCCTTGCCTGGGATTTGAAAAATAAGAGATTATACAGTCCCTGAGACTATATTTATCCTTTCTTCTACCCATCCTACCCCATGCAGAAACAACAATAAGATGAGGATATCAATGGATTTACAAAGATATCTGTCTGTGGTTTTCTAGAGTTGGATATGTGAATACCGACCTCATTTTGTCGCATAAATCTGACATGGGAGGAAGACTACATTAGTCAGAATGATTCATGATAATATTATAGACCAACCCTAAAATCTTAGTGACAATGCAAAACACTTTTTTTCTTGTCTTATTTCTTTCTCACATCATGGTCTGAAGCAGGTTGGGTAGCTCTTCTGTATGGCCCTCCTTGAGGCATAAGACCCAGGCTTCTTTTATCTTTCTGTGTCCACCACTGTGGATTCCTTTGTTTTTAACCATAAGGAAAAGAGAGCATGGAGGAGGCACACACAGTCTTACCTACCATGGATAGAACTTACTTCCTTCACTTTCCATTGGTAAAGATGAGTCATAGCACCCATCTCTAATGGATCCATGCGGTTGGGGAATGTAGAGGAGCTCAAGCAACCTCTGACACAAAGAAGAATTCAGAGAAACTCAATTAACATGGACTATCAAAATTAAAACATGATAATGTTCATATCCTTCTACAACTCATATCAGTGTTTCATTCCTCTCATAAAATAAACAATAGGATGTTTATTAGCATGTGAAAGAATAGAAACTAAAGTATACCTTAAAGTACAGTCATGTCTTAAGGGTTTTTCATTAGAATTTTGCTATCTACAGCAAGAATCATTATACCCAGTGAAATAAATGAGTTCAAGAATTATAAAGTAATGCATCAAAATCTCATCTGAAATTATGTATGCATATCTTACTTTTTTCCCAGCCATGTTATTTGTAGTACACATATCCACCTTAATTAGACGTGTATTTTTCTGACCATAGCAAAAAAACCTCAGCAAAACAAACAAAAAAATCCCGAAGGAATTATAATTTCCTAGGGCCAAACATTGGCTCCTCAAAACCATTCTTTGTGCATGTTTTTCTTCATATTTGTCATTATATCCCCGACCAACCCACTCTATTAATTCAAGTGTTAAAGACCATATAAGCAAATGGAACTACAGTTGATTGACTGGAAAAGCCCTAGATGAGGCAGATCAAATGCATGAGATCTGCCTTTCCATTGGTGACCTGAGTGTCCTCAGTAGGAGGCTATGCCTGAGCAGGCAGGGAGCACTGGTAAGAGAGAGATGTCTTCTAGAATGTTGAAGCAATGCTAATTAACTACATCATTAATGCTATTGTTAAGAGTTGACAATTGCTGGAGATACAGGCCCCAAACCATACCTCCTGTCACCTCTGCTTCCTCTGAATGGGTGTCCATATAACAATATCATAGATGCACAACAGAGGAAAAGATGGACAGAAGAGTGAGAGAACACATGCAAAATGGGATGAACAGTAGTAAAAGCAAACAGAAGCTACACTATCAGTCATTTTCCAGTATTTGCAGGTAGCGATTTTATAGAGGTCAACAATCAGGGAGGAAATATTTATCCGGTCCTGCTGCTCTTCCTCTTCCACATCCCAGTTCCCCATTTGATGGACTCAGATAAGGAATGAGGAGATCCTTTTTAGAAGAAGGGAAGGACTTTCATGTTTAGTCTTTTACATTGACCCTTAATGAGAAAGGCCCCTGGAGGTCTTTGGTCCTGTTCTCACATTCTCTTTGTCTGGATCAGGGAAAAAGGACATTGAGCCCTTTTTCTTGGAAGTCTCTGGACTCTGGCAGGAGCAGAATGGAGCCTAGGACAGAGAAAGCAGTACTGTCTGCTGCCAGTTTGTTCAAGGCTAAAGGAGACAGGGAAGAAGGAGGCAGAAATTCAAGGGAGCATCTTCATTCTATAATAAAATATAGAACTGAAACGTTTTCTTGGTGTTGATTTCATAAGTCTTGTAGCAACTTCAGAATTAGTCTCTTCTTCTTTTAGTAGTAGTAGTGGGTAAGGGAAAAATATACAGTGATGTAAATGCTATTAATTATATCCATATTGATACAATCAGTGAGCACCAAGCCAGCACCTTGCAATTAATTCTTAGAACAACCCCAGCAGAGAGGTACACATAAGATTATTTCTCAGTTAGGAAAACAGACTTTAAGTAATTGTTCTAAATGTCATAGAGCTCATAAAGAGGAGCTGAGATTCAAATCCAGTAAGCTGGATAAATCTCGGAAACCTTATGCAGAGCAAAGAATGCCAGATACAGAAGGGAGCATACTGTATGAATCCATTTATCCGAAATCCTAGAGCAAACAGAAACTAAGCTTATAGTGGTACAAATCAGATCAGTTGTTGCCTGGGTGAGGGGCAGGAGGAAACTGACTTCACAGAGGCACAAGGCAACTTTTTTGGGGAGGATAAATATGGATAAAATGCTTATTTCTTGATTGTGGCAGTGGTTACACAAATGTATGTTTGTCAAAGCTCATTGGACTACATGCAAAAAATGGATGTATTTTAATGTATGTAAATTTTAATCCAATAAGGTTGATTTAAAAATGATGCAACCAATATGGCATAATCTTTCCTCAAGGAAACACTGCCACAGAGAAAGAATCTGTATATGTCTACATAAGGGAAAATGAGATAGAGCAAATAAGCACAGAATTGCTCAATAGTAAAGAAAGAGCTATTTATGTTTCTTCTTGCTGAATTATCCAACTAGTATGTCTGTATTTTTCTAGTTAATACTGGAATGGTTCACTGTATTTAATTAATAGACAGTTATTAAAGTTATGCATGCTAAGTATGCAGGGTTCAGAATCCAGACATTCTTTGGCTTAATTTTCTTCTTCAAATTAAAAAGCACATTTTATGAAATTAAGATATTCAGATGATTGCTTTAATTTTTATTTATCTTACATCTGTAGACAGTGTATATGTGAAGATAAGGTATTATTGACTAGTGCCTAGCTCAAACCCAGTAGGGAATGTGGGTTATAAAATTAGTATTAGTTCAGATCAAAGGAATAGTATTAGCAGACCCATATTTGGCAGGTATTCTGCCTTGTAAGCACATTTTACAAAGATATTTGGATAAAATCTCTTTCTTATTTGTTGGAAAATTAATTTTCAGAGAAATTAGTCATCTTCCTCCTAAGAACTTCAAGTTTAAAATATTACAGCATAACCCAATTTACTTGGGTGAAATATAAAAGGAAGATTCTAGACTATTGCAAACAAAGTATTAGTTAAAATAAGTGTTACGTGGGTCAAAAATCTGAACAAACACTTCATCAGAGAAGATATTCAGATGTCCAATAAGGATATGAACAGATGCTTAACATCGTTAGTCATTAGGGATACCACTACATATCTACTAGAAGGCTAAAATTAAAAAAAAAATTTTTTTTAATTAACACCATCAAAAAGCTGACAATGCCAAGTGCTGACGACTTTGCAGAGCAGCTACACCTGTCATTCTGTGATGATGGAAATGTGAAATGATACAGTCATTCTGGAACACTGTTTGATAGTTTCTTATAGAATTAAATAGTGGTGCCTGGGTGGCTCAGTCAGTTAAGCATCTGCCTTTGGCTCAGGTCATGATCCCATGGTCCCAGGATCGAACCCCGAGTCGGGCTCCCTGCTTGGTGGGGAGCCTGCTTCTCCCTCTCCCTCTGCCTGTTGCTCCCTGCTTGTGTTTATTTCCCCCCCCCCTTTCTCTCTCTCTCCCTGTCAAATAAATAAATAAAATCTTAAAAAAAATTTAAACATATCACCCAGCAATACCATTCCTGAGAATTTATCCCAAAGGAACGAAAACTTATGTTTACACGGAAAACTGTACACATATGTTCATAGCACCGTGATTCTTGACTGCCCCAAACTGGAAACCACCCTGATGTCCTTCAGGGTTAGTAGTTAAACTGTAATTCATCCGTACCATGTAATACTACTCAGCAATAAAAAGGAATGTACTATTGATACACACTACAATTTAGATGACTCTCCAGGGATTTATGCTGAGTGAAAAAGTCAAATGTACTTTAAGACCTTATGTACTTTAAGACTTTAAGACTTTAAGACCAAATGTACTTTATGACCTTAAAGGTCATATAGTACACAATTCCATTTATGTAATATTCTTGAGATAACAAAGTTATGTAAATGGAGAACAGACTAATGGTTGCTAGGGATTAGGGACAGAGGAGGGAGTGGGAAGGGAATGTGGCTATAAAAGGGCAACATGAAGCATCCCTGAGGTGTTACAAATGTTCTATAAGTTGACTGTATCAACGGTGGTATTATATTATTTTAATATAATATTATAATATAATATTATGGGGGATGCTGAGAAAGGGCACACAATATCTATATTCTTTCTTTTTTTTATAAAGATTGTTTAGGGGTGAAGAGGGAGAGAGAGTCTTTTTTTTAAGATTTTTTATTTATTTATTTGACAGAGAGAGATCACAAGTAGACAGAGGCAGGCAGAGAGAGAGGGGGGAACTCTGAGCAGAGAGCCCAATGCGGGGGCTCGATCCCAGGACCCAGAGATCATGACCTGAGGTACCCAGGTGCCCTGGGAGAGTCTTAAGCAAACTCCGACATGGAGCTCTATCTCCTGAGATCATGACCTGATCTGAAACCTAGAGTCAACCACTTAACCAACTGTGCCATCCAGGTGCCCCTGTATTATTTCTTACAACTGCATGTGAATCTATAACTGTTTCAAAATAAGAAGTTTAATTAAAAAAAAAGACATCAAATCACATTACTCTCCTCTTACAAAACGTTCCTTAGCTTTCCATCACATTCAGAATCTAATGACCCCTCACTCTTGCCTCAGAGTCCTTGTAGGAGCTGGCCTCTTACATCCCCTCCCAGCTCATTTTTTACTATTATTTCTCCGACTTTGTGTCTAACCACACTTGAAGTCTTTCCATCTCTCATTTATTCCAAGATCATTCCTACCTGAGGACTTTTGAATGTGATTCCTGCAGTCTTTGGAATACTCTTTTTCCTTGATTTTAGCATGGATAACACCCTCACTTAAAACAGTTGCTCACATGTCACCTCCTTAATCTCATTTGCTCCCTTAATGTCATTAGCTAAAATATCACGTCATCAAAGAGGACTGCTATTACCACTGTATCTAAAATAATACACTTCCCTTTCCTGTGTTGTTCTCTATTCTTTGATGCTGCTTAATTTCCCTTTTGGGTATTCATCCTTACCTGATGTTATAGTATCATTTTGTCCACTTGTTTTCTTTTGATAAAATACATATCACATAAAATTTACCATTATACCATTATAATTTTCTTTTGTTTATTTACTGTAGTAATTGGTAATTAAGTTCCATTAGGGTAAAGGCCACATCTTCTCTATTCACTTTGAATACCCTGGACCCAAACAAATATTTTTAAATAAATAGTTATTAAATTAATGAATGAATGAGTGAGTGAACCAAAAGCAAGTTGGGGAAGTACATATATTTCTATGAGAGAATTTGTATGTAAAATTTAACACAAAAAAGCATTATATACTATTTAGTCCTACTAGGCAGGTAATGGATATTGCTGTTGGGGGGAGGGGATGGGGATACTACATCAAGAGTGAGAAAAGAGATAAATAATACCTGGTGGCCATTAGTGTTTTGCAGAAGACATGGGAATATGATCTAAGGAAAATTATGCATACAAATTTGTTAGCAACTCCTTTCAGTTGCCATAGTTTTTTCTGGCTATTGAGGAATTAGCAGCTATGAGCTTGTGTGTATTAGATTACACCAAACCCTGGGCCCTACCAGGCAACAAAACGTGTTTATGGATTACAAAGAATAGTACCAGAGATTCAAATCAAAACAGTGTAAGAGCAGATCAATTAAATGTCTTTAATCTATGTGTACTCATTTCATTGCTATTACTTGATTCATTCCTTCATGGACTCTCATTCTGAAAAAATCATCTTCTCAGTGCAAGCCCTGGGATTGCTTTTCTGTGAGGTTATTCAAACTCTGTATTATTTGTTTTCTATCTTCGTGATACCAATATGGTGCCCTGCATACTATAGACTTTCCATAAATGTATCTTAAAATCGGAATGAACAAACAAAGGATGTTTGGTTCTATTTCACATATTTAGGAATAAGAATCTTTGATAAGTTTATGTCCTCTGAAACCCTATGAAGTCATGGAAAACTACTTCTAGAAATTCTTAAAGGAGTTCATGAGGAATGTGCATGTTCCACTGAGGACCATGATGGCCAACACCCTGCGCTAAATTCTTGAAGGACGTAGAGAACCTTTTTTATTTCCTTGCATTGCAAACTCCTCTGGGTTTGCTGCAATAGATTTTTATGAATAGATGATGGGCTTTATTTTATTTTAATTCAATGCTTCTGGCAGGTTCCAACACACAAGAGTGAGAGTGTGAAATAAAAAGTAGGCAGCTCTGTTTACTTGGTTAGGGATTGTATAAGATGACATTCACTGTCCCTCAGGAAATTAGCTCAGCCCAATATAATTGACTGTATTTTATTATGTTTGGAACATTCATGTTTCCCCAAGCCAGTGATGCACTATCTGATTACAGTTAAATCAAAAATATTTAAAGCATTTTCAGCTTGTAAGTGGTAGTTGACAGAGAGGGTGAATAAGCTATTACTCTGTATGCGTAGGTAGCCCAAGTGTGAGCGTCTCCACTTCTGCTCCGTGTTTAGGCCAGAGCTATGCTGAAAACCCCTGGCAGACAAAGACTATGTTTCTCAAACTTAAGCATGAGTCAGCATCATAAAGAGTTTGTTAAAGCCCAAGATTCTTATATTGAAGCTAATTATACCACAATTAAGTTGGAGGGGGGAAAAAAGTGATTCCTGGACCCTTTTCCCATAGATTTTTCTTCTCCAGATCCAAGGGGGGGCGCAAGAAATTGCATTTCTAACAAGCCCCCAGATGATGCTGGTCTGCACATCCAAGACTTTAGAGCACCCCACTAGGTTACCAGAGCTGGCCATAAAACTAGAACTAGAGTTAGGGGCTGCTAGTAATCCACTTGGCTGCTAACTGGGAGTGGGGAGGATCAGCTTAAGTACTCAGCTGAGGTAAGAGTAGGAAGGAAACTACAACTTCTCAGAAGACAGATGATGAATGTGAAGCTGATTATGTGGGAGATGACTCATAGGATGATGGAGATGATTCAGGGAGAGTGGTACAGCAGAGCTGAACGGGACGTGGAGGCATCACTGAAGTAGTGATGCAAGTGGGATGTCAGAACAGAGCCAAAGGTTTCTTTTATTGCTTCTGAACCTATGGGTATTTTGTCCTAAGGGGCAACCAATTGCCATGCATCTTGGAAAACAAAATTGTAAGATGCTTTTTGAGACCTTATGTGATATATAAACATAGGGTGGTAATAGCTATGTCAGATGCTCCTGGTTGCTTTCCCAGTATCTGTTGACCCCTCCTCACTGCCAACAGAGTCGTGGTGTAATATTAACTGAGGACAACTGGATTGGTTTTATATACTGTTGATGGCCCTAATAATGGTGGCAGATTTTATTGAGTTATAGCAGTATGCCCAGTTATAAAATTTGATTTCACAGCTTCCTTTATAGCCATGTGGATCCCTGTGACTGTGTTCTAGCAAGAAGGGCATGACCTGGAGTCTTCCAGGCAGGCTTCTGGTTGTCCTGAGGTTTTCCTGATTTAAAGAAATGAAAGGACAAACTTAGCTGTGTAATGCTCCTTGGCATTTCTTCTTACTCCTTTTCTGGAATGTAGTTGTGAGGTTTGAAGGTGTCAGAGCCATCTTTGGAAGCGCTGGGACAAAAGCCAACTGAAAAGATGGAAAAATCTGGGACCCTGGCATCCTGGAGTTTCTACACCAGCCCTTAGCTGCCAACCCCAGCTTTCTGTTGCATAAAGAAAGTACACTCATTTGGTTAAGCAGTTGCCTTTGTGTGCCTCTTTCACACAGCCAAACAAAATTTCTAATGGGTATCATATATTGAGAATTTACTGTATGTGTGTGTGTGTATATATATATATATATATATATATATATATATATATATATATGTGTGTGTGTGTGTGTGTGTGTGTGTGTGTGTGTGTATGCCTGTTACTTTTCTTAAGAATTTTATATGTATTGCATCATTTAACCTCCATGGAGCCCCCAGAGGTATATTGTTCCATTTTACCAAAAGCTTCTAAGAAGAATAAATAGCATAAAAAAGAATATCCACCTTAAATAATGCCAGTGTCAGTTTACTGGGGGTAAATTTGACATTTATTTATATTAACTTGCTTTAACTCTGAAAGTAATCTTTTGACACCTACTTTATAGTGATATTGTCCTAGGTATATTATATTGATTTCTAATTATCAGTCTCTACCTCCCATTGGGCTCAAATCAGGTGAAACTTCCACTGGAAACAGTTTCTATTCTTGTAATGTGGATGCAGACTATGGAGAAACCCTGGCTTGAGTAGAACTAGCCCCAGTGTCAATGCTGCCAGTATATAGCAGAGCTCACCCATGCACATCCTGAAATGAGTATTATATCCTACTGGCACAGACGGTTTCATTAATTTTTTTATTGCAATTGCCTACCTTAAAAGCCTGTCTGCGCTAAGGCATGTTCCTTCCTTTCCTCTTTAGAGAAAAGTGATTAGAACATTAAGTAGAGCAAATTGACCTGAACCTCATAGATAAAGGGAGAAATTAGCTTGCCAAGAAACGGTTCACACTATCTAGAATTTATTTGCTGCTTGTATGTGGGGGTGGGAGGAGGTTAGCAGCCTGGAAGACAAATTCAGAATCTAGTTTTCAATTAGATTTTAATATCAGTGTGGAATTCTAGTTAACCTCAGAATGATTGTAAATTTCTTTGGCACTTGAGTGTTCCACAAAATCATTATTAAACCTCAGGTAATAGTTTTAATGAATCCCACAGCCTAGTCCCTTGTATGGAGAGGATCGTATAAGTCTACAAAGTCTTATCTCCTTAGTCAACATGAAGTATATAGTCATGAGGCATAATCAGGATCAAATCATAGAATCATTACATTTTAAAGACCCCAGGGCATTAAACTGGCTTAATATACCAGTTTATAAATGCGAACACTGACTGAGAGGTGGAAGTCATCCGTGCTAATATCAAAACCAAGACTAGAATTAGAGGCTCCTAATTCTTCATTTAAGATTCTTTCTAGTCTCCGGTAAACGCTTCCCCTATAATTTTTTTTTTTTTTTTTTTTTTTTTTTTTTTTTTACATTCTAAGTCTCTGTAGATGTGTAGGATTTTTTTAGTTATAGGCTCAAGCAACTGATGACATTCAAATGTGTCTTCCTTGTTAAAATCAAATCCTCATCCCACAGGTGGTCACATATGGTATCAGTTCCCCTCGACAGAAATAGAGAAAATCCCTGTGTTCAAAGAGCTCAGGTCACACTCAGAGGCTGCGAGAAAATGGAGGGGAGTCAGCACAAAGGGATGGGCTGAGCTGACACTCAGCCTGCTTCCCAGCCGGCTCCCTCAGCCATTGACACAGTGATTGTATAAATCCAGTTTCCAGGGTCAGCAGGGTGTCACGAAGGCAGGAAGACCTAGATGTTTGGTGCATTGGTTCGGGAGTCAGAATGCCTGGGGTCATGTGCTAGCTCAATTGATAACTAGTTGTAAAATTGATCTTGAGAGAATTGTTATCCTCTCTGTGCTTTGGGTTTCTCGTCTATAGAATGGTTCTAATAATACCACCTCCACAAAGTTAAAAGGTTCAAATGAATGAATCTTGTGTGATTGCTGCTTGATGCTAGCACTAGACTGTCACAGTCCTAAATACATTCATACGGGTAAGACCAGTCTTGAGTCAACCAAAAACTCATCCTCTCTTCTCATCAAAGATGAACTCTTCACATTTCTTTTCATCCAACCAACACTTTTCATATGGGATGATTTGGAGATTGATGGCAAGCATAATCTTATTTTGTTCTCATCCTCTTTTGTTTTGAAAATTTGAGGACGTGGCAACATATAGCCATTTATACCATCTGTATTTCCCCTTAACGCACACATCCGTGCATCATCTTTCTCCTGTAGTCTCAGGACTGGTTATCTTTCTGGGAGGGAGTCACGAAACCTTTTGAGAATCTGATGGCACCGATCAACATCCCCTCCCCCACCAGCCCTACCACCACACACATATCCAAACAATTAATATGCAATTTTAGTTACCTAGACAGCCCTTGATGCCTATTCAGGGTTCTTTGGGAGTGATAAAGCCCTCTATTCCAAGCCTGTGTATACTTTTTAAAATAAGCACGTTTCCAAAGGATGGATTAAAATTGTTTTTAGGGGCACTTGAGTGGCTCAGTCCATTAACCGTCTGATTCTTTTTTTTTTTTTTAAGTAACATAAAGATTTTCAATGCAGTTTATTAACATATAATGTATTATTTGCCCCAGGGTACATGTCTGTGAATCATCAGGCTTACACATTTCACAGCATTTGCCATAGCACATACCCTCCCCCATGTCCATATCCCTATCCCCCCCCCCCCAGCAACCCTTAGTTTGTTTTGTGAGTTTAGGAGTCTCTTATGGTTTGTCTCCTTCCCCATCCCATCTTGTTTCATTTCTCTTCCCCACCTCCCCATAATCCCCTGCCCTGCCTCTCAAATTCTTCATATCAGAGTGATCATGTGATAATTGTCTTTCTCTGCC
>CM052809.1:37653753-37669468 GCA_028533885.1 Nasua narica
CGAGCCTGGTGGTGGGTATCGAGAGGGGCACGTATTGCATGGAGCACTGGGTGTGGTGCATGAACAATCAATCTTGTAACACTGAAAAATTAAAATAAACATATTTGGGGAGAAAAAAAAATAAAGGGGCTATAATATTATAGGTCTTTTAAAGAATCACAACCATTGTCTGAGTACTTTATTTTCTGGAAAGTAGTTGAAAAAGGAGTACAAATGGAAAAGCAATGCCCGAAAGGTGACCCAAGGAGAGTCTCACCAAATACCTGGTGAGAATAAGGGGAGAATAAGGGTTTATAGGGAATAAACCCCTATAAACACTCCCCTTACTTATATTTGAATAGAATGGAATTACTTATTAATTCCATTAATTAAAGACTCCCCTTACTTATATTTGTATGGAATGCCACTTTAATGTTTACTACAATAAAAAAATAATACATATACATCAAAACCTGGGAACAAATGTAACATGTTCTGCCATATTTCCCCACTTCAATTTAACTTACCATGCTGAACATCAGAATGAAATCTCAGTTATTAGCAAAAGCTATCATTACCTGAGTTTACTATGTATTCATAAACATGAGATCAACCGAATCTCTTTTCCATGATGAACACTATTTTATTAGCAAATATATATTCACACATGTCTGGAAAATGCTAAATCAATTTATTGTCTTTTGACAAATGTGTTACCTAAACATTTAAAAACATTGAATATTGTACTAGCTAAACTTTGAGTTTATGAAACGCTGCAATAAAAAGGCAAAAGTCTATATTTGGGGATGCATTTAAATTATATATATAATCTTATTCTCTCACTACTGAATTACATGTACTTTGGGTTTTTTAGTATCTAGCCATTTGGAACTATTTTCATGCTAGCTGTAACAGATGAATCTATTAAATGGATATTCTGCAGTGGGCCTAGTTGCCATTGGGTGTTCTGACCTTGAAGAAAAAGCACCACTTTATTGTTTTAGCTGAAATCTAGACTGATTCTCCCAGTCCAAAATATGCTTAGGTCCATCAATCTTCAGGACACAATCACATTTTGTGAAGAGAAGAGTGGAATGATTCATTTATGATTAATGAACAAGAAGACCAGTTCCACACACTAATCAAATCATGGTATAAATTGGATTTATCTGATATATTCTTTCAGTGACATCATAGGTGAGCAGAAGACGGATAAAATATAGTACAAAATGACGTTACCCTATATATATATAGAGAAAGAGAGAGAGAAATCAAACACACAGTATTCACTGAGTGTCTATGTTCTAGGCACAATGCACAACAAACGAAGTGTAAGTCATGCTCACTGCCTATCAGAAGCTTTCAGTTCCCTGAGAAGACATTTTGAACTAACATGGCTCCTCCTGAATGGCAGTCAAAGTCTCTCAGACAGTCCATTATGTCTGGTAATTATCCATATTTTCCCATTCTAGCTAGACCTTTTAATCAGTGTGTTTAAAGACTGTTAAAGTGGTTTGGCTCGTTTCCCTTCTATATCTATGTCAGCACCGAGCTTCTGTAGGAAATACAGAGGAACATCTCTTCCCCCTTCCTTGCTTCTTTCCTTGACTTTCCATTTCCTGTAGACTCTATCAATATTCATCACACAGACACCTTATCTATATATCTTCAATACTCTCTGCTTGTTAAAGCTTTTCTCCATTTCTCTATTAAAGCTCAGTCTACTGATAAAAAAAAAAAAAAAAAAAACCACGAAGAAGCAACCCTACTATACATTTACAGCAGACAATCTTCTAAAACTTAAAACCGTCCAGTACCTTCCCAGTGAACTTAAAAAACAATCCAAACTTCTCAGCATGAGCTATCAGAGCCTTTATAATCTGCTTCTTAGCTACCCCTTCTATCTTCTCTTCTTTCCCTCTCTCCTTCATTCCTGCCACACTGGCCCTCTTTCCCCCCTCAAACAACCCTATCACAGCCTCTATGGAGCTGTAGTTACTGTATAAAGACCCACTTTAAGTCAACAAAGTAGGAGGAAGGGGTGTAGGGGGAAGGGAAGAGGAAATGGCTGGGCTTATGTGACCACCCAGCTTCTGGACTAGGGTGGGGATGAGGCTAAATTCAACTGTAAGAATTGAAGTGGGATAAAATCGTGAAAAGAAAAAGATGTAGGCTTGTAAATATTAAAGCCTAATGTACGGTTCTATTGGCTTTGAACACATAAAAATCACAAATATTCTACTAAGATAAAAAATGAAAATCTCTTACTGACTCATCCAGGTAATCTATGCCCCAGCCAATTCATCAATTACTATGATCACTTATCAAAGTCTCACTTGTCCACACTTTATTATCACATCAATAAGGAATTTACCACTTCACTCTTTTTCCTTCCTATGTTTCCATAGCAATTTGTTCATAATATTAATGAAGTGAGTTGTGTAGGTCTATTACCACTCACTCAGTAGATTCATAATATTTTCTCCAAAGTGTCCCTAGAAGTGACAAAGTAAGTGGTCATCTACAGCTGGCAAAGAGCTATAACTACTTTCACGAAGCAAGTTAATCTATAGCCAGATAAATAATTTTAAAATTTGGGAACTGCATGAAAAATTTGTCTTCAATGATTCCTCTGGTTTTATTCCATCTTTCATATTGCCAAGGATTTTTTTTCTAGATCACATTTTGGATTTTCCAAATTCATACCTCCATGGTGCCATCAAAAGTTTTTCAGTAGGTCCATAACCACTCCACACCCTATTAGTCCCCCCTTTGCTCTACTACTCTTTAAATACAACTACTACTGTTAAAGTCTATTACTTGTCAAAGTAATTATCAAACTTTACCTTAGTTGTGTGGAATATAAAAATATCGTGTCTTGTAACCAGAGATTTTGGTTTTAAAATCACACACAAAATGACCTTCAATAAATGCTTATTCCAGAAATTAAGCATACCACCATACAAAGCATCTTTGCTCTTTCTTTTTCTCTAATCAATTTACAGAACTTTCAAGAGAATACTCAGGCAACTTTTCAAAGGTTTGGGGGTTATTTTTTTGAGTGGAAATGGCATGAATCATCATAATTTGTGGGTTCTTTGTGACTTAAATATAGAGCTATTATTAATAAGCCATATATAAAAATGGCTTAAGAGCAAACTATTTATGGAAATCTACTTCTCCAAATTATCTTCAATAATGGCCTCTTATCTCACGAGCAACTGTTATCCTTTTTAGATGTGGCAACTGGTTTTATTAGTGATTACAAATCTTATTAGATACATCACTATTTTGTAACCTAATGGAACTGTAGTAGTCAGTATCATTGGTGGTCTACAATTAATTGCACTTCCTGGCACTCATGCCTTTCTATAGCCTATGACACAGAGCTGAACCCGTAACATGCGTAAATAACAAATGCAGCAAAATAACCCTTGTGCCATTTTTGAGCCTAAGCATTAAGCATATCTGCCAGCTTCAACTTTTGTGCCTTGGGGAGCCTTAAGTTGCCCTGTATAAAGCTGGATGGGCTGCTCTGTTGTAGGGACAACATGCAGAGAGCAGGAAGAGGAGGAAAGACTCCTAGACTGCGTAGAGAAAATCTAAGGCCAATAGAGAAAACTGTCCCCACAGTTAGGAGTCCAGGTGAGTTGTTCCGGCCAACGCCAGCTGCCCTAACCTCCTGGCTGGGGTGTCAGGCACGTGAGTACAGAAGCCATTTTGTACACCGCAAACCAGCAAGCATCATGCAGAGAGAGATGAACCACTCTCATCATGCACTGTCCAAATTTCTGACCCATGAAATCACAAGAAAGAGTAAAATATTTTAAGCTACTTAGTTTTCATGTAGTAGGATACACAATAATAGATAAATGAAACAGGAATGTACTTAGTTACCATTGCTTCATTTTTAAACAATGATTCTTTTATTTATTTTTTATCTTTTTAAAAGATTTTATTTATTTATTTGACAGAGAGAGACACAGTGAGAGAGGGTACACAAGCAGGAGGAGGGAGAGAGGCAGAAGCAGGCTTCCCGCAGAGCAGGGAGCCCGATGCGGAGCTCAATCCCAGTACCCTGGGATTATGACCCGAGCCAAAGGCAGACGCTTAATGACTGAGCCACCCAGGAGCCCCAAACAATGATTCTTTTAAAGTTAAAAAAAAAAGTTCAGACCAACTCAAATAAATACAGAAGGAGAAGTATTTATTTTTAATGCAGAGGAATGAGGCACATGCAGAGCCATATAGCATTCCTTGTAGTTTCCCAATAATCTTCTTAATGTCTGTTCTAGAAAAAGGTTGGGTGGGGGGCGCTGGGTGGCTTGGTCAGTTAAGCCTCTGCTTTCATCTGGGTCATGATCCCAGGGTCCTGGGATTGAACCCCACATTGGGCTCTCTGCTCAGCCGGGAGTCTGCTTCTTCTCTCACTCTCCCTCTGTACTCTCTCTGTTGCTATCTTTCTCTCAAATAAATAAATAAATCCTTAAAAAACAAGAGAAATGTGTGAATTTAGAAAAGTCATTCAAATAGGAGGACACAATTTAGATAGATATACATATCTATACATATCTATATATACATTCTCTTTTCCTATCATGCATAACTCAAGGAATAGATTGTAAAGCATTTTACAGGAATATAAAGACCATACAATCTTCAGGATATCCTCCCTCAATGTTGCTTCATACTGCTTAGATTTTGATAAATACTGAATGCCAGGAGTTAGATAAGAATCTGGAGTGCAATTGGTCTACGATATCACTTAAGCACGAAGAATATATTTTAATAGTTATCTGAAGAAAGGAGCAGGATTGCATCCTCTTAGGAAAGTTAAGGAAGTAGTTCAGAGTAATAGTCTGAAGAGAGGGTATTTCGCTCCACTTGAAGTGTGCCAAGCGAGTACACAGAGAAAAGGGCACGCTTCTTCTTAAGAGATAATTTTGTATCCACTCCATCTCATAGATAAGTGGGTGATCAAGGCCTTATCTTCATCATGAGGGTACATGCCTACATTGATTTTAACTGCTCACACAACACAAATCTTAGAACAGATATAACTACATAACCAGAAACTCACTTGGACCATACACCATTTTCTCTAATAAACATCTGTAAAAAAATCTTATCTTGAGAAGCATTACTTCGGGGAGTGCTCTCTAAATTAACTGGTTACAAAACAGACATCTAGGTAACTGAAAGATTTAAGTTGCTATAGAATCTCAACCCCAAACTGGGTAAATTATAGGAACTGATGGCCAAAAGTCTATTGAGCTTTAGATATCTTTGGTGAAACATTAATTTGGCACTAGGGAACAGGATAAGATGTTCATATCAAATTTGTATTAAGAAAACAACATTATGTCATATTAGAGGTAGTATATAATAATGGTGAGGGATTCTTCTGGAGGTAGACTTCCTGCCTTAACTTCTGGTCTCACCTCATGGAAGCCATGTTACCTTCAATTTCCCTGGGCTTTAATTTTCTCATTTGTAAAAATAGGAATAAAAATAGCAGCAACTTCATAGAGCTTCTGTGAGGATGAAGTGAGAGTAAACCACATATAATGCTTAGCATAATGCCTGGCACACAGAAAAAGGTCCATAAATGTCAAAGTATCTTTATTCCCTATTATACAGGATATATATCTAACTCACCAAAGAGTACTAACAAATTATTAATGTAAAACTCACAAAGACAGTGAAACTAAATCAAATACATGTTGGACTTCACTGATCTATCAAGAGACTATGTCTACTGCTTTTCTAAGTGGTATCAGGTTAGCATCATTAATAATCAAAGATGCAAATATGTCCATACTTAGTTTCTGTTCACAGGACCAAAGACAAAGAAATATCAATAAAACACCAAAATAAATTTAAGTAGATTGCAAAATGACAAAGAATATAAAGGTTTCCTGATCTTTCTACTGAATCTTTGGCTTGAGAAGACAGTAATGAGATATTCTTAGGAAAGACGGGGAGCAAAACCTGTTGTGTAGAATGTTACAGGACATTAGTTAAAGTTTTCATAACTCAGTGACATAAAAAGGTTGTCTTTTAAAAATGGAATAGACTACATTCCCAATACAATCAAAAAAGTCACACTTACAGACATGATAAAGTCAAATACATTGCCAAATATTAAAGCCTACAATTTTGAATTGTTCTTGACCTATTCTGGATCCTGGAGATATTTCTATTTCCCCTAAAAGAGTAAGGTAGGGGTAGTAGGACTGTTTAATGGTACACACAGCTGCTATAAAGAATACGCTGTTGGGTAAAAAACCTTTAGCCAGCCAGGCTCAGAGCTCTGAGGAACATTTTATGTTTAAAAGAAGGAGAAGTAAATGGGAAAAGTCAACAAAATTGTTAACATTTCTTACGGAATTTGTCCTTTATAGGGAGCTCTGGAGAGACCATGAGAATGCTCAGCTCCAAGGACATAGAAAACTCCATCTCTAGCAGACAGTAAACAAATTATTAAAAATCCGTGGCTTTTAGCAAAGAAAAAGGATTCTAAGCATTTCTATAGAAACAAACATTCTGCCCTTTCTAAAGCATTTACAAAACTTAATTAAAATAGGTATGTTGGAAATAGTTTATTCAACCCAAATGTCAAAGATGGTTGATGGGTGAGAAAAGGTGAAATAGCAGAGATTATAAGCCAAAAAGAACCTTAGCAAAGCTATTCAAGGGCCTGGACCAGAAATGTTTTCAGTGATCAAAGTCTAAGACTTGATAAACTAAAGAGTGTCAAATAATTTATCAGTAACTACAAAGGATATCAGTACATCTAAACGCCCAGCCATATTTTCCCTTAAGCATATATTAAGCTTATTTTATACACAGGATGAACTATACTAACATTTGGATTAGGCTCATTATACTAAATGTAATCTGGGCCTTAGTCTCTTTAGCTGACTTGGGTCTTCTCATTTTTTGTCTTCTACCTCACTTTATGCCGCATTCATATAGATCAGCACTTATTAGGTGCAGTTTCTTAACATTAATAAAATCAATATTTCCTAACTGCACAAAAACATGTTAACAGCCACACCAAGCAAATTATTACTGTGACGTTTACAGGGTTTTATTTACTTACAATTAATTTTCATTGTTGTTGTTTTAGTTCAGAATTAGTTAACTCCACTTTAAGCGCGAGTCTAGCTAATTCATATATGAAAAGAAACAGTGTCAAAGAAATCAAAGTAGAAAAGAAATCTACTTAAATGAAACTCCAGCTGTCTACCATGCACTAGCACTAGAAATAGAAAAGAGAACTTCATTTTAAAATGAGTCCTGGCATGGTTCCCTCTCCTCTAAAACTTGGCATAAAATATGATTTGGGGAGTGAATGCACATTTTGCGAAGACAGCAGGTTATTTTGGTATTTAGTGGGTGGACAAAATGAGCTGTGATCATCTTCAACTCATGAAGATGAAAGGATGATCTTGTTAATAAGCCACTAAAGAAAACAAAGAAGACTACAGTGTCATCATTGTTCATCAGAGAGCTGGTGGCTGGAGTTGTGAGCAATGGAAAAAAGCTGTGGAGCTCTAGGTCAATGGTTGAAGTCTCCTAGAGATTTAAAACTAAAAGGTTTTTGGGGGTTTTTTTTTAAACTCTATTTTATGTGGTTATTGATTTTATGTCAAAATTGGTGGTATTGTTGGAGACATCTTGCTTAATAGGTGAAGGTTTCTCTTCTTCAGTTGAATATTTTAGTGGTCATTGGGCTGAACAACTACAGGGGTCAAAAGATGACCCTGTTATTCATAAATTTACTTCAAGATAAAAAGTACTGACACAAGTCCTTCCTCTCTTCTCCCTTTGGATAGAAGAGCTGGTCCTAAAAATTAAATTTGTATTTGTGTGTGCATGCATGTATATGGGAAAGGGAATGAGAGAGAATGAGAATCAGAGAGAAGTATAACAAAGAGATAATAGATAATAAGAGACACTCTTAAACAGAGATACTCTTAGATAATAATAAACTCATAGCTTATAAGAGAATTGTTGATATTGTTGTTAGTTGAGTTTAAAAAGGAAGACATTCGGGGCAACTATATTGTTTGTTTGACATCATGTTTGACGTGTTTGTTTGACACAATTAGGCATGTGATTTACATAACACAGGATAGTTAAATTAGAGGATCTGGGCACTAACATTTTTATTTCACTTAAGTTGTCCAGATAATTGACTTAGTTTCCCCTATAGCTTTCATGGCTAGATAAAAGTCCTAATGAGAAGTGGTTAGGACTAAGCCTTAGGCAGAAACAATTCAGTGTCACATCCAACTTTGAAGGAGCAAAGAAAACTGAGAAGGAAAAAAAGCATTTATTTCCTTCAAGCAACATTCATTGATAACCTACAACTTGCCAAGCACCTAATTAAGTGCAGAGGATGCATGAGCTACGTCCCTGCCCCTATGGAATTCACAGACATGGGGCTACACAGAGTTTGAACCAATTCCCTGAATGAGATAGGAATTCAAATTATCTGACGGTAAGCTGGGAGATCTTGATTCCTTCTTCTTCCCTGTCCTTATCCTCATAAGAATTTTTTTAGACTTGTTTTAAAACAAAGTTTCACTTTGCTCAGTCTTACATTGCATTAACAAATCTCCATTCCCCTCTTCCTACCTGCCTGAAGAGTGTTTAACTTTAGTGTCAAGAAATGAGCATATCCATTGGATATAAGCAAATCTGATTAGGATCTTATGCATCGTTTTATGAGAAAAATTTTATTTTATTGATTATGTCAATAAAAACAGATGCTATTCAAGTCATTTCCCCCTATCCTTTCTTTGCACTCACTCCACTCCTTTCTCCATTGTTTATAAAACACCTCAGGTGTCTTGTCCTCTTTCCTTCTTGACCTTTTTCTCCACAACTTGCTACTTCCAGTCACTTGCCTTCCTTGCCCTTATCTCAAGTGACAATTTTTTCAGCCTAGAGAGGCACTGTGATATGGCAGAGTGAAAACATAAAAGCTGGAAAATCTGATTGGCTGCCCCCGCATTACCAGGAACTTCTGTGCAGTCCCAGGCCTGCCCTCACTGGTCTCTCCCTGAGGTGGGCTCCTCAGAGTATTCTGCTCCTAAGGATGGGGACTCCATTGCTCCTTGGCATTCAGTTGGCTCACTCAATTCAGTTCTTTGATGTGGCTTTTAGCATTGACTGTTGGCTCAGTTATACAGTGGGCCTAATGTACAAGACAGTAAATAACCAAAATAAATTTTGTCAACTAGCTCTTCCTGAAGGGAAGCCTGTGATGGGTAGTGTTAACAACTGCTACAAGTGATCTCAATGGCGGATCTATGCTTTCTTAAACATCAGCAAATACAAGGTCAGCTCCTTTACTTCAGATATCTAACCCAATCTCCACCTTCCCCTCTGAGACTTTTGTTTTTCATCTTAGTAAATGTTAATTTTTATCATAATCACATGTACGCCTTATTTTAAAAACTTATTATGAAAAACAATAGTCTAAGGCCTCAATACTCCATATAACTTCAATCTTAACATCTATATTTCTCATTAATATGTTTTCTTGCTATTTCTGATTGGTCAGTTTTAGACATTATCTACTGGCATCCTATTTTAAAAGAAGAGGCTTGAAGTCAACAATACTATCACCCCAATTTGTTTTCCCTCCAAATTCCCAACAAAACTGCAGCAAAAGAGCAAGCTTTCATTCAATCTAATCCTCTACTTTACATTATTATAAATATGCAACTACCCCTCACTGCTGAGTAGTATCTTTTTCTTGTTCATCTTTTAGGTTTTCCTCAAGTTAATAATTTCCTCATGTCTCATTTGCATCATCATCTATGGAATCATGGTTAATTCTTTCTCATTGTACCATCAGTCTCTTAATGTTACTATTATTTGGTCAAACACATCAGATAATCTATCAGATTGTCTCCTTCACTTCCACTTCTTGTGGGACTGGATGTTTCCAAGTTCTAGGATTTTACAAGGTTCAGCAGAATGAATCTACCCTCACCTTGCACCTGAGACACAGGTCCTCCCACGTGAGTCAGTTACCACTCCTCCAGGGGCTCTCCCTGTTCCAGAATTGTGTAACACATTCACAGCCTTTCCTGTTCTCTTTATCTCCCATTTTACTAGAGGTTTAGAAGGCAGAGGAAAGGAGTATTTGTATTCAAGCTTCTCTCTTTAAACAGAAGTTTCCTTCCTATACTCTTCTGTATTCTATACTGTTTGACACATTACTTTACACATACCACTTCATTGTATGTGTAGTTAAGGCCCCTGTGTGAGAACACTGGACGAATAATGGTTCTAATCAGACAGAGGAGGTCTGATTTTAAGATTTCAAAATATGCCCAGGAAGTACCATAAGAGTAGGCAAATGACCTGGAATAGAAGGTGAAAGTCGCTGGTAATAGAGAGGTCAAGGAAATGAGAGGCTAGCATGTTAGAAGAACCATCATTTCTTAAGGCAAAGAAAAGTGTAAGTTTGTGGAAATTTGTTACAGCAGCAATAGGAAACTAACGCAGGGGATAACTCTAATATTTTCTTCCTAATCGCTTTGCAGTTGTGTGTGTGAGTGTGTACGTGTGTGTGAAGAACACACAAACATCCAGGTCATTGTCCTTTCACAATTTACTTTAATAATGCTGCACTCAAAAAGTGTGTTCTTGATTACTAATTCCTGCTCTAGTTTCTAGGCACTTTTTTTTCTTGGTTAGATGATAGCCTGGCAAAATCACTTGTTTTTTTTAGGTTCTAGGATCTCAGAGGAAGGTTCAATGGCTCACTTTACAAAGAGCTAAATTGCTGGTACTGTTTTAGGGTACCTCATTTTCTCCATATGGGAAATTTTTATACTTTTCATTCACAAATTATATAACTCCTTCCCTTTTTTTGATTCTTTTATTGCTATAAATTAGTGCATGTTTTCCTGACTACCACTTGTAAATACAGCTAATTTTCCTGTTTATCTCCGTTTACAAGGCTGTAGCCATCAGTTATTTAACATATTCAGAGAAATCTTAGATTCTGAAAGAAATAAGCAGAAATTTGAATTACACAAAAATCTGCTGACAAACTGAACCTCTAAAAGACAGCTCAGCACACATTTCTTGCCGAAAGTCAAACATTCTGTTTCCGAAAGGATCTGTTTGCCATTCATGGACTCAGAAGAGAACATTGCCTCTGCTTATTTCTCTGTGCAAAGAAAAGCCTGCATGAGTTTGCTGACTAATTCACATTTGGAGTCTCTGGTTCTGATTCTGGTTTTTGAGCAAAGAAGCAGCATTAAATAGCTTAATTTGAGGTTAAAATATTCAAATACAGTAAAGGCCATCTAAAGGCAATCTTTTCTGGGAGACACCTACTGAAAATATGTGAACTGGAAAAACTGCCTTTGGTCAGAGAAACAAAAGGCTATGAGACTATCACGAAACAGAAGGTGTTGTTGCATGTGGAAAAACTATCAGGTGAAAGGCTCTACTAGGAGAACTAAAGTGTTCTAGATGAGAACACAGGCTTAATACATAATAGAGTTGTCTGCCTCAGTATTGAGACTTACATGCTCCAAAGATTGTGTCCTCATTCAGGACAAAGATTCTGCTTTCAACGGAGATACTGTTAAGGCTACCGAGAGATGAAAGGGCTAAAGAAAGCATTCTAGTTCAAAGTGTGACAGTGAGACTCAAAGCCATCAGTGAACCTAATGAAAGCCTCATAGGGAGGCATTCAAGCACCTGCCAGGTTCCCTTAGTCCTACCACCCATCCCACACTGAGTATTCTCCTTCACTCACTCAATGTCCCTCCGTGCTTACAGTGCCCGACGCCTTGCTCTGGCAAGGATGGCAAGGGGGTGGGGAGGAGATGACAGGTGCTATAGTATAACCATCTAGGTGCCCATCAGGTTAGGAAGCATACATCTGCCAGAATCTAAAATAATAAGGATCACTAAGCAGAAAAAAAGTTGAGTTTGGAACATAATATCCTCTCCCTTGTTATATAGTTTTCTTTTTTTTTTTTTTTCTCTCTTTATATCCTCAATGAGCAAAGACAGCAAAAGATTTTTTTTTTTTAAATTAGAACGACCCTTTGAGTCAATGATGAAGGAGTTCAACATTATTCATATTTTCCTAAGTTTTTTTTTAAGTCATGATAATATTGAAATTGGAATGACTTTCAGTTAGGTTATTGTTAAAATAGAGAATGGTTACACTGAGATTTTTACTCTGCTTAAAATAAATCTCTTAGAGAGGAAAATATATTTGCTATTAATATAAGAAATATTTGTTTCAAAAGTTAACACATTAATGTTTTTCTCTGAAACATTCCTGAAAGATTATGTTAAAATACAAAAAAGCAAAAAAGAAATCTTATTTTGATGATAGATGAGTTCTTGACACAATTTTTTCCCAACCACTTTCCCAAAGTCCGTGACTTATCTTGTCACCTTGTACAGTGAAGCTTCTTCACTTAAAGAAGCTAATCAATTGTCTGGCTGACTCTATGTACTGTATTTACTTACTTATTTTTATTTTTTTCCATGTACTCTCTTTAAAATACTAGTAACGATAACCAACCGGAGCATGAATATACATTATACCATATGAATTGCAGCTATTTGCAGTATAATGTTCCAAGTACCTATCTTTTGTTTACCAAATATCAAATATGATCCACATAAGTTCCATTACTAGCCATCAAAACTTAGTTTTCAGTAGTTTCTATAATATGAAAAAATATTTATAAAGTGAAGCACAGCAAATTAAGATTCTCTAAGCTTTAAAATTTTAAATGGATCAATAAGGATTTTGTCATTGCTCTAAAATGTTGCTTACAAATATTTTCAAGAGCTTACATGGCTGCTTTTAGGCCTCCTCCCTTACTGCCCATGCCTAACATACATACACTGAACACACACACACACACACACACACTCCAGCTACCAGATGTAAGAGTAGAAGACATCTCTTATAAACCAGTCTTCAATTCTAGCTCATTACCCTGTCCTCTAAGCTAGTGAAGAATGTCTTTTATTTCCTTCAATAAACAGAAAATGTTAGTATTTCTTTAATCCAATATCCTTTAGATTACTATGGCTTTGGGCTTTGTTATTTCTCTAGGATTTCTTCACAACCTGACATCCAATTTTTAGATAGCCCCTTATCAGTTCAACAATTTAGAGAAGCTATCATCTAGTCAGAAAGGTAACAACTCAGTTCACTGATAAGCAATTTGATTCTATTTAAGAGACATTTATGGAATATCTGGTGATGATTCAAGTACTTCGTTAGGTTCTGGAGAGGACAGCATATTGGATAAGACACTGAAATTAACATTAACTAATCCTTTGGTAAAATTTGAAGGCACATCCTTATCCCTACCTTACTTTTTATATCAAAATAAATTTCAGCCTACACGCAGATGGGGAAAAAACCAAAAACAAACAAAAATAAGAAAATAATAAAATCGATCAATTTGGCTTGCTAATCATCTGAAAAGTTCTATAAGAAAGGACACTTTTAACAAATATTGGAGCATGTTATGGGTTGAAATGTGCCACCCTCCAAATTCATATGTTGAAGTTCTAACACCCAGTACCGCAGAATGTGACTTTATTTGGAAATAGGGTCATCACAGATATAATTAGTTAAGCTAGGCTGAAGCCATACTAGAATAGGATCTGCCCCTAATCCAGTATGACTGGCATCCTTGTAAGAAGGGAAAATTTGGACAAAGAATACACATAGGGAGAATGCCATGTGAAGATTAGATTTATGCTGTCAGAAGCCAAGAAATTGCCAGAAGCTAGGAGAGAGCCTGGACGTGATCCTTCCCTCATGCCTTCAGAGAGAATATGATTCTGATGACACCTTGATTTTTGATGCCTGACCTCCAGAACTGAGACAATAAATGTCTTCTGTTCAAGCCAGTTTATTTCTAGTTTGTGGAAATTTGTTACGGCAGCCCTAGTAATCTGAGAAGAGAGTGCGAAAAGCCATTCTAAGCAAACATAAAATCTAGAAGCCATATGGCACAAAAATAGACACACAGATCAATGGAACAGAAAAATAAACACACAATTATATGATCAATTAAACTTCAACAAAGGGGGAAAGAATATGTAATGGGAAAAAGACAGTCTCTTCAACAAATGGTGTTCAGAAAACTGAACAGCTACATACAAAAGAATGAAACTGGACCACTTCCCTACATCATACACAGAAATAAATTCAAATAGGTGAAGAACCTAAATGGGAGATCTGAAACCATAAAAATCCCAGAAGAGAGCACATGCAGTAATTTTTCTGACATCAGCCATAGCAACATTTTTCTAGATGTGTTTCCAGAGATAGGAAATAAAAACAAAAATAAACTATTGGGACTACATCAAAATAAATGGTTCTGCACAGTGAATGAAACAATTGACACAACTAAAAGGCAAAGGTATTTGCAAAAGACATATCTGATAAACAGTATTCAAAATATATAAAGAACTGTTAGAATTCAACATCCAAAAAAACCCCAAATAATCCAATTAAAAATAGGCAGAAGACATAAACAAGACTTTTCTCCAAAGAAGTCATACAGATGTGCAACAGACATATGAACAGATGCTCATCATGGGAAATACAAATCAAAACTACAATGAGATATCACTTCCAATGGCTATTAGTTCCAAATGGCTAAAATGAAAAACACAAGAAACAACAAATGTTGGTGAGGATGTGGAGAAAAAGGAACCCTCATGCATTGTTGGTGGGAATGTAAACTGGGGCAGCCACTGTAGAAAACAGTATGGAGATTCCTCAAAAAGTTAAAAATCGAACTACCCTACGATCCAGTAATCACACAATGGGGTATTCACCCAAAAAATACAAAAACACTAATTCAAAGGGATACATGTACCCCTATGTTTATAGTTGCATTACTTGTAATAGCCAAATTACAGAAGCACGCCAAGTGTCCATCAATAGATGAATAGAAAAAGATGTGACATACATATATATGTATATATATACATATATATATATGAAATGAAATATTAGCTACAAAAAAGAATGAAATCTTGCTATTTGCAATAACACAGATGGAGCTACAGAGTATTATGCTAAGGGAAGCCAATCAAAGACAGACAAATACCATACGATTTTACCCATGGGTGAATTTCACCCACTGGGTGGATCAGTTGGTTGAGTGTCTGCCTTCGGCTCAGGTCATGATCTCAGGGTCGTGGGATCGAGCCCCAAATCGGGCTCTCTGCTCAGCACCAAGTCCACTTCTCCCTCTTCTTCTCCCTCTATAATCTTTCTCATTCTCACTCTCCCTTAAATAAATAAATAAATAAAACTTTTAAAAAATAAATTAAAAGATAGAGAGAGAGACAAACCAAGAAAGAGACTCCATTTAACCAAAGAAAACAAACTGATGGTTCCCCCAGGGGTGGAGGTGCCTGAAATAGGTGATGGGGATTAAGGAGGGCATTGGTGATGAGCACGGGGTGTTGCATGGAAATGACAAGTCGCTGATCGTAAACCTGAAACTAATGTAACACTGCAGGTTAACTATACTGGAATTAAAATAAAAAACTTAGTTAAAAATTCTAGAAGCCCTTCGGATCACTACATTTGTATCTTGAGGGTAAATACCGAATGTTTATAGCAGCAATGTCCACAATAGCCAAACTCTGGAAAGAACCTAGATGTCCATCAACAGATGAATGGATAAAGAAGATG
>CM052809.1:37669968-37740918 GCA_028533885.1 Nasua narica
GGAGTGCAGGGCATTATCGTATTCATCCCTGTGACTGCAGTGCCCAACACAGTGACCCGAACACAGAAGGCTCAGTAAATGTTTGCCTGATAGTGTGTCAGTTGTAGATGATGCACAGAGCAGGTCTTTTTGATGAGAAACCAAGTCTGGAGACTTCTCTGAGATCAGCACCCCATCTTTCTGACTAAACCATAACCTTCTTGAAAGAAGGGCCACATCTATTTATCTTTTTTTTTTTTTTTTAATCTCTACAGCCAGTATGGTACATGGGAGTGGTTTATGAATGTATTTTAAAAATTAGTAGTACTTTAAAAGACCAAGGAGGTATCTTTGCATGTGTTTCATGTGATTCAATCTTCTGAAATTTCCAGGAAATATTAAAATCCAAAATATCCTGATTCCCCACATTTTTACATTCCCTGATGTAAGAGATGGGGAGAAGCAAAAAAAAAAAAAAAAGGCGTGTGTGTGTGTCTGTCTGTCTGTCTGTGCATCTGTGTAATTAATATCAGTTCAATGACTGGAATGTAACTTTTTCAGGGGACTTCAGAAACAGAATTCACTTGAAGATCTCTTGGGTAAACTTGATATTTTTCCTTTCAATTCTCTGAGCCCCCAGATTCTTTATCTGCAAAACAGGAATGATATTTATGGGACCTCTCCTCCAATGTTGGTCTAAGATCAAGTAAGATTATATATATAACTACATATAATGAACCACAAAGTACTTCGTACTTGGCCAGGCTAATCAATGTAAGTTCCCTCAATCTGTCCTTGGTGGCATGATTATAAAATGTGTCACTGTATTGAGTTAATTTCCTAACCAGTTGAACAGATAGGAATGTCTCCATATATATTTATGTATATTTATTGTATAAATGTTATTATGTATATGTTGTATTTATATAATATGTACAATTATATATGTATCTATACATATATATGTGTATGTTCATGTATTACATATGTAGAAATTTATCATAAGAAAAATTTTATAAGAGAATAATGATGTCTATGGAGTATACTGTCCCGCGTGGGACACTCATGACTTCCCAGGCCTGAGCAGCAGCTTCTAAACTTCTCTGACCACAATTACAATTAAAAAATATATTTTAAATCACAGTCCAATTTGCACACCCAGAGATGCAGAAAAAATCTCTATAAAATGACACTTCTTATTTGTGATGTTTGATGGTACTTCTGTTATATCCTTGTTAATTTTTAAAATGCCGTCCATGACCCACTTCACTGACTTGCTGGCCTGCTGGTGGGTTGCAAGCCACAATCTGAATGTCACTGCCACACTGGCAATCCGTGTAAACTCCGTAGACATCCCAGATAGGCAGTTTTCTCCTGGGCCCAAGTGCACTTTAGGCTATACCTCTTTTTCTTTTTTTTAAAAGTTTTTATTTATTTATTTTGAGAGAAAGAGGGAGCTCATGTGTGCACAAGCAAAGGGGAGGGGCAGAGGGAGAAGCAGACTCCCCGCTAAGCAGGGAGCCCAATGCAGGGTTGATCCCAGGGTCCTGGGATCATGACCTGAGCCTAAAGCAGAGGCTTAACCAACTGAGCCACCCAGGTGCCCTAGGCTATACCGCTTATTGCAAAGCTTATCATTTTATCATTGTCTGCTGATGACACAGCTCAAAGCATTACCTCTTTTTTAGGAAGCCTTCCTTGATTTCCTTCAAGCAATTTGGTGGCCACACCTCTCACCACTCCATAACTGTGTCCCAGACACACAATTTGTCTCTTTCATAGTACTTTCCAGGTGATGTCTCTCTCTCCCCCTCTCTTTTTCCCTGTCTCTGTTTTTTCTCTCTCCTTCATGCCCACACACATGTGCCACCTCCTGTTCCCCCTCCTCTTCTCGCCCTCCCACCTCCCCTCCTTTCCTTTTTTTCCTTTCTTTAACTTGTAAAGGATAAAAGATACAATAGCCTTCATAGAAAATTTGAAGATAGAGAAGAATAAACAGAAAATAAACCCATTTTTTAAAGTAACCCTCCAGAGATAACTACTAATGTTTATACATTTTCAGTCAATCTCTATTTATATCTGAGTCTGTACACTTTCAGAAACAAAACTAGGATCATACCATGGAATTTTTAACCTGATATTGACCTGGACAGTGAGTGTGGTTAGAACCAGAAATTTTTTTTTTTTTAAAGATTTTATTTATTCATTTGACAGAGAGAGAGAGATCACAAGTAGGCAGAGAGGCAGGCAGAGAGAGAGGGGGAAGCAGGCTCCCCGCCGAGCAGAGAGCCCGATGCGGGGCTCGATCCCAGGACCCTGAGATCATGACCTGAGCTGAAGGCAGAGGCTTTAACCCACTGAGCCACCCAGGCGCCCCTGAACCAGAAATTTTTGACCAAAAAATCCAGGACAACCTATATGTTGGGTTTACAAATACTCAGGGTATATGGTAATAAAAGGTGATGTTCACAAAGAGGAGAAATGTGAAGAACTTTCAGTGAAAGATGCAAAAGATAAGTCAGAAATTATATGTAGCAGCCACATCTGAACTCTCCTGATGAATAACAACAAATATATTCTTTAATCATATTTCAGAGGTCAGGAGAAGCTTTTGTTTGAAATGACTATGTCTTAACATCCTATTGTGGTAGTTTTTCCAGGGATTAAGCCAGGATTTGAAAAAATTGCTTTACTTCTTTAAAACTACTAATTCAATCTCAAATTCAAGTCCACGGACCACCAACACCAGAATTTCCTGGAGGATTAAACGAAGTGCAGGTTCCCACGCTCATCCCTGTCCTATTGAATCAGTCTTTAAGGATGGACCCCTGGAACTTCCAGTTTAAGTGCTGATGCATAATAAGGTTTGAGAATCACTGCCTTGAAATTTATAAAACTCTTGTAAGAAAATCAATGTACTAAGCAGCTTTGCAGAGGCCCTACAGTGTGTATTAATGTAAATTCCCTGAGAAACAAATTCCTTTAAAAAGGCCTAAACTTGGGCATCTTTAGAATTGAAAGTGACCTTAAAAGTTATGTAATTCAGTCATGTCACTCTACAAATAAGGATACTCAAAAGATGAAAGTACCTTCTCCAAGTCTCAGCGGGAGTTTGTTGAAGAACTGATCCCGTTACCCAGAAAGAACCTCTGACTCCAAGTGCAATGGGCCTTTCCTTTCTTCCAAGGGGAGTGGGCTTTACTCTAGCTGCTGGATTACTTTCTTAGAGCCACTGTTTCATCACAGTAAATGCCATTTTAATCCTTGCTTATTTACTTTCTAATGGCAAATCCTGAATCCAATTTCTTTAAAAAAAACACATTTTGGTGTTTAAAGAGAAACATGCCTGGTTTTAATGTAATTATGAAAACTGCAGAGCCATGAAATCTTTGTTAACTGCATAAGGCTTGGGTTTGCATATAATTTGTGGTTCATAATTCTTAAGTTTGCCTGCTGGTCTGCTCAGATAAGAGGAAGCAGCAAGAGCGCCGTATTAAAGGACCCTGAAAGAATAAACTGCATAGATATCTCTATTTCCAGAAAAGAGAGAAAAAATTCTACTCATTTAGTGGGTGAAAAGTAATCTAAATAGCTGAGTATTATAATCTCAAACACAGAATTCTTGAAAGCACTGAGGATCCTGTAGTAAGGATACACAAAGACAATACCGCACAAATACTGCATGGTATCGCTTCTATGTAGAATCTGAATAAGCTGAATTTGTAAGAACAGAAATTAGAATGGCACTTGGGGATGGGGAAATTGGAGAGATGTTTAAGAGTTCAAAGTTGGAACTAGTAGATAATTAAGTCCTGGAGATCTAGTGCATAGCATTACGGGTAATATACTTATTATAGACATCAAACTTGCTAAGAGGCTAGATAAAGCACAAAACCAAAACAAAAAGTGTTGTTCAAATGAACTGTGCTGAATATATCTGGTGCTGGAGCTCTCTTCCATTCCAGAACTGCAGTCATGAAAAAGGGATGTGATAAGTAGATAAATGGACTTTTACTTTATGCGAATGATTTTGGTTACCATATTTTCAAAAGTCTAAAGAAGTGTTAGCTCTTTTTCAGTGCTGCAACATTCATTCATTCCCTAGCGAGACAGTTAGCTTCAGTTTGAATTAGGAGTGGTGATGCATTGCCCAATACTGGAAAGGCTGATTCGTTGCCCAGCGACGTGCTCATCATTAATTAACACCCTAAGAAACCAGTGTTACCAAATCAGAGAGAACTTCAAGCAGTTAGCCGGTGGTATGAGTTTTGTTTCATTCACAGTGAGTGATGGTGAAACACTGTATTGAGAACCAATTTTATCGAAAGAAAAGGAGTGCGTAATTTATTTTTGGTGATCACTGTGATCCTCTGCTTTTTTCCCTACTGTTTCATAACATTTCTCTAACCATCTGCTTATGACATTAGGTTATATGTTAGGTAGATTGGTATTCAGGAAATCTCTACTCTCAAAGCATTTTTAGATAAACAGCTGACTAATGGAATAACTATACATCACGTACGGTATTTTTCGAGCGATTATTTTGTAACTTTCCTCCTCTAGGAGGAAAACAACTTCTCACAAGTGAATTCCATTACAGCAGTTGGAGAGAGGTACCTGGTCAAACGTGAACTCGATTCTTCTGTCTTATGGTTAGAAGTTTTGCAGTGTCACTGTTAGGTGGAATCGGTGGAAATCTGCAAAGGATCACCACTTCTTTCTTTTACGAACTCTTTAAAAATTTTGGTGATGCATTTGACATCATGTCATTTGAATATTTTATCCATTAGGAAAGGAGGTAAGAGGTACTTGAATTCAGAATCCAAGATAAAATAAATTTACTTTTCAGTGAGTATCAATAAAGCTAAAGAGAAGTCTTCTTTTGGAGGGAGTGTCAGTCTCTCGGAGCTGGGTTTGTGGAGCAGAATTAGATGATGCCCAGACTTACTGCTAGAAGAACTCCTTGAATAAAATGATTTGTTTGCAAGTACCTTTGTCCCCTTTTCCCCACTTCCTCTCCCTCTGCCTCCCTTCCTCCCTGTCTTCCTCTCTCTTTGGAGCAGGGCTGTTTGGTTCCTAACTTAATTTAACTTGTTTCTGGAAATGGAGCAAATTAAATTTTACATGTTAATGTGTTCATATCTGAAGTGTCCATCTTCCTCTGATGGGGGCATTAGGCTGCATTTGATCAAGTGTTGGCCCATCCAGTTCCTCTTGCTTTCCCATTGTTCGTAGCAGCTTTGCATAGGAGATGCTAAGCATTACATCTTTGGTGCCTCCCATATAAAATTATGATTTTATGACTCATCATGTTTCTCTGATGGTTTGGGGCACACGTGGGATAATTTTTTAAAAATACAAATTAACATGATTTAGTCCAGCAACCACCAGGTGATCTACTAATAAGTGTAAAGGAGAAACCAAGTGTAGGAACAGTTTTTTTGCTTAAAGAGTAGCTTGTGTGTCCACCTTGGATGTTAAGCTTTACTCTCTTACTAATTAAGAAGAGTCAGTTCCAGCAATACATTGTGGGACAGTAGCCTTAGGGGGAGAGAGTTTGAGCACCCTCTGGAAAAGCATACTGTCAACTGTTGCCTTGGGCATCCATCCTAAATCTGTATCCTTATTTACAGGAAAATGGCTAATCTCCTGGAATCTTGAGACTTGTATCATAGGAAAAGCAGAAAATCAGTAATCTAAAAGAATTACTAGAAGAAAAATTAGATTTGTAATATAATGAGGCTATACCTATTTATAGACTGTTGGTTTTAGACCATCTCTGCTTTGGAATTTTCACCCAGGGCTAAGAAAGTAAAACATATCTAAAATCTAAGCTCCTAGTCTTTTTACAGATGTTTAGTAACTCCTCTGAATCTTGGTCATTATCAAAAACATTAAGCTTCCAGTAGTCAGTTTGTACAGCTTAGGCACCATCTACAGTTTCCTGTTGGAATCTTGTCATTCTATAGTCTAACCATTTACAGAATGCATCACTTTTCTAATCATCCTTGACATTGCTCACCCAACCTATGTTCAAACATAACCAGCAATGAAGGAATCACCAATTCATGAGGCAACTGATTTATTAGTAGTTTCTCTCTTTTGATCAAAATCTATACAGTTCCAATCATTTTTTACCATCAGGGCAGAGAGCTTCATCCTCTGCAAAAACCAGTTTGGATAAAGGTCCAAAAAACATTCTAGTCACTATTTGCTTTTCTTACCATGGCAATTTTCCATTTTTATTTGCTTGTCTCTTTTTTTAATTCCCTTAGACACTTCATATTCGAGTAAGTCTTCTGGCAGAAAGAAATTTTAAAGCTCAGAGATTTTTGCCTGTCAATTTTAAGAAAACTGCAAGCCCGCAGCAATAATCTCATTTCCATTTGAGAAAAAAAAAAAAATCCATCCTGTTTCGCCGAGGAATAATAACTTATAAGGCATCTTTACCTCTTGGTCATTCATCATTTTATTTAAATAAGAGTAATTAACAATGACTTGTAGTCACATCTTTGAAAACAATGGCATATAAAAATTAGATGTAGGGGCGCCTGGGTGGCTCAGTGGGTTAAAGCCTCTGCCTTCCGCTCAGGTCATGATCTCAGGGTCTTGGGATCCAGCCCCACATCGGACTCTCTGCTCAGCAGGGAACCTGCTTCCCCCTCTCTCACTGCCTGCCTCTCTGCCTACTTGTGATCTCTCTCTCTGTCAAATAAATAAATAAAATCTTGAAAAAAAATAAATATAAAAATTAGATCTAGAACAACAAAATACTATCTATCTGTCTCTATATAAATTTCTATAGCAACTTTAAAAATCCAAACCATAAACATGAAACTTATTGTTATATAAAATATTGCATATAAGAAAGAAAATTAAAAAATAAAGAAAGGACCCCTGGGAGTGATAACTGACATGTATTGTCGGTTTCCTATGTCTGAGGGCCTATGCTAAACAATTGCCCTTGTTCATTCATTTACTCTTCATGAGAACCTTGGAGGTCATCAGTCATGATCCCCATTTTACAGTTGGGGAAACTGAAGTACAGAAAGGTAAACTTATTTTTCTGAGATCACACACCTAGTAAGTAATGGAGCCCAAGTGTGAACACCAGTCACCTAGAGCCAGGGTCCCTACCCTTCCCAGTTCTGTAGTAGTAGTTCAACTATCAAGATCAGAATGGCCAAGGGTGCTTCGAGAGAGTGCCAATTCCCAGCATCCAAATCTACCAAAGCAGATCTTCCAAGGGTTTGGCCCGATGTTCAACTGCCAACTATAATTTATAAATAAGCCAGTGTGAAAGAATAGGTCTCCTAAAAATTCCCTGAACATGAGTTAGCTCCAGCCATTTATCCCCGCAAGCCAGTCCGGGCTGCATCAGAATTTATCGCTATTGGCTTCGAAAGGGAAGGAACCCTGACCCAAGTCATTGTGTTCTTCAGGAACTCTCAGTAGTCTTTGGATATAATCATTCATTCATCTTCCTGGGAAGGATGATGAATCTGTGCAAATCGAGCCTTACTCCCTTGCTCATCCACCTTTCCCTCACATTTGTGAAATCAGTGACCAGCTTGAGCATATAGTCAGGCAGAACAAAGAACATGCAGGGATCAGACCCTGACCTTATTAGCACAGCGTGATCATCACGCCTGGCATACTCCAGCCTGGGTGGGGCCCAGCTGGACATGTTTCTGCCTTTCCTGTGGGAGAGGGATCTGTAGATGCCAGTGCATCTGCTCTCTGACTCTGCTATCAAACTATTCATGCAGTAGAATCTGTTGACATGGTAAGAAAAATGCATTTGTCTGGCACACAAGCCCTGAAAGAACTTTTCGTGTTGAAAGTAAAAATTTGAATTATTGTCAGAATGCTAATGCCCTTTCAGGCTTCTCATGCCAGCAGCCGTGTTGTCAGTGAAATTTAAATGTGGGAAAAAATGCTTTTATGGGCTGCCAGATTGTTTGGCAAGTGACTTAGGTCTATTTAGTCTATTTGTAATGCAGTGATTTGGGTATCTTTTTACTATGAAAAATAAAAACTAAATGTTGCTTTATGCGCAGGTTTTGTTTCCCAGAACGATAATGTTTTTCTCCATCTTAGCTAAGCTTTCTTCTTAAATTTAAAAGATATGAGAGGTTAACATAGCATCCTTCTAGTGAACGATGGAGCCACAATTCGATACACGTTCTTTTTCATTGGATCTGGAGACACGATGTGGTTGGTTTATTTGTAATGACTTCTGGAAATTTGCTTTTTCTGACCGAGTAGAGGATGTAACTTCTAAATAGAATTCAGCTTGAACAAATTCTGTAGATGTGATTCTATATTTAGATTGTATCAAGTTTTAGTATGAGTTTGGTCTCTCTTAGAATTTGTTTGCTTATGTTTCTGTGGTTGGATTTCATCTCTTTCAAAATCAGCAGGCCCAGTAACTATGGTAAGAGGGTCCTGGGTGACCGTGGGCTTCTCTCCCTCCCCGGAGGAGAGTCCACTCCTCATAGCCAGTCCTTTGCACCGGGTACCTGGCTTCCTACCATCCCCAATCCTTGCAGCCAATGTCCAGGCCCTATTTCCACCCTCCGCCACCCCCAGTAACCCCACTCCTATCTTGAATAAAGATTTATTGGAAAACAAAGAAAGAGCCTCTTCCCATATTCTATTAGAAAGACTTTTATATCTTCATATTCGTAGAAAGTCACTCTTCAGACTCCTGAGACTTAATAAAGCCTCCTCGAATTTTTTTTCCATGGGCACATCTCTCATTAACCCTATTGTCATCTTTGTAGCTAGCCTCTGACCCCTGTCTCCTATTTCTGTTCCTCCAATTGCAGAAGCGAACGTCAACCTCAGCTCTACGTTGGTGTCTGATCACAACTGAACAGAAAAGAGAAAGTTGCTTAAATAGCAATCGAAACCATCTTTTGACGGTTTCAACATAACCAGAAAATGTAGGCAAACAGCCTGGGGTTGTCATCTTCTCCGTGATCCTGATCTTGAAGCTGTAATTGTTCAATTACCCTTGCTTGATTTTACCCTGGATACTTTGTGCCTTGTAAAATTTAATGCCATCTAATCTCATACAGAATCGTGATGCCGGTCCCATGGCGTCATGTGAGAAATTACCCCGTGCTGTACGAGGCCGGGGGTTTGAATGTCCCCGTTTCCCAAATGCCAGACAATGGGATTAATATTTTCTACTGACTCAACAACGTGTGAAACAACAGTCAGCAACTCAGAATTGCCTTTGATGTTTAGATATTCCATTTGGATGGCATATCATCTCATTATATTTTAAAAATTAGTTGTGATGAAGGTTATTCATAAAGAAACAAAGAAATATATTAGCCCCACTTCTAAAATAGAAATGTATGCCATTATTAATAGTGGTACTGTCTCTGGCCAAGAAGCCTTTCCATGTTAAACCCTCTTTCCCTGAAAGCTCTTTTCCCTGGCTTTCTGGTAGTCCCCCGAGGACAGACAGTTATTTTCTCCTCTCAGCCCCCTTGTTCCTTACCCAGCCAGCCGTCTGCTGCAAGCTTGCTCCCTGCCTAGTAGAGCCCAGAATGAGATGCTACAGCGACTTACGTTCCTGTAGCATCTGGGTTCTACATTTTCATTTCCCTTTGTCTCCTGTGTCCTTTAGAGACTTCATTCATCAGACATAATACTTATTGTTAGATGGTTCTTATCAACTACAGTGAGTGATAGTTTGAAATGTGGGACTCGGTGCTTTAACCTTGAAACTCTGTCGTGATTCATGAGGCCTTTTGTCTCAAGGACGATCAAAACAATTACAGAAATAAGAATGTGTAGAGGACCCTCAAGAATTTGGGTATAATAAGCATAATCAAGTAATAGTCATGATAGAGATTTAATTGTGTATTTCATCTTTGAAATCTGTTCCCTTTTTATGTATGGGGCCGCAGAGAGAGAAAAAGAAGGCATGTATATTCTGGGTGATTCTGAAGGACACACATCTTTATTTCTGCTCCTTCCCTGAGGGTGGGATAAGTAAGGAATAATATTCCACTGAGCAGGCCATTTGCATCTTAACAGGCACCTTCTCTTGGGATTTGAGATGCTGGCTTCAAGTCTTTGCTATACTTAACACAACCAATAATGATGTTAGCTATGGCATTTTATAGCTCACATAGGACTTTTCTCATTTGCAGCTTTCAGTTCAACTAAGTATTAGTTTTTGATTTCATTTTAGAAATCATGAAACTGATGCTCAGAGAGGTTAGGTGATATCTCTAAAGACACACAGTATGTATCTCAGAACCAGAGTAGCAATCCCAGGTGTTCTAACACCAAAGCCCTTGTTCTCTCCTCCACATATTCCTGCTCTGGGAGAAAAGTAAAAAAGAGGTCCCATTTATTGAACATGTGCGAGAAGCCTTTAGGTATGTTAATGTATTTAATCCTTACAACAACTTTGAAAGGGTAGATCACATTATCTTTTTTTTAGCTTGAAAGTGAAAATTCAGAGGGGTTAAACTACCCCACTCAGCTAGTACGTGGTCAGAGGTTACATTTTCTCCCTTTTTTTGGAAAAAAAAATACTTTAGAAAGGAGTATTTTAAAAAAGAGGATGATATCAATATGCTTGGCAAAGAGTTTAGGAAAGTGTATCAGAAAAGGAGTGAAATTTGTGAAGATAAGTGACACTATCAAGATTTGCTTCTTGTTTTCTGATTTTAATGCTTCAATTTTTTTGTGTTCTTCATTGGCTATATCTTGCAAAGAGAAAGAGAATCTGTTCTCTGTTTTGTTTTTTCCCTCCCAGGTACGATAGTTTAAAGGGGGAAAGGGAATTCTGTCCATTTGTGGCACTTGGTGAATTTTCAGGTGTGGAAGAAAAACCTTCTGAGGTGCTTAAAGATAAATATTGTTTTAGTCCGCACAGGGGAGACGGGAAGAGAAATTTACAAAGGAGAGCCTCAGGGTCAGTCTCTTCGCTCCCTCCCTTATTTCCATGTATTTCCCATCATCCTGACTGTGGTTGCGTCTGCTCACCACCTCCTCTCAGCCCTTCAAAACCTACCCATCACTAGGGTACCTGCCTTAGCTTTTCCTGGAGCTTTTTCCAGCTCCTTTCCATCTGCCCCTTCTTTGATTCCCCCAGCACGCTGCACACATCGCACAGTAAACTCTTCAAACACAGCCAGGTTCTCAGATCGCTTTATGAGCTTCATTTTGGCAGTTTATGGGAAATACAAATTATTTCATTCAGAGATTGCTTCTCATGGATTTTTTCTGTGTATTTTTTTTTCAGTACCCAGCACAATGTTAGGAATATAGATTTCCATTGTTTTGTTAGTTTTTAAAAAGAAGGTAACCCAGACAGAATATTGACTAGTTAAAACAACCTGACTTTTTCCTTATATAAATTTTGAGCCCAAACATCAGTTTTACTTAGGCACTAAATTGCCGGGGCTAAGTTAAGAATTCGTTTTATTCTTGGTTAAGAGAGTCGAGAAGAATAAAGGAATAGCCATTTGATAGGATATTTTTATTTCTTTTTGAAGTTCCTTTGAGCATGAAAACACTAGACTGAAAGGACAGGTGCCCCAGCCCTCTGTGGCTGCCCAGCATTGCAGGCAGATTTTGTAACCATTCTCTTTAATTTTTCAAAAGAAAATTGGAAATCTTTGAATTTTCTTCTTCAGTTTGCCTTTGCAAGCTCCCCTTTGCTGCTCAGCTCTTAAAGGCATTGCACAGGCTTCTGATCTTCATCCTCTCTCATCTTCCCGTGCCATCATCCCCTCTTCATCATTTCAAAGCCATCCTATAAATAGCTCCACTCTCCTAGGAGACTTTGACCACATTCTTGGGTCCGAGAACCACATTCCCGTCATTGTCACACCGATATCTCAAATTGAACTTGTCCAAAACACTGAAGTCAATGCAGTTCTCTCATATGTCACCAGCATTTTTCATCTTTTAATGACAACACCAAAACTCAGAAATTTTACCAAAGTCTCCCATTTAGCGACTGTTCCCTCTCACCCTTTGTTACTTTCCTTCCATACTTCTAAAAAAATATAATTAGACAAGAAATTGTTTTACCATAAGCCTAGGTCAAGGCAAAAGAAAAAATATCACCCAGGATCCTTTTTTAGTTGCCGTATTTTTATTCTTATTACCAATCAGGACTTTCTCTAGCTACCCTCTAGGAGAAGATGTCATCAGTCTGGGATGCAGGCCTCTAGTATTTTCAGGAAGGAAAGAAGGTGCATACAGAACTTAGTCTATAAAGACTAAATATATTTCTGTTGAAAAGAGGAAGAGAGTGTAATTTAACAGAGCAGCGTATTAGAAGTCAGGAAATCTGGTTTCTGGTTGCATATCAGGCACTTTTAAGCTGCACGAACTCAATTATCTCACTGGTTTCTCTGGGCTTTCATTTCCGCATTTGTAAAGAAGAAACGAAGTTTTCTAGGACTGTTTCAGCTTAAAGTCACAGCATGTTTTTTCCCTCTTATAGGATTTTTGATCTAGTACATCAGAAACATTTTAACTGGAAAAATTGGCCCATTAATATTTACCCTGATCACCGCTGTATTTGCATCTTATTTTATAATTTTGGCTTAACCATCCTATGATTCTTTCTATTCATTTCCTGCTTTCTCTTGGATTGGTTGAGGGCTTTTATTTTTTTGCATTTTCATTCTTTCCTTTATTAGTTTGAAAATTTATCTGTTACATAAAAGTATTAAAAGTCCACAGTTTATGGGCGCCTGGGTGGCGCAGTTGGTTGGGCAACTGCCTTCGGCTCAGGTCATGATCCCGGAGTCCCGGGATCGAGTCCCACATCGGGCTCCTAGCTCCATGGGGAGTCCGCGTCTCACTCTGACCTTCTCACTTCTCATGCTCTCTCTCACTCTCTCTCTTTCCTAATAAATAAATAAATAAAATCTTAAAAAAAAAAGTCCACAGTTTATATTTAAAATAAAAAATTAATATCTCTATTTCCGCAAACTCAAATACTTAGAAAAATTTATCAGCCACCCTTCCCACTCTACATAACAGTGTTGTGCACTGTTCCGTATTTAATACTGTCTTGACTTTTTACACCCTAAATTGGAGAACCACCCTAGAAGAGCAGGTTTAAAGAGATAAGGACTTGTCATCTATAATAATTAGGACAACTGGGATGAGAACCAAAAATTAAACCCCTGGATATGGCAGTCAGAATGTCATTGATTACTTGAGCATGAACAATTTCGGTAGAGCTTTAGGACCAGGTTCAGCTACCCTTGGTTGAAGAATGAGTGGAGTTTAACAAAGATCAAAAGCACATACTGGGAACAGATGTTAAATAGCCGAATGATAACATCAAACATTGAGCCAGACTGAAAAAGAAATCTAAATTATTCAATATTCAACCCAGTGTTTGGAAAGAGGACTAGACTTTGTATGAGAAAAGCTCGGCTTTAGTATGACTCCTGTTACTTCCCCCTGTTATGACTCAGAACTGCTGCCTAACCACCTTCTCTCTCAGTTTGGTCACCCATAAAATGGTCTACTCCCTCCGAATAATTAAATGAAGCAGTAGATGTGAGTGTGCTGCGAAGTGTGTGAAGTCATACTCAAGTCTGTACTCTTCACGTTGTCACCATTACATTTTACTGGTGGTTAGTCTGGTGAAAAGCCTAACTCCATCGGTGCTAAATATCACACATTAGTTTTATTTCTAGCTAAATCCCATTTCAGTCATTCTCTGCCCAATGTCCTATGTCCATCCTCAAGGCACAACTTGAACAGATCCCATTTCCAGTCATTTATTTCTTTTTTTTTTTTAAAGATTTTATTTATTTATTTGAGAGACAGAGAATGTCAGAGAGAGCATGAGAGGAGAGAGGGTTAGAGGAAGAAGCAGACTCCCCGTGGAGCTGGGAGCCCGATGTGGGACTCGATCCCGGAACTCAAGGATCATGACCTGAGCCGAAGGCAGTTGCTCAACCAATTGAGCTACCCAGGTGCCCCTCCAGTCATTTGTTTCTTATTAAAAAAAGAAAAAAGAAAAGCTTGGACAGAGCACAGAGGTTTTTAGGGCAGTGAACCTACTCTGTATCATATTATAATGGGAGATTCATGTCACTATACATTTGTCCAAACCCATAGAATGTACAACACCAAGGACGAGCCCTCATGTAAATTCTGGACTTTGGGTGATAGTGATGTATCAGTGTAGGTTCATCAGTTGCAACCCATGTACCCATCTGATGGGGGGTGTCGATAATGGGGGTGATTATGCATGAGGCTATGCAGAGGGGATATGGGAAATCTCTACATTTTCCACTGAATTTTAATATGAACCTAAAACTATTCTAACAAAAATAAAGCCTGGGGCACGTGAGTGATTCAGTCCATTGAGCTTAGGACACTTGATTTCGGCTCAGGTCGTGATCTCAGGGTCATGGAGATGGAGCCCTGTGCTCAGCTCTCGTCTGTTGTCTGTCTCTTTCCTCCTCTGTTTCTCCCCCAGCATTCGTGCTCCCTCTCTATAAATAAATAAACAAATAAATAAATAAAAGCTTGAAAAATAAAGCCTATTAGCGGGAAAAAAAAAGCTCGATATCATTGAGCCTAAACGTAGCTGTATTCCTAGGGACTGGTAGTGTAATAGGAAGAGGGGGTTTGATCCGCTCTTTCACCCTTTTTGTCCCTCTTTTTCCTAGTTCTTGCTCTAACTGGGTCAGAGATGGAAGGCGAGCTGGGAGATAAAGAGAGGGCAGATGACTTTACCTTATTGGACCTGAATTTGAGTTCTCTCTTGGCTTCTCCAGCTGGTCCTGTCCTGCCGTGCACACGTTCTGTGTGAGATACGGCTGAATGCTGATCCCGTTAAACAGGACGTTCAGGGAGCCCTGCAGTGCTGTCCTGCTGCACAGTGCAATAATATGGAAGTTTTGTTCACATCCCTTCCCTTTTAAAGATTTTTTATTTATTTATTTATTAGAGAGAGAGATACTGAGAATGAGAGGGGAGAAAGTCAGAGGGAGAAGCAGACCTCCCGCAGAGCCGGGAGTCCGATATGGGACTCGATCCCGGGACTCCGGGATCATGACCTGAGCCGAAGGCAGTCGCTTAACCAACTGAGCCACCCAGGCGCCCACGTTCCTTCCCTTTTAGCATTACTTCCACTCCCTCCTCTTCCTGTTAGTATACCACCAGCCTCCCATACCTCATCCAGGAGACGGCCCTCTCACCACATGGGTTAATGGCAAGATATCTCAAGGGCAGCTTCCTGCTGTGGTGTTTATTTGTCCATGGGAAATGCACGTGAGCCAGCCACTCTAACCGGTGGGAAATCAGACCTCTCTACTGCCCTCCTGTCCACCCTGCCATCTCTCTCCAGGTCTCAGACATCCCTGCGCAAGTGCAGGTCAGTACCTCCACTGCCTCTGCAGACACCCATCCAACCGAATCCCACTGGCATGTGGCTTTTGTGAGTGGAAGTTCCATCCCTTTGTAACGAGTCTAGTTTGAGTCTTATTTGCCAATTTTTTTTTTTTAAAGATTTTATTTATTCATTTAACAGAGAGAGAACACAAGCAGGCAGAGAGGCAGGCAGAAGCAGAGAGAGGAGCAGGTTTCCCTGCGGAGCAAGGAGCCTGATGCGGGACTCGATCCCAAGACGCCGGGATCATGACCTGAGCCAAAGGCAGTTGCCCGACCAACTGAGCCACCCAGGCGTCCCTTATTTGCCAATTTTTGACTGAAGATTTAAGATTAAATTTTAGATTCCCACCTTAGATTCCCAATTCAAGATTCCCACTCAAAAGCCTGTTATCCTTTAATCACTGTAAGCATTTTGAATTGCGTTCTGTGAAGAAAAACAATCACTATCCTTGACTAAAAGCTCTGAGCTTGCCTACATTTAAGTATTTATGCCCCAGGTTTTGACAAAATTGAGCATAATCAAAATCCCACTGGGAAGAAGTATGTCAAGGAGATTAATTAAAAAGAAAGCAAAAATGGTGTGTTTCTTTGCCTTCGTGTTAATCATTCTTAGAAAACGAGCTCTAAAATAAAATGAGTGAAGATGCCTTTTACACAGGTTTGATTGTGAGTTTTATTTAGGTCTTGAAGCGAGTTCGCCAGAGCATTTAGTGTTTACTGAAGAGTGTCTCAACTTTTGTTAACTGAAACATACAACTGGGTTAATACGTGGGAGTCTTCTCACTTATGGTGGAGTCACAGGCCACCTATAGGAGAGCTATATGTGACTGTGCCTCTCTTCCAGGGAAGATGAATTGCCATGGTAACAGTGCCAAGAAATAATAGGTCAACTTTTATCCTCTGCCTCAGGCTTATTATTATGTCTTACTTAGAAGTGGATGCCATTATAAAATGAAGGTTTGGATATTTCAAAGCTAAACATCATGACAAGAAAATATCAATAAACTGGTGTTAAGAAGGGTGGATCAAGGACACTTGGTAGGAAGGACATCTAAATTGATCGAAAAACTATTTAGAGGCCAGTTTCTTAGTACTCTCTTCTAAAATGTGAGCCTGAGTTACAGATGCTTGTGTATATGTGTATAAATGAAACAAAAGGACTGTTTTCACAATATCAGTAAAGAAAAGTGGTTTGCAAATTTCATTTTAATAGAAGAGTAACTGCTATTAGGAAAAAAGTTCTTACTTCATTCCAAAAATAAATATGCAGCAAGAGAGCATAACATACTTAAGCTTCTTAAGTATTTTATATTTAAATATAAATATACTTACTATATTTATAAGACTATATGCAATATTGTTCTGTCTGCCTATTTATGAAAGTGAAAAAAATAAATACAACTTGGAAAATATCATCCTACAAAAGAAATGATGTGTCATTATCACCATTTTGTTGTTTCTGTTGCTTTGCGGATCATGTCCCAGTATATATCATGACTTGGGATTTTTCTAAAGTAGCATGTCAATCATTTAGGGGTCAAATACCGACATGAAGCGGTATATAATTTCTGTCATTTCAAGCGACACTCTTCTTTCCTTCTGATTACCATATATGTATGTGTGTGTAAATATATAAAGATCTGCTTTTTAAAATTCCAAAGGTATATCAATCACCTTTTTGTGAACAGAATTATTTTTACATACATGGAATATAGTAATGCACTTCAGCATAACATCCTTCATGAATTTACACAGTGACACTATGTTAGACTTCTCCCTAAGGCAACCTTTAACTTTTGATATTTTCTCTTCTGTGAAGTAGTAAATGGTGTGGGTAGCTGCGGAACTTATATTGCTTCTGGCCTGATCGTGAAGATTCCAGACTGGGATCAGTGACTATTAGCTTCCTAGTGGTGCAGTAATGAAAGACCACAAATTGAGTGACTTGAAACAACAGAAATTTATTTTCTCACAGCCCTGGAGACCAGAAGTCCTAAATAGAGGTGTTGTTAGGGCCCTGTTCCCTCTTGGGTTCTAGCAGAGGATTCATTTCATCCCTCTCTCCTCACTTCTGGTGGTTTCCAGCAATCCTTGGCTTCCTTGGCTTGCTGATATATCGCTCTCATCTCTGCCTCTGCCTTTGTGCGACCTTCCGTGTGTGCTCTGGGTCTCTATTTTCTCTTCTTCAAAGGATACTAGTTGTAGGATTAAGGCCCACCCTAACTCGGTATGAACTCATATTAACTTGATTACACCTACAAAGACCCCATTTCCAAATAAGGTCACATTCACAAGTTCTGGAGGTTGGGACTTCACATATCTTTTGGAGGGAATACAATATAGACCATTCAGTGGCTGTAAATCAGAGAACCTCACCACTGAGCAGGTGGCCTTGATTACAATTTTAAATTGCTAGGCTGTCTAGTTCTTTAGAAATAATATTTTCATGATTTTACCTAATTTTTTGTCATGTGGGGAATATGATATTCTGCCTAATGAAATGCTTTTAATGTGTAGTATTTTAAAATATTCAAAAATATGTCTCCAATAGATAAGAGTATAAATTTAATCTAAACTGATCACAGTCCCTAACTGGTTATAGATATTCACCAAATGTTTATTGAATGAATGAACAAATGAATCAATGAATCAATCAATCAGCAGTCATATTAAAATATTAAGTAGAGTTTAATCTTCATTTGAGGATTCAAAATAATTCCTACAATTAACCAGTAGCAAAGTACAAAAGATTACTACTTGTAAGGGTGCTTAATGACTGAGCATTTATTCCATCATATCTTTGGTCTATTTGGAAATTCAGTAATGTGTGTTTTATGTCTTACGTTGCAGGAGCCTCACTTTGCATTTCTGTTGACAGTCTTTTTGGGTTATCATATATTATTTCTCTTAGTTTAATTAAATTACTTTTGTTGATAAGTTAACATCAATGTGTTTGGTTTAGTTTCTTCACATATAAAATTACCTACTTTATCATGTACTAGGATTATCTATCCTTCAATCTATTTTTCTCTATCTAGACATTAGATAAATGTATTTTGATTATAGGGATATTATTTGAGTTATATTCCTTTACTAATGTTTACTTTCATCTTCCCTTTAATCCATACAGAGGGAAGTCATCACCAAAACAAAAATCTATTACGATATACCTCAAACCAAGTTTAGAGGCCCTATCTATATATTTAAAAATATAGAGTATTTCATCAGAAAAAAATGAAGGCAAAAACAAAGACAAAAATATCAAAATTCAAGCTGAAAACATTTCTCACTACTACTTATCAAGCTCCTAATATCTTATGTTTTACAGTTCTTTTCTTGACATATACTCAAGTATTTGCTCATCAAACCTATCATTAAAGCTAAAAGTTCATCTTAAAAACATGAATAGAAATGGGGCACCTGGGTGGCTCAGTTGGTTAAGTACCCCACTCTTGATTTCAACTCAGGTCATTATCTCAGGGTCTCAACCCCATGTGGGGCTCCATGTTCAGCCAGGAGTCTGCTTTAGGATTCTTTCTTCCTCTCCCTCTGCTTTTCCACTCCCCCCACTTTCACTATTCATGCAGGTGCTCTCTCAAAAACAAAACAAACCAAAAAAACAAAACATGACTGAGAAATCAAAATATTTAACCAACTAAAATGATTTTATTTTTCTTAGAAGAAAATGACAGCTAACTTTCATGGAAGAAAGTTTTCATTTTTAATCATATTTTTATCTCTCATTTTCTTTGTAAGAGATTTCCAGTTGCGTTTTTCAATTCTAGGAAGCCTACATTTGTAGAAAATCAGCAGGTATCCCCAGTTATCAGAATTAACTGAACGGAGGAACAGTGCAAAACCAAGCTTTGGAGCCATTTTTCTGAGCAAATTGAGAAGAGGTACCATTTTAGCCAGCTACCTTCTGAGATTGTTGACGTTTAATTACATTAGTGGCACTTGACATTATAAAATGTTCCTTTCTTTCAGATAGAACCTTCTATCATCATTAGTAAATGTCAAATCTAATGAAGTGTTTTTCTGATTTCTTTTTCTTCCTGGAACCATGGGAGGGAACATGCTAACGAGTTTGTAATTCTGAAATTGTTTTCGGTACTCAAAGCCAATGAGGAGCCAACTTGGTGCCTGGTTTATTAGCTTAGTTTTACTCTTTTTTGTTGTCTTTGCATTTGGGAAGGGAAACTACTCTCTGTTTTTCCTAATACACTATCCCTATTTGGTACAATTTCTTATTCTCCCTGGAGCTTTTAGGTGACAACTTCCTCCAATTAGATTGTGTTTCTGGGTTTATATCAGAATGGTACAGAAGGTCCTGATCCTTGCTGTGACTTAAGTACTTTCTGAGAGCTTCTATTTTTTTTTTCTTAAAAGCCAGTTTTTGGGGCACCTGGGTGGCTCAGTGGGTTAAAGCTTCTGCCTTTGGCTCAGGTCATGATCTCAAGGTCCTGGGATCGAGCCCCACATCGGGCTCTCTGCTCAGCAGGGAGCCTCCTTCCCTCTCTCTCTGCCTGCCTCTCTGCCTACTTGTGATCTCTCTCTCTCTGTCAAATAAATAAATAAAATCTTTTTTTTTTTTTTTTTAAAAAGGGCACGTACTGCATGGAGCACTGGGTGTGGTGCATGAACAATCAATCTTGTAACACTGAAAAATTAAAATAAACATATTTGGGGAGAAAAAAAAAGCCAGTTTTTGTTTCCCTCTGTCTACTTTTAAATTTTGATAATGGCGATCCAACTGTGTGGTTTCCTGTAATGTATCAATCATAATATAATGCGGCTTTGCTTTCTGCTCTCTCAAAGATTAAATTCCCTCATAGACTTGAGTAAATGTTTTATTATACTAGAACTAGTTTCTTTAGTGTCAAAATAAAATTAACGTCTTATGAAAAGGAAAGTCATCACCAAAAGAGGTCAAGAAGAAAGAGATGTCACACTTTTCCAACACACCGTTATTCAGTGTCTGTGTTGAAGACATGCCTGACAGGAAGGGTCTGGGTCACATTTTAGCAGTGCCTGGGGTATATTGGCTGTTTTCTTCTAGAGAAAATTCAGGGGAAAGCTGTTAAATAGTGAAGGCAGCAAGAATGGGATCCTCAGCCTGTGAGAAGACTACTCAATGTTAAAAAGCTTTTTCTTTTCCAGATTTTTGTCTTTTTTACTTTCTAAATATTTTTTATGACTTAAAATTTTGTCATTATTGTTGTTGGAGCATAGTTGACACACACTGTTCGCTTCAGGTGTACAACATAGTGATCGAACAAGTCTATGTGTGATGCTGTGCTCCCTACAAGTGGAGCTACCATCTGTCACCACACAGACTATCTTGTGTGCTTGACAAGCTAGCCATTTAAAGTCATTTCACAATAAGAAAAAAAGAAGGTAATTCTATGGATAATATATTCTGGAAAATAGGCATCCAAGACAAAAGTAGATGTTTTAAAATAAAATGACTAGTTTTAAGATACTTTGTTCCCCAGACAGCTGAAGTATATTACACAATCTCTGAGTATATCATGCTTTGTGTACATAGTCTTTGGGATTTTGGTTCTCTAAATTTCTTTATTTAACAATTGGATATGCTGTTAATTGAATTAAATCCAATGAATATGTAAGAATATGCACATAAGCTCAAGATTGGCTTTCTGCCTAATAAACTTATTTTTCCTAATTATATGCAGTTTATGGTATTCATCTTTATGTCAAACATGTATATTTTCATATATATAAAATACTAAGCAAAGTACAATAAAACATTCAAATAATGTCCAGGAAACTTCTATTAGGTAGGCATGTAACTCTGTAGCATTATTATGCTTGGGATGCAACTCTTTTTACAGATTAATTAACTATTTATGTGCCTCTATATAAATAATTTTAAAATTTAGATTATTTAATATTTTTCTTAATGATTTCTAGCACCACTTGACATATTAAAGATAGTAACCTTTTGTCTCTCTGGTACGATGCCAATATCTTTCTGACTTTATTTGATTATGTATCATTTTAATTTTATTTATACCTTTTTTATATATTCAAGGAATTGTCACATTTTCATGTGGTAAAATCTATACTTTCCTTTTTGTTTTCTGCCAACAATGATATGTTCTGAAAGATCTCTCCCACAGATTTTGCTCTGTTTTTGCTATTTTCGGTACCATCATTGGTTTCCATCCTATCTTTGGAACCCTATATCCCTAGTATCACCACATAAATATCTCCTTCTAGTCAGGCCAGTCTCATCCCTGGTCCTATTGTTGGTTTCATGAAAATCGGCTAATTCTCAACTTTCTCTTCATGCCCCCCTGTTCTCCTAGAATCATTTACTGGTTTCCTCAGCCTTCTTTGACCACCCTACTCTGAAACTGCAGGGGGCTGAATAAAATATAGCATACGGATTAGGACAAAATTGTAAGCAATCTCAAGTTTCTCATGGGTTAGTCTGTGGTGGAGTGTAAGCATCCAAGGTGGAGAACATCTGTGGGTGAGCAATAGCATATCCAACATGAGCCCATCCCAAGATTGAGACCCAGGAGGTATTAGCTTCATTTGGATGATAAGGAGCCTATTCTTGTGTCATCCAACACATTAGCTTCCCCTCAAAAGGTTATTAAATCTTAGGGGGAGCTGGGATGTACTCCATGTGCAGAGGAGGCATCTCTGGGAGAAGAGCAGAAAGAGGATCCAGACTAAAGTCTGAAAGAAGAGAATATTTCTGTCCAAAGTGCTCAGCACCTGGAGTGCTTAGGAAAGAAAAATCAGAGGAAAGAAAAACCAGAGCCAGATCTCCAGAGAAAGTAGTGAAGGGGAAAACCAAGGAGCATTGTGTTGTAAACCATAGCTCAGATCCAGTGAAGACAAAGGGGCAAGGGTCAGTTGAATTGAGGAATAATTTCTTGAGCTACACTAAACAGTGACATATATGCAGGTGACTAATGATGTGTCTGCCATCTTCCCAGATTTCACTATTGCGTGCTGTCTGTTCAGCGGGCCCTGAGCCTCTGTGTTTGTAAGCTGCTCTCTCCCATCGTATGCTAGCCTTGCCTCCCCAACCTTTAGGAACAGCAGCCAGTACTCGGCATTTATCGACCACTGTTTGTATGCCAGACTCTGTGGGAAGCACTTCAAATACACTGTTTCATATAGTCCTAGCAAACATGCTAGACTTTAGAGAGGTTTATTTACAGAGGTTTAGTGGCTTGTCCACATTCCCCAGCTATGTAATAGGAGAGCAGGAACTCCAGGTCTGTTGACTCAAATAGCCCCACAAAGCAAGTATTTTTATTCTCATTTTACAGCTGAATAAAGTGAGGTTAAACTATATGCTTTAAAAAGCAGGAACTGTTCATAAAATTCTTCTTTTCCCCCATAGTGGCTTTTACTTAGATAGATTATAAAGACATAATGCTGGAGCTAATGAACTCTTCTGGTTTTAAACTAAACAAAAAGCTACAGATTTTCATATATATGATCTTTTTATTTTATTATCTACAGTTATCTGCTGCTTAACAGGAATGAACGTATGTAGAAGGTATTTTGAGCTAGATCTTTACCAAAAAAAGAATTTTTCAGAATCTCGCAGAGCTGCCCTATGAAAATCATGAGGAAAAATAAGACTAAAGAGATATGTGTACTTGCACATATACGTTGCAAGTACAATGTAGACTCTCTATTATGACTATTTCTGGAATAATTAATCACCTCCCAAAATACGTATTGCCTTATTTTTTGAGAGATTATTATTTATCATAAAAAATATATAATTAAAATTATATAACGTAATACAAATATTTTTTAAATTGTTATTTTTTAGGACACAGCAGGCCAGGAAAGATACAGGACTATCACCACAGCTTATTACCGTGGGGCCATGGGCTTTATTTTAATGTATGACATCACAAATGAAGAATCCTTCAATGCAGTACAGGATTGGTGAGTAAGAACAAATAATCCCATCACTAATAATAATAGCATTTTCATTCAACTTCCTCTTCCTCCTCAAAGCAGTGACCACACTACAGTGTCATATGTGTGTTTATGGTGTGTGTGATTCCCCTTGTGATTCATAAAGCAGACAAGTGCTAGCTATGGTTAGAGTCGTTGTTTAGGGATTGGTAAGAAATCCTTCTGGTGATTTTTCTATATTCTGTACTTTCCAGTGCGTTGCAACCTGTCATGCTTAGTTCTGCGGAGACTTCCAATTTTTTTTTTAATATAAATAATGAATGATTTGGAATTGTACTGGTCTAAAACAGGGATTTGGAAACTGTGAACCAGTTCTTAGAACGTAGCCAGGCTCGTTTCCTTATGGTCCAGGACTGCTTTCACACAGCAACAGCAGAGGTAAGTTGTTTTAACAGAAACCATATGGCCCACAAAGCCTGAAACATTTTCTCTCTGGCTGTTGACAGTAAAAGCCTGCTGACCCTTTGTCTAGATTTGTTAAATAGTTCTCCATTTTCCTTCAAGTTGAAAAGTTTCAAAGGACTGAGATAATGGCAGAGAGAAAACCCAAGCGTGTTCTGACTCGTGACTACATCGACCTTGTGAAAACCCCTCTGTCCTGGGGGGAGTATGACTGGCCGGGGGGAGCTTGTGTGGCTTCCTTCACCCTATCGCCCCAGCGCCTTGGGAAGATGGGTGGAAGAGCTGACGGTCATGGTCAGGAATTCAAGCAGCAGGGCGGAGCAGAGTTGCTTTCCTGTGGCAAGAGCCAGCGTCTAGCTAGAGCTCCGTGTGGTAGGAGGAAGAAAATGCCGCTCCTGCTGCTGGTACCAGGCCTGAACAGCCATCATATTTTAACTGCCAACAATCACAGCTCGGCTTATGTAAGGGAAGAGTAGCCATACAAAAGTGAAGTAAACTGCATTCATTTTTTTTCTGTTTTGCATCATAATATTATCCAAAGTGACTTTTTTTTTTACATGTGTATCAGCTCATTGAAGGTTAGATGCTATTAAAAGTTTTAATTTGCTTTAGATTATTTCTTTTAAATTTTAATTGTTCATCTGAGAAAACAGCTACCTCTCTCCTACTTACACACACAGATGCGCACACACTTACGATGTAAGAAATAATGAATTTACAGGAGCCACTCAAAAAGGAAATATATAGCTAGAAACTGAAAAGGACAAGCTTGGGACTGTATGAAAAAGTGATTATCTTTCACTGAGGCACATAAAAGGAGGCCTAAGTCCTCTTGTTTTTCGTTGACTGAATATTGTAAAAATGCCAGTTCTTCTCAAATTAATTCATAGATTCAAGGCAACCCCAGTTAAACACCGACAGGTTTGGTACAAAATGGAATGAAACAGAGAGTCCAAACATAGACACAAATCCATCTGGGGATTTAGTTTTTGATGAAAGTACCATTTCAAATTAGTGACAGAAAGGTTTGTTCAATCAATCATGTGGTGATATCTGGTGAATTGTCACACAGAGCTCAGGGATACATACTGCTATGCAAAATGGTCATTTTAACCTTGATTCTTTCCTCTCAGGAAATGTTGACACCCAGTGCTCCCAGACAGGAGGTGTTCACGAATCACGTTCCAAATTTCAGGGTCCCAAAATGCTGTGTGCACCCCTAGTTCTTGCCCTGTTGTTTCAGTGAAAGTTATAGGACTACTGAGAATACCGAGAATTGAGTTTATTAAAACCAAATGGCAGCAAGGCCAGGAACCAAGCTCTCTATACTTCGGCTCTAGCATCAGAAATACTGTGGAGAAGTTCCGCTTCCGCATGCGCTACCCCACGCCTTCCCTTGCTCACCCCGGCCTACCCAGCTTCATCCCCACCAGTGCTTTCTCCCTGTGAACAGACCACCTGCCCTTACCAGTCTTCTTCTGCCTCAAATTCCCTATTTGATTCTTTACGACTCTCCTTTTTTGAGGCTCTGTTCCCCGCCCCCCACTTTTTTTTGAGAGGTGTGTTTTCCAGATTGTTCTTGTCTTTCCCTAGGACTGCTTCTCTATCTAATTCCAAGATTTCCCTCAACCAGCCAAGGGTAAGAATACCCCCATGGTTTGTTCTGTTGGCCTTATTTTTCCTTTCCTTGGCTAGCCTCTCGCACACATCATTTATTACTTACACCAGATAGCTCCCAAGTTTTCACTTCTGGCTCCAGTCTGTGTTCTAAACTGCAGTGTTGCATTTCCAGGTGCCCAAAATATTTCTTCACCTGGATGTCCTGCTCATGCCCCAGAATCATAAAATTGCTCACCTTCCTGACATCATTATTTCTTCTCATTGACACCACAACACTCTGTCACCCAGGGTCCACCTTGAATCCAATTCTAACCTCCAGCCATCCCAATCTGGAACTTCATCTTGAATATTAATTTTTCTGAGTATCTTTTGATTCTGCTCCTGCCTCTCCATTCCTGCTATGACCATCATTGCTCCTCTTCTTATTATTGTTTGCTTCTCCTCTCACAGTAGCCTTCTAACTGATCTTTCTCCCTTGTTTCAAGACACCCTATCCCACTGCTGCTATAAGTCTTCTAGAAGAGCATAATCCTAAAGACCACTGCAAAACCCCTGCCCAAAAGCCATGACTTATCATCACCTGCTGAATTAGTTAAAACTTCTTCAGCCTGACTTTCAGACATACCACATCATAGAACCACTATACTTTTAGTCTTCTCACTATTATAGAGGCAAACCGATGTAGTCACAGTTTTTAGAACCCAGCCTTAACTTCCTAAACTTTGTGGGGTTTTGCTTTGATATCACCCCTGCTTTGCCTATTTTCTTCAGAGCTTACCCTCTCCACTTCTCAGCATATCTAGATCTGTCAAAAACCAACAGAATCAATCCTTACGCACTCTTTTTTTTTTATCCCCAATCATATGATCATTATTATTAGGGGGGTTTTATTCCCTCCACAAACATTTATTGAGCACCCCCTCTTGACAGTCTGCCAGACCTTGTATTTATGGCAGCATTTACTATCCCAGTTTAGGGACCCACCCTCTTCAAGTTATCTGATACAGAAATCTGAGCAGTGTTTTTGATTTCTCTCTTTAATACATCACATCTCATTGACTACTAAGTCAAGTAATTTTGACTTTCTGAATGCCTCTCAAATCTATTCTTATCCTTTATTGCCTGTGTTTTCATCTGGACTATCATTGGCTCTCATCTGCTTTACAAACCTTCTATCTTGTCTTTTTACTTTTAGGTCCCACTCACTCCATGTCCTATATTGTACCGCTATCAGAGCTAGTAGACACCTTACTAGCTCTTAAGTCTAAAAGACACCTTAACATGCATTTTTCTTTTTTTTTTTAGAGAGAGAGAGAGATTTATTTATTTATTTTGGAGAGACAGAAAGAGAGGGACAGAGAGCGTATAAGTGGAGGGGAGGGCCAGAGAAAGGGGGAGGGAATCTTAAGCATACTCCTACACAGAGCCCTACATCGGGCTGAACATGGAGCCCTACACGGGGCTCCATCCCATGATCCTGAGATCATGACCTGCGCCAAAACCAAGAGTCAGATGCTCAACCGACTGAGCCACCCAGGAGCCCCAAATGTTGACATGTCTTAAAAATAAATCTTTGGTAATAAATCTGGCCATATGTGTTTTTAAAACCTTCGTGAGTGATCCTAAAGCCTGCTTCTGATTAAAGCCATGGGTTCAGAACGAAATTCAAACATGATAAGAGTGTAGCCTCCACCCGTGTGTGTCACTGACATCATGTCCTACCACTCTCCTCCACTGGTCCCCCATTGCAGCTGGACAACTTTGCTCAGTTTACAGATGGCTCATCCCTCTAATACCTCTGTGCTTCTGCTTAGAATACCTTCTCTGTTGTCTTTCCAACTCTTATTCACCTTCTAAGGGCAGCTCAAATATCAACTCTTTTACGCAGCTTTTGAAGATACTACTACCCCATTTCTTACCCACCCCAATTTCCAATTCCAATGGACAATGCTAGTCAGACCATTTGTCTATATCCACGCTACCCCAGCACTTTCTCAGACTACATATAGAACCTAGTAGAGCCTGTCATTACTCAGTTATATCTTTTCCTCTGTATTAGACTGAGAGTTCATTAATCTTGTTTCTCTAGTACTGAATACACTACAATCCTATATTTTTTTCTGAATTTTTATTGTAAAATATATGTAGCAAAATTTACAACCCCAACCATTTTTTAAGTGTACAGTTAGTGGTATTAAATACATTGTTAGTGTTGTCACAACCATCACTACCATCCATCTCCAAAACACTTCATCTTGCAGAACTGAAATTCTACACATTTTAAATAATAATTTCCCCTTCTTTCCTCTCCTTAGCATGTGGCAACCACCATTTTACTTTCTATCTCTATGAATTTGACTATTCTATGGTCAAATGAGGTACTTACCTTGTATAAGTTGAATCATAAAGTAATCTCTTACTGTAAAATAATACAATGTATATTTTGAATGGATGATCTAAAGAACTATAAGAGGTTCACATCCTTTGTTGATAGTCCAACAGAAAATGTAAAATTACTTCAGACTGACATAGTCAGGATTTAAGGGTTCTATTCTTCCTCCCAACAGAAGATTCAATATTGTTATGTCCATTGCTGCTATGGCACTAATTATTTCCAACTTTGTGTTGTTCTGAAGTATATAGTTGTCTTAAGTTCTTAATGGATTGCAAATTATTTGCGGGGCAATAATATGCCTAACATGTTTGTGTTCCCTACTTAACAGAGGTAACATCACAAAACAAGTATTTTAAAAATTATTCTCACCTGAAAAAACTAACCTGTCAAAAACCTTGGAAAATTTTTGAGAAATAAAACCAGAATTGCATAGCAAGAAAAAAAAACTGTATAGGGGAAAAAAAAAATCCAGTTTAGCATTTCCTACTTGCTTTACATACATGACATTAGTAAATAGCACTCGGGAAAGGAAGAAGCTTCATGATGTTCAGTGGTGACTTTCTATACTAGGAAATGAAGCCTTCTCAAACAAGCACAAAGGAACATAATTCTCTAAATTACTAATCTCCAAATGTTGATCTTTAGGGGACCAGAAAGAAAAAAAAAAGTCTAGAAAAACAGATATAGCAAAAAATAAGAAATTAATTGAGACTGATTTGCACCTAAAGTTTCAAATGCTCTGACAAAATGCAAATTGGACCAAAAGGAAAGAAAATGGTTTTTGGCTGTGATCTCAGTAAAATTCTTAAACCAACCATAGGGACATTCGGATTAAGTGTTAAATTTCTTAGAATTTCATTACACACAAATTCTAATGTATTAAGGAATGAAGCATAGAGATTTAGAGAGAATAGCAACAAGCTAGCAGATAGTGTTGAGGAAATGGTGGCTATACTTTATTTGAAAACATATTAGACTGTGCTTTTAATTTTCCAGTGGAATTTTATTTGGGGAATTAAAAATATCCTCTTTAATTTGAACAAATTCCATAATTCTATAAAATTAATATAAAATGAAACTCACTGTGAGCTTACTTATAAATTTATCCAGAGTCTAAAATATTCAAAAAGACTGTGAGAAAAGAAACACCAAAGATGCATACAATATGGTTAATAAAATAGGATTAGAGAGTAACTCCCAAGAACCAGGAGTGAATCATTGTTTTAGCCCTCATGCCCTAGAAATGGGGTGGAAAAAGATTACATGCTAATTCTTGATTATGAAGTGTAAGTTCTCAGGGCAGCAATAGTGAGGAGTCCACATTCCACATACATGGATGACTCATTGTAGTGGCAGTAGGGAAGCTTCCGTGTGGGAGGCAAGAGACTCTGTGGCATTGGCCCGAGGTGAGCTGCGTTGGGTGATGCCTTTGTCATGTTGGATAAGGGAAGTTGTAGTTGAGCAGAGTGCTTAGAGAGGTGTGTCATGGGAGCCATATAGCAAGTGGGCAAGAGCCGCCTCAATGGGTGAAGCAAGAAGATCTGAGGGAGCACATAAAATGTGTCAGAGAGAATTTAAAAGCTTATGGAAATCCAAAGGATAAAATGGAATGAAATTTAGTTCCGAGATTCTTGGAGATCAATGTGAAAATCAAAGCTGGGGGGAAAAAGTAAACATGTATTCTATAGCTCTCATTATAGGAAGAAATACCACACCAATCCCTCAGGGTGAAGATAGTTTTCTTTGAATTAAATTCTGGTGGAAATGTCTTTTCTTTGGGGCACATTGGTTTATGTCAATGATGGCTTTTACAACTAGTACTGAAAAGACCTCAGGAGGCTCTTTTCTTATGGGGCCCTCAAAACCCAGGAGGCAAACATTAGAGCATGTTCAATGAAGGCACCCGTGAGAAGCTAGACACATACTGTGGTCTGAAGACAGACTTTTTGCAGTCTTTAGCTATCCAGGAATTGAATGGTAACCACTCAAGGGAAAGCTTGGATTCCATGCTACCTAGACTATCTTCCCTAAATACTATTTTTCTATACTATGGGTAGAAGAGAGTGTGAGGTTATGTACTTTGAGGAAGGCCTCAGACACTAATATTGCATCCAGTATTTTGTAATACAAATGCTAACCCTGTATTAGAATTGTTAACAAGTCTAGTTTATGAACTTTCTTCAGTCTCTCGAACTTCTCATACCTCTGGGTTTCTCTTCCTCAGGGCCTTTGCACATGCTGTGCTTTCTGTAACAAACCACATTCCTCCAGCCCAAGATCAAGCCAATTTCTTCTCATCCTTCAGACCCCAGGTTGTCCATCATTTTCTCTGATGTTTTTTCAAATACTGTATTCTTTGTTTCTGTAGTATAGTCTCAAAACACTATCACACGTGTATAACATATTATGTTTATTTAGTGCTCTGTTTTCCTGCTGAATTCCAAGTTCCTTGAAGGAAAGGACTATGCTTGTCCTCTTGAACTTTGTATCCCAGTGTCTACTCTAAGGAATGGCACCAAGTGGCCACTTAAAAAATATTTATCGAATGAGTGAGTGAAATTTGCATGGAGAATGTGCATGTCATGAAGCTATCAGAATTGACTGAAGTGTTTTGTAAAAAGATGTGGGAAAGTAAGGTGGCTGTAAACAATCATATTGGGAACTGCAACAAGGTTTACAACATTCTTCAGATTTGTCCACATGGTGAAAATATGTGTAAATCATGGTCAGTAAGTAGAATTTGCCAGATCCCCATTTGCTTAAACCTGAAGTTTGTTAGGGAGCAAACTGTGTGGAGTTGTAAAGTCAAGGGTAGGAATTTAGTGGCTCCATTACATGATAAAAGAGAAGTTACTCTTATTAAAAAAATAATATTAATGTTCTGTGCTTTGACTTCTCCTATGGGCTTTGGTTTAAGAAACAAATTAAATAAATGGTTAGAGAGAGATAAGTTCCAAATAGATTTAAATAGTTGTAGATACACAAAATCACCAATGAAAAAAAATGTCACTGCTGACATTTGAAATGTTTCTCAGATGAGTGCTGGCCAGAGAGTTCTCTGGGTCTCAGTTGGAGCATGGCCCCAGGGGTATGGAATGTGGATCCCTTGTCCAGGCTCTTCCTAAATGTCCAGCACCTAAGACTCAACTGTCTAAGCCTACTGCAGTGCCTTTCAACTTGATTTAAAATCTTCCCGTTCCTATATTTAAATGCATTTCTGTTCTAAGTATGGCAGGGCCACAGGCTGCTGTATTTCCTGAAGGAGAAGAGAATGTCACTGACTTCTCTTCCCCCACCTTATTTATTTACATTGGGCTTTTTTATGACACAATGAGGAACTCTAAATATAAGTTTGTTTTTTTGTTTTTTGTGGTTTTTTTTTTTTTTTGAGACAGGAAATCTGGTGAGCAGATTGATATTTTTTAAAAACCACCAGACGGAAGATAAAAGTCTAACACCATCTTCCCACCAGTTTTAAATAATTCATTTCTATGACGTTCAGTGTACCATTGCAGATGTGCTAGAACCAGAATGAAATTTCACCTTCAGATATTCTTTTCCTCTGTAATATTTGTTATCCAAAAGTATATAATGATCTTAAATGAAGGTGACATGTTCAATATGAAAGAATTTTTTACTAGTAGTAACAACTAAGATAAGATGAACAATTGCTAAGGCTTTGTTCACGGATTCCTAACCATGTCCAAGGGTTCTATCAACTGCAAAGTTGGTTCTGTCACAACTCAGAGTGAGTAGTGGTGGGATTAGAATGCAGATGTCTGATGCCAAGGTTGACCCCCACCCCACACTGGGCATCAAGGGTCTTTCTTCTCCCTCTCTTTCTCTCTCTCATTGCTCACTCTCTCATTGCTGCTCTGACTCAGCCTTGAATCATTTTTCCTCTACGAATAACCCAACCTAACCTCAAGTTTCTGTTTAAAGGATAGATAGCTCCTAATCTACAGCTCTTTCCAAAAAATCTGCAATAAACAAACACCCTATCCCCTCAACTGTCTTTTTTATCTCCTTCTTTTTGGTTTACCAGGCCAAAAACATTGGGGTTAATCTTAACTTTTTATTTTCTGACACCCCACATCCACTCTTTCAAAAAAATACTATTATATCTGGGCTCTAATCTCAAAGTAGAGTCCACTTCTGTTATTCAAAGATGTTACACTCCATGAAGTCACCAAAAATGTTCAGTTGGTGCACACTGAATCATTGTTCCAAAGGGAAAGTAGAGTCAGGTTCCTGTGAGCCTCTGGTCACATTTTTGCCAGTGGATCAATATGTACTTGGTTTTGGGTGTGGTTGTACTTAAAGACGCTTTATTTCGTGTATTTTGTTGATTTGTGAACATTGGAGTCACGGCCAACAGCAGGAAACTCGTGCCTAAATGAACTGTGTTTGACTCACGTATTTCTGCATCGCCATACCTCAGTCTTTTTACTTGGGAACACCAGACAGCACCCGGGCTTTATGCTTAGAGGTCATTTTAAAGAGCACAATCACCAACAAAAAGCACAACGGTGAAAAGTATGCCACTAAGCATATGGTGGAAAAAAAGGTGAAAAGTATGGCACTGTTTACAAAAGAAGACTGAAACAAGGCAGAGCATGGTCTTTTTCAGTCTCTGCTGGGAATATGTGCATCAGGCCACTCTGATTTTTCATCACTTATGTCTGCAAATGTCTATGAAAGCGCCGTGAGTATTTATTTCAAATAAACTTTAGCAAGCAGGCAAATTTGCAAATACAGAATCGATGAATAATGAGGACCAATTTCACATCCAAAATCCCATCACTGCCCATCATTTCCGTTGTGTATTAGTTTGCTCAGGCTACCATAGCAAGGTCCACAGACTGGGTAGCTAAATAAGAGAAATTTATTGTCTCACAGTTCTGGGGCTCTGAGGCCCAGATCAGATTATTGGCAGGGCTGTCTCCTGAGAACATGAGAATGTGTCTGTTCCAGACCTTTCTTCTAGCTTCTAGTAGCCTCAGGCATACCATGGCTTGTAGTTGGCTGTCTGCTTCCTGTGTTTTCATACCATCTCTCCTTTTTATATGTCTCCCTCTGTGACCAATGTTATCTTTTTTTTTTTAAGATTTTTATTTATTTGAGAGAAAGAGAGCAAACAAGAGAGAGCAAGAGAGCACAAGCACGGAGAGTGGCAGACGGAGGGAGAAGCAGGCTCCCCACTGCGCAGGGAGCCCAACTCAGGGCTTGATCCCAGGACCCTGGGATCATGACCTGAGCCAAAGGCAGACACTTAACGACTGAGCCACCCAGGTGCCCCCAAAGTTTTCCTTTCTATAAAGATACAGTAATATCAGATCTGGACACGCCTTAAAGACCTTATCTTAACATGATCATCTATAAATGCCTAATTCTAAATATGGCCACATTCGCAGGTACTTAGGATTAGAGCTTCAGTATTTCTGGAGGGATACAATTCAAGCCATAACACACTTATACCACCTTGATCGTGCCACCATCCTCTCCTGTCTGGATTCTTGCTCTAGCCTAACTGGTCATCCTGTGTCTACCACTGTCCCTGCCCCCAGAATCTTCCCAGCACGGAGAGCGAGCTTTTCAAACTGTAAATCAGATTGTGTCACTCTTTTGTTCCAAATATTCACAGCATCCCACCTCTCCTGGAGTAAAGCCGAAGTCCTTACTAGAGCCTATGAGATCCTGTGCAGCTGACTCACCGCCTCTCTGATCTCACCTTCTCCTCCTGCTCTTCCTCTCTTGCACCCTGGTCTAGCCACAACAGCCTCTTTGCTATTCCTTGAACATGCCAGACAGGCTTCCTCTTCCTCAGGCATTTGCTCTTCCTTTTCCCGCTGCCTAGAAGTTTCTTTCCCAGATATCCTTACGGTTTTCCCCTCACCTAATGGTCTTCACTATAATGTCACCTTCTCAGCGAGACCTTTTATATTGCCCACCCTATTTTATATTGCAACCATTTTATTTTATAACTTACTTATCGCCTCTGTCTCCTCAACAAGAGTGCTAGCTTCACAGAACAGTAATTTTTGTCCATTTTATGCTGTATTATGTCTTATGTATCCACAACAGCCCCTGGCACATATTAGGTATTCAACACATATTTGTAGAGTAAATGAATATATGAATACTAGAGACAGAAGTATTTGGGACTAGATATTCTTCATTTTCTGTCTTTATAGGCTGGCACAGTTCATGGCACATATCAGTTATGTCCAACAAAATATTGATGGTGAGGGCCAGAAGAGTATCAGACCATTATGATGAAAATAAATCAATACTTCCAAATCAAACATAGTAGTAAGGAAGCAATGCCTATTTTACCAAAATTTTGTCTATATTATAAAATTATAATACTACTCCTCAGTAGAATGGAGGGGATATATGGGTAGAATTGATAAAGAGAAATTAAAATTAAATTAAATTAGAAATTTAAATGTTTTAGCATATGTATGGTGCAAAGTGGCTTGAAGTTACCTGGTTAATTTTTGTAGTACATTCTATCTCTAAAATTGTTTGGTTTGAGACTGTTTGTTTGTTTGTTTGTTTGTTTTTGGAAAAGAGTATATTTGGGGCCTTGGTTAGTACAACAAATGCATAGCACATATTTCAGAGTACCTAAAGAGAATTAGAAATGTCATCTAACCCAATGGGAAATATTCGCTCATCTCTTGTGGCCTCAGTTCAAAGTTTTTCTTACTGTTTCTGTTCCAATTAACCAACTGTCTGCCTCTGGGTTTTCTTGTTTCTTTGTTTTTTCCACTCTTTCATTTACTGTAGTTGGTTCTGGCTTGTCTCAATGAATTCCCCCGGCTGGAAATTGAGATAAAATTTAGCTGCATGAAGAATACAGACATGGTACAAAATGTAAAGCCTTGAATTAAAGATCTTAATTAAACATTTCATTTTACCCAATATCTGCCCAGACCTGTGAGGCAAACATTGGCTCATATTTTGGTCAGAGAGACTCTTTTTCTTTCTTTTCTTTTCTTTCTCTTTCTTTTCTTTTCTTTCCTTTCCGCTCCTCTTCTCTCCTCTTCTTTTCTCTTTTCTTTTCTTTTCTTTTTTCAACCTAGGAAATAGCAACGTTTTGAAGACTGAAGCTTGTCCTGTATGACTTGGTGTTTTGGTACTTAACTAACCTTAACTGTACTCAGAGATGGTAATTACTATTCTATAAATATTAACACTAAACCAAAGGCTAAAAGCTAAATTCCAGTTGTTGCAGCCTTACCCCAGTCAGGGTATATAGGGAATATAAAGATTAAATAAAAAACTTGGACTCTTGGATAAAAGATATTATATAAATATGATTGCTATTTGTTCTGCTTCACTTGCCCTCTGAAAATATACATCTTGGCAGCTCCTCTTGTGCGGTTTTGTATGACTATGCTTATTGCAAATGCCAGTATTTTCTCACAGGATTTCCTTGGTTTCCATCTATTTTAATATACCTTCTTTTCTTTGAAATTAGTTGCCTGCCTTTGGGGAATAGGTTTGTCTTGAAGGACAGTAATTATACCTGTCACATAACTCAGGAAAGGAGATTGTGGTAAGAGCCTATTTTCTGAGATGTTCATCTTGGTGTCTGGTGGTATGGTTGATGATTGTTGTATAAAAACAAATCTGTAGGATTGTTGGTGATAGTATTAAGAAAACAGATTTCTAGGCTTTAAAAAGGAGCAGTTAGGCCTTTTTTGAACCTTACCAGTGTTTGCAGGTCTGTGGTGAATGTGATCTCCAAGTCTGCTTTCTGACCATGGTGGATATGTTGGGTACTTCCTGATACCTACCACTGGTCTTCATTTTCTAATTGTCCAATCAGCAAATACGTATGCGCTCAGTTACAGCATTGTGAAATGAGTAGAAAGGCCAAGTCTTGTAGGTCTAAACTGGTACAACTTCAGTCTGATCTCTACTTATGTCTAAATTGTTGACATTGTTTGTCTAATGTAGGCCTCCTGACTAGCAGGAACATTCTGGAAACCCATTTGTTCATTTACAGTTGGCTGGGTTTGGTTGTTTATCTTTGCAGATTAGTTCATTAATATAATTTTCGTAATTATTAGTTGCAAACCAACCCCCTACACGACCACTCCTTAAAAACAAAATGGAAAGAAAGGAAGGAAGGAAGGAAGGAAAGAGAGAAAGGAAGAAAGGAAGGAAGGAAGGAAGGAAGGAAGGAAGGAAGGAAGGAAGGAAGGAAGGAAGGAAGGAAGAAAGAAAGAAAGAAAGAAAGAAAGAAAGAAGTGGGGACGGGAGGGGAAGGGAAGGGAAGGGAAAGGAAAGGAACATTAAATGTAACTATTCAGAAAATTAGAAAAATAGCACAGTATTAGTCATGGGAGGATTCTATTTCATCACCAGAAGATAGATTATCATATATAATGTGTGATTCCATGAAATTTAGATAGAGCCCTTCTTCAGTGTTGTCTGTACCTTTCCCTTTCTGTACCATCAATTTCCAAAGCAAGATAAAATCACAGTGTAACTAAAAGGACATACAGGCAGCCCAACCATACATCACAGTCTCCATGCCATCAGTCTCATGTTCTTTGCTCATATGATATCCCTTAGGACAGTTCTTATTTAAGGTCAATTGTATCCTATAACCTAATTTTAATTTATAAATATTAAATGAATTTGGGTCTTTCTCTGTTCTTCCTTCCTATAGCATATTGAAAGCAACAACCACTGGAAGGCAGATGAGAGGAAAAATGTCACAAGGCCTGGGTGGTTTCCAGACTTTTTTTTAAAAAACCAAACACTCACAGCAATTTAAAGTTTTTGAGTAGTCAGCCTGATCTATGTCTACCCAGAGTTAGCCAAACTCAAGATTAAGGGCAAAGTCCTCCACAAGATTGGCCTCACTTCAGTCTGGGGTTCCCCAGGGCTATTCTGACTAGCTGTCTACACATTGAGGGTTTCTCATGACTACTGTTAGGTTTGAGGAGTCACTAAAATGACCGACAATTCAGGAAAGAATTATATTTAAAATTTCAGCACTCCTGTGGAAGACCACTTCTTGGAAAACTGCACTGCGGAAGCCTGTCCAGGAGCGTGCAAGGCTGACTAACGTGGGCACACCAGCTACCCCAACACCAAATGGCCTTCCTGGGCCTTCCACTACTCTGACTTGCATCTCCCTTTCCCTTTGGCATTCTTTTTTTCTCTTGCCCTCGTTGGCTCTCCAAATTTTGCTATTCGAATCAGCTTCCTTCCTACTGGAGCAATTCCTAGTGAGAAGGCCAATATGACAGGATCCTGTGGAAATAGCCCTCCTCACAACACCCGTGTCAGAATGTCAGAACATTCTTTTTATGAGCAAATAGTGCAACAACAATTATTTTTACCTCCTACTTCATCCCTAACCCCATTTCTTATCAAAACCCTTCCCTCAACCTCACACCTTTGCTGAATTCCTCTATAAACATGACATTTTTGATAGATTTGTTACCCTGACATTCGAAGAGTTAAATATAGTAAAAACTAGCTGTGCCCACTCCCCAACCTAGCACTTCCTAATTACATATCAAACACTTAAGGAATAGGAAGAAATGGATGCTCTGCTATAATTGAGGTTATTTTCTTTCTGGTTTTGATAAACTGTGAACTTTGAATATGTATATTAATATGGTAATTTATGCAAATCTTTGCCTTCAGAGTTTGTATTCTGGAGATGAGTCCTTTCTGAATTGCTGGAGCACAGAATTTTATATCCTATGACCTTATCATATATTTTGAAAAGGACCAAAGAGGACTTAATTTATGTAACTTGATAAAACAGCTTATTTTAGTAGAAATTTCCTTAAGCCAGAAGGAAAAGTTGCCTTTTTTTTTTTTTAATTCCTTCAATTTATAACTAACGGAGACAGGGATCTGGGGAGGAAATGAGAAAGGCTGAAAGAAGGGGGTGGAATTATTGGTTAAATCTCTGTTTTGAGAAGGGTACAGAGGCAGTAAGCTGAGGACTCGGGCTGGTGAGGAGAGCTTCACAGAGCCGTAATGGAAGTCCCTTGCCTCAAAGTAAGACAGATCCAAAAAACCAAAATACGGTATAACTGGGGAACTTTCACAGTGCTTACCATTCCCCAGACTCCCTTAACTTTATTTAAAAGAGGTAAGGGATTCCTAACTTACGAGTTGGCTGTGGGAAGTAGAGGAGATGCTGTGTATTGTAGACACTGAAGAACTTTCTCTTGTCCTCGGTCTGTATCAGACTGTAGTTCCTGGTCCAGACTACACACTAGAATCACTTGGACATCTTTTCAAGGCATATTGTCCTGTGCAGTAACTCAATCAGAATTTCTGTTATTATTACCCCAGCATCAGGATTTTTAAAAAAATCCCCAATTGATTGTAATATGAAGTTACATTGAAAGATGAGGGCTTTACCCAGGGCAACTGTTGTCAATATTATTGGAATTGGATACCCTTGTATTAATAATAACAATCTAGGGAAATACATAAATATATGTTATATATCCTCTTAACTTTTTGTGTCTTTAGATTTTGTAGAATGATATTTTATACCCCTACCTCTACAACCAATCCATGAAAAAGATGACGCTATCCCATATCCTTCCACTTTAGACTGGACCTTTGTGCTACATTGCTTGCCAGCTTTTTTTTTTTTTTTTTCTCTCAGAAATTCTGTGGTTCATGTAGAAACACAGCATTGAGTCTAGGTGTGGGTCACTCATTCAGACCTGAAGGATTTGGATCACAAGTCCTGGTCCCGTCAGCAAGCACAGGACCTACAGCCACGTTCTGAGGCAGGGGCTCCTTCTACACTTCCTCCCAGTGTGAGAAACGGAAGCTTGAACCCATGGGTTGAAGCATGGAGTTTCCCCTGGAAGAGGTAAAGAGATACAGTGACGAGTAGTAAGTACTTCCTATCAAAGATTTATCGTTAGTGGAGTTGCTGTGAAAGTCCCCAGGATTCACTGCTGTTTTATGAATGGCCGAAGGACTGGTATGGAAAGGGCCTCTGCAGGCCTGAGGTAAACACCACCTCAAACGTGTAGGAGTCACATGGTGTAGCAGCCCTGTGTGGTATTTCTGGCGAACTTGGTCTGGGTCAGGATTCTCACGAGCAGCAGCAGCACTAGTGGCTGATTTGGGAGGAGATGACAAGTGCATATTGTGCCTTTTCATGGTTTCTTCATTCTCTTTAATGAGATGCTCACACAGAGAAGACGTGAGGCCAGATTCTGAACTTTTAGAGCCTTCTAACTAGACGGAACAGGGGTATGGTCAAACGTGTGGTTTTCCAAATTCTCTCTCTCTTTACGTATGTGTGTGTGTGTGTGTGTATGTGTGTATTTTTTTTTTAAATTGGATGTGAAGCACACAGTATGCTGAGTATAGCATGAAATTCCATCCAACCAACAAGGATTGTTTTTGTTTGCTTGCTTTTGTTTGCAATGGGGGTTGTTGCATGGCAGTCACTTCGAAAAGTGTTGAAATGAATTACATTCCGCCTTCACAAACTTTGGAGTCTCTCAGGGGAAATAAGACATGCAGTCCCCTGGTCACCGGGCCACTGTTATGGAATCAGCCTTGTTCCTAGAATTTCCTCTTTGGCCAGTCTCTCAGCCCTTGCTCCCTCCATGCCTCCCATGTGGCCAGGGCGTTTCTGCTAGCCACCCTCTGATAATCAAAGGCCCCGTTCTGCCAGGTTTACTGTTTAAAAAATAGATGGGGTATAATAAAGTCGTGCACTTGTCTTCACTCCAGCTCCATCCATTCCAAACCACGGGCCATTACTCCTTGCTACCTCCACTGTTGCATCAAAACAATGGGCTCCTATCCCCACTGCGCATCTGTAGTGTCTTCCTCTCCTTCCAAGGCTCACCTCACACACATCCTCCTCCTCAATAATGCAGAGAATGTCCTAACTGAAGCCAGCCAGGAGGCAAGTATGCATTAAGTGTTAGTTATCATTCCTTCCTCCAGCCCTCCCCATCAGGGTCACTGACTTCCCGGGGGCTTCCCCTGCACTGCCTTTTCTAGATCTCATAAGAACTGACTTCCTCTTGCCTTGTATTATCATTATTTACCTGTTCATTTACTCTACTATGCTTTAAAGTTCTTGATGACTGAGTATGAACCAGATTTATCCCTCTATTACCCAAGGATCTCTCAAAGAACCTTATACTTAGTAGATAATCAATATGCAGTTGATGAGGAATGAATGAGTGGATGGGAAAATAAATACCCATGACCATGCCCAACCTTCGCAGGCATAACTCTCCCTTCTATAGCGTTTGCTCCCTATCTAAACAAATCTTGTTAGCTGATTGCTTTGATTCTTTCCAGGGACTCATCAGATTAGAACAGTTCACGGAATATGTAAGTCCATCATTGATGTGCTAGGGTAGATGGAAACATTTGCATTTGAGAAGGAGAGCTTTATCTTCCCAAACTGGTCTCCAATTTTTAAAGGATTTATGATAAATATTAATAGGAGGGTCTTTTTCTTACTCTCTGAAGCTGGGGGTACAAACCAATAAAAAACAGCTTCTCATTCTAGGCAAGTCACTATGCTTCCTGTAATGGGTCTGTCAGGGAAGAAACACATGGAGCCAGAATCATTCTGTGGCATTTTCCGGCAGCTTTACTGCCCACCCTTTCTCATCACCTTTGCAAAGAGCTCTGCTCTTTGTGGCACTTACAGGAAACAAAGACATGACAAAGGACAGAGAGGACGGGTTACATGCTGAATATTGTAACTGGGCATCAGGAAGCAGCCAACTTTCTGAGAGCTAGTCATTGCACATATATGCACATACACGTAGCCACCCTTATGATATTTCAAAAGAACTACATCTTGTAGCCTGAGCTTAGCATTAAGGACTTTGATTTATGACTTCTCATTAGCAGCCACTACACATCATTATGATTCAGGACCATCTTGCATAATAATTAACTCATCCATATAGTACGTGTTTGAAGCTAGAATGGAAAGCAATATTTGCTTCATGCCACTTCTGCAGCTGCAGACGGAATTCACACAATTTTTCTGAAATCAAAAATCTCATGTATATCTATTTTAGGGGGCAGGATGGCTTGCTTTGATTTCTTAAGCTTTGCGGAATAACAGCGAGGAGGTTAAAGCAGAAATAGATCACTGCTTCATTAACAGGGGGTCCAGCTGGCTTAATCAACAAATTAGGTTTCCTTCCTAACTTTTAATTTCTAATCTAGCTACAAATTTGAAGGTTTTAGTATGCCTGGGTCCCTTGGCAGGAAGGTCAGATGTCACTGTCACTCTCAGCTCAGGGCTCAGGTTTCTGGACCCTCCTATTGGGCTTTGCTGGTGAGAGTCTGTCTGCACTTGTCTGCCAACTTATCATCTTCATCCCCTTCCATGTGAGTCTTACTGTCCTCTGAGTCTTCCTTGTCACTGGAGTCTCAAATAGGAAGGTTTTACAGTTGGTTTGCAAATTCAGTGTGCTTGCAGATTCTGAAAAGAGTCCAAAACTGCAACACTCTGCATATACAAAGACATTTATTTATTTATTGACTTATTTATTTATTTGAGAGAGAGCAAGAGCACATGAGTGGGGGGAAGGACAAAGGGAGAGGGAGAGGGACAAGCAGACTCCCCGCTGAGCTTGGAGCCTGAAGCAGGGTTCAGTCCCAGGAACCCGAGATCACAACCTGAGCTGAAAACCAAGCACCAGAGGCTCAACCAACTGAGCCACCCAGGTGCCCCTATATGAAGATATTTATATATAAGTAATTATCATTGTTAATTATTTCGTGGGTTCTTGTTTCTAGATTAGAAACCGATTTGGCTGGCTGCCGGATCTTGGTAGTTCATTCCTCCCTCCGGCGATGCATACAAAAACTCGCCAGCAGAGGGCAGAAGCGAAAACTAAAGCAGTGGACTTGACATCCCCATTGTTCTGACAGAAGTAGCAAGTGCTCTCGCACCTCTCGGGAATTAAATGCTACTGTGAGGAGGTACAGCTCTCCTTGATCCAGCACCTACAATGGAAACTTCCCATTTTTCTCTAACATTGTTTCTGATCAAATTTGTTTTGAACAAGATTGTGAGGCAACAATAGACACGTATTATGCTGACATTTAAAGGATCTGGACTGGAACTTTCAGTAGGGTTGCCCAAGGTAGCAAATAAAAGTATAAACTGTCTAGCCAAATTTGAATTACAGATAAATAGTGATTACATTTTTAGTATAAGTATTCCCATGCTCTGTTTGGGACATATTTATACTCAGAAATTATTTACTGTCTATATGAACAAATCTAACCGGGGATCCTGTATTTTATCCAGTTATCCTGTTCTTTAGAAACATATAGACAACCTGAGTATAGTAGAAAAAATTTTAAAACACTCACATTCTAACATGTCTCCATTAAATTTCCCTTTCACTGCTTCCTGCCATCTGCCTCTCCCATTTTTCTGGAGGTCACAGCTGGTAACCAAAAGCATGCTATTATTTAGTCAAAATATTTATTATTTCTGGCAAAAGCATGTGAGCATCTGAAGGCTGAGGTGGGAAACCTTCATAAGGAAAACAGCACAATGTGGGTTTGTTGGTATGAATTTCACAGCACCCACCCCATCCTATTTCTGTATTGTTATTATGTAATATATAATGAATATATATGTATGTGTGTCATCTTGTTTAAATATCCCTTTTCCTATAATAGAATTAGGAAAATCTCTAGTTTGAGACTACATAAAGTAAATCTCTTTAAATCTAACAATATTCAGCTCTGAGCAGTTTACTTAGTAAATACTAAATATTTATTTTAAATTACAGCAAGCATTACTTTCAAGACCTTAAAAAAAATCTCTAGGCCTTAAATGGCTCCAAATGAGATTTGATATTATCTCTGTCCAACCCTCCTTTCTATTTAAATAAACTCATTCTTTCAGGAATTTGAATAATACCCCTAGAGTCATCTTTGACCACCAACAAAAAAGAGCTTTTACTGTGACTACAAGTGTCCATCATATGACACCCTATCAATGAATGACAGGACAGAACAATAGTGAATGTGTTAGAAAGGTAGAGAACTTTACCCCACCCCAGCTCTCACACTTGTTAATGTAACGGAGATTAGGAAATTCTTCAAAAGGCATCTAGGCTAGTCCACATGATCTGGAAGGAATCTCAAGTGAGATTCTGTCCATCCAGAGAGAATGCTGGGAAAACACTAAAAATAAGAAAGATAATTAATCCTTTTAGGCATTTTAATCTACGCATATTTTGTCATTGTGTTTATCTTTGACATTATAATTACCTGCTTTTGTGTCTTTTCTTTCCCCTAAACTGGTAATTCCCATGAGGTTATATGAATTCTCCTGCATTTTATTAGTGTTGCCATTGTTTGGTAGTGCCTGGTTCATAGTATAAAGACTAATTATTTCAAAAATCTGGGAACTGTTACTCTAAAGTAGAATGTGATTGAATCAAGAGATTTAGGGACAACTACTCAACATTTTAATTTGGGGAAGAATCATACCTCTGTTGGCTTGCTTGTAGCCCCAGCCTTGCATTTCTCAAAGATCTATAAGCCCTGTGTATGTATGTATGTTTGTGTCTCAGAATTTAGATTTTAGACAAAGAAATATGTGTGTGTGTGTGTGTGTGTGTGTATCCGTTTATAAAGAATTCCAAAGAAGGCGTAGGAATGTAGGGAATTTAAGAGGTAGAGGTGGCTAACTCCATCAGGTTTATGCATGCTCTTCCATAGCATAGTTACTTGGGGCGGGGGGGGGGGGGTTGCGTGGTAGGTACAGTTAAGGACTGAATTTCCTAGCTTCTCTTATGCTTAGATGGGCCGTGTGATTAGTTTGCACCAACAGAATGCCAGCCAAAGTCATGTTTACTGTGGTTAAGAAGTGAATTTGTTTTCTTCATCCCCTTTTCTCTCTTTTTTTATTTTTAAAGATTTTATTTATTCATTTGACACAGAGAGAGAGAGGCAGTGAGAGAGGGAGTACAAGCAGAGGGGATGGGAGAGAAAGAAGCAGGCTTCCCACTGAGCAGGGAGGCTGATTCGGGCCTCTATCCCAGAGCTCTGGGATCATGACCTGAGCTGAAGGCAGATGCTTATCAACTGAGCCACCCAGGCAACCACCTGTTTTCCTCTTGTAAAGGGCTAGATGCAGAACCTTGGAGACCATAGGGTAAAGATGGTACAGCCAGAAAATGGAAGGAGCCTGGGTTTCTAGAAATCACTTCCAGAAAGAGAGCTCCCTCCACCCCCTCAATCAGCCACATTCATTTTAGACATGATGTGTACAAGGCATAAACTTCTATGGTGTTTGAGCCATAGGCTTATTTGCTTCAGAAAATAGCCTCACTCCTAACTAATATCATTTACTGGTAGAATTTTTTTTTTTTTAGCACCTTTTCACTTTTTTTTTTCTTTTCTGTCCTCACTAGAAGCAGTTGTTCAGACTGTTATTTCTTATAGTTTACCCTTCCCCATCTTTCCTTCATAGTGCTTAGAAAAATCCCAATACAGAGAAATGATGATTCTTACACAATTTCAAAGTGCTTGGTTCTATGTGAAGTTTCTTTTCACTTAGGAAACATTTATCTAGTACTTGTTATGTAGAGCATGCGTATTGCAAGGCCCTGGGAGTAAAAAGATAATTAGCTGATGAAATTATCAAAAGATACAAACATAAGAAGGATAAGTTGCAATGACATGGAATAAAACGTGTTACTACCTTCTGGAGTCTCTAGGAGCCAGTGGAGCATGTTGTCTCTACTTGGAGGAGAAGCATCACAGAGAAGGTGACCTTGAGTTAGGTCTTGGAGGATGAATATGAGGTTTGCCAGAGGATGAGTCACTGTTTATACCTTTTAACCATTTATACAATGAAGAGAGGATGTTGCTTTTTATAAAATGATATTGGTTTGTCATATTGAAGCTGGTCATATTCATCAGGAGTAATGATGTGTTTATTTGGAGACTTTTGCTGAACAAAGTTTTCAGTTATTAATTTTATCATTAATAATTTATTCCTTTGCTTTAGTCCCCATCATCTCATTTATAATTTTTTTAATATTGAAGATGTTTTTAAATCAAATTCTTTTGTCCACCTGGAATTTATGGCTTATATGATAACCAATAGATTATTTCATCCCTTATTAATTTATGTCTTTTAATCATTACTTATTTGTCCATTTTTTTTACACAGTATGATAATTTATTAAACTCATAGACGTGGCTCCATTCCAAGGACTTCTGTTCTGTATTATCATTCTAGTCTTGTATTTTTAACTGGGATCGTGCAATTTTAACCCCTAGCCCTTTATAATATATTCTTATATGTGATAGGTGAGTTTCTCAATGTCAGTCTCCCCTTTCACTCCTCTCAGCTTTATATAGTGTTCCCTCTGGCCAGGGACCAATGTCTAAAGTCTGGAAGTTTAGAAACCGATAAAATGAACAAGAAGGAATTGAGAGGTTTAGGGAGAAAAAAGGAAATAATAAGCTATATAGTTGATGCTTTCTATTTCTTGCTATTGTAAGTGTTTCAAGGAAAGAGGTCTTGTTATTGTTTGTAACTCAAATTAAGGCCTTGGAAAATAGAGGCATGATATATGTGTTGAAATGAGTTGTCACCTGGCCTTGGTTCATTTCTTTGCATGCTAGGAACTCTATTCAAGGATCAGGTGACAAAGACTTGCATTCAGCAGCTGTTTGTCATAGACAGAAATTCTAGGAAATATTTATTAGAGAACACTGAAACTCTTAGGTTAAAAGGGCTTTGAAAAAGAAGAAGAAATTAGGTCTCTGACTCTCCAAAGCAATTAACTGGTTTCTATTAATATATATGGAAATTATTTCCTCAGCCAGTGGAGTCTTTTTAATCACATTGCCAAACGTTCACATTTTACCTTGTGGAGCTCATCGTAATCCACGCCTTCCTTTCAAAAACAAGATTTAAAACTAGGTGAGCTTTGAAAGAGGTGCTGTATTTATAAAACTAAAAAGTTGTGCCTGCCATCATAGATAGGTCTTGACCATTGCTGTGTTTGTGGTTCTGCCGAAAGGTACAGATCGTGGTTAAGTCGGGAAGTCAGAGGCAGACCTGAGGAGGGCCTGTTTGCTCCCGGCCAGCTCTCCAGTACTGGAGCAGCACCAGAAGACACATAGTGGGCACTCAGTCAACATTTGTTGAGTGACTGAAGTGGTGTCAAGCATGAGTCACAGCCAGCGAAGCAGCTCACAGAAGGAATAATCATCAGTCTAAGTCAGGGGGTAGGAGCCTAGGTCAGAAGCAGAACACAAGATAGGTTAAAGCGAGAGGTTTGGACAGAAGCCATGGTGCTATGTGGTGAAGAGGGAGACAGACCTCCTGGGATTAGTGATACTCGATGAACAATGAGTTTACTGGACTCATCTGACCTTGTGTTTATGAAATGCTTAATTGTTTTTCAGAACATGGATGTAAACATTACCATTTTAGTAAATTTAAATAAAGCTCTGAATTAATGATTTAAATGTAGGTCAGAATGGTTCCTATTGATTTTCCTTAATCTGAAGCCACTCAAACATTGTCTTTTCTGCTATAATCAGCATAAAATAGCAAAATCGAGGGCAAAAAAATGTGGAAGTAAATATGGAAATCAGCTTTCGGACTCAGTGTGCTTACTATGATTACCTTCTGACTCAGGCAGATGTTAAATGTATTTAGAATTCCATACTTAAGTTACATTAGTAATAAAATTATCCCAGAGATTTAAAAAAAAAGAAAAGGAAACTCAAACTATGGCTTGTAAGTGAAATCCAAGATAACTACATACCGAAATCTCTTCTTGAACTTGCTTATTAACTTTCAGTTACTTGAACTCTGTAAATATGAAGGCACAAATCTGTCAGCTAAGCAAGACCTCCTTCCAGAAGAAATGCCAGAAGTAACAGCTCAGTTCACAAATTACTACTGCTATAACTTAATAAGAGGCTGCATCTCAGTGCTGGAGAAAGACCAAAATATCAGCCCCTAATAAGCTGTAAGGGATTTAGGAATTCAGCCAAATTTCAACCATGAAAACTCCCAATAGGACTGTGTCCCAAAGGAATATCCTTAAAAAGAGAAGTTCTGGAAATCATTAGTTTGTTCTCTGTACTTACAGGTCTGACTCTGTTTTTGCTTTGTTTATTCATTTATTTTGTTTTTTTAGATTCTACCTATGAGTGAAATCATATGGTATTTATCTTTCCCAATCTGACTTATTTCACTTAGCTTATTACCCTCCATATCCATCCATATTGTCACAAATAGCAAGATCTCATTGATTTTTTTTTTATGGCTACATACCATTCAATTTGTGTGTGCGTGTGTGTGTGTGTGTGTGTGAGACATCTTCTTTATGATTACTTCAGAGAGAATAGGTCAGGTACCACAGTGCAGAAAACTTATGGAATCAATGGCGAAAGAAAGATGTTTGCAATGGGGATGACAAATATCCGGAGTTGAACATTTGCATATGTTCATCTTAAACTGTTCATCTTTAAGGTTTTGTAATATAGCAGCATTCCCAGTCAATGAGAATTCTCAATAATCATCCCTTTTTCTTGACTCCAAATGGGAACTGATTCCTGATGGACTTTCTCCAACTGTGAAGTGAAGGAGCAAACAAGACAGAGGTTTTACAGCTTTGGGGGAAATTATAGAGCTCTGAAAGCCCTTTATTCTGCTTTGCTCAATTTCGTTACTTTCCAAGTACTACCTATAATGTGTATTCATTTATCAGTTTAAAATACAGTGTGTTACTTGAATAATATAATCATATACCAGCTTGCCAGAATATTACATTATGGAAATTCACTCTCAATCTGAAAATAGTTGTTGATGATTTAAGCACATGTAAGGAGTTAGCCTACATGCTTTATGGCAGCAAGCCATCATTTTAGGATTCCAGGCAGGGTCAGTGTTCACCTGGACCTTAGAGAGTGAAAAGGAATCATTAAAAAAAAAAATTACATTCCTACTGAAAAAGTAGTTAATAGGGTATTTTGAGCCTTTAAACATCCTCCAGGATTCATAAATATTCATTGAATCAATTAGTTATTTGAAGCTTGATGTTCTCCTGCTGAACGAAAATAATTATCTGCTAAGGTGGGTGTCCTGTCTGGAGTCTGCATTTATTTTGAAATGTGTGAAGGAAACCAGTGGAGATTATCATTTTGATCTTTCTCTATGTAGAGGCATCTTTTAACTGAACTGCAGAATTAACTTCTTACCTAAAAGAAACAAGGATTTAAAAAAAAAAAAAAAAAAGCAGAGATCTCACATGCATTTTTCTGATTCCTGAATCATAGATTTTTAAGAAGCAGTCATTTCTTAAAAAATAATTTTTAAGGGGTGCCTGGGTGGCTCAGTTGTTTAGCGTCTGCCTTCGGCTCAGGTCATGATCCCAGGGTCCTGGGATGGAGCCCCGCGTTGGACTCCCCGCTCAGTGGGGAGCCTGCCTCTCCCTCTGCCTGCTGCTCCCCCTGGTTGTGTTCTCTCTCTTGCTGTCTCTCTCTCTGTCAAATAAATAAATAAAATCTTAAAAAAAAAAAAAGAAGAAGAAATACCCAGTAAATTCCCATCGATTTAGAGAGGAAACCCTCAGCTACCCAGCATCCAGTTTTCCAGAACCCCCAGTTTCCCTGAAATTTTTCAGGTGCAATAATAATTTTATACCACAAACTATCCCCCTTAACTCCAAGAGGCTTTTAGGGCAAAAAGAGACTCCTGAGCATTTGGGAAAGTCAGCATTAAGGAGAGCGGAGGCCACACAAAGAGATGCTCAGAAGTTGGTTCAGTACCTGGTCTGCCCAGGAAGAGAAGGGGAAAAAAAGGCTGGCAGGGAAAGGAGCACCCTTGCTGACTGATCATGTCCAGAAAAGGCACAAAGGCAAGAAGCATGGGGGATGTGGTAAGAGGCAAGAACTGAAGAACTAGAACAAAAGGAGAGGCAGAGAAGCCATTGTGTAGTGTTGGTGGTGTCAGGGATGAAATGGGCATCATGGGCTGATGGACAGCCGTGACCGGACAGGGAGGGAGGGGCAGACCTCTAAGCTCGCAGGCAGAGCCCACAGTTCCCTGCATGTCCAAACCATAGCCTTTTAAATATTTCAGCTTTGAAAGGTTTTATTTTCTCTGTTGCGGAAAGGGGAAGAAGAATATCTTGCCAATAGTAGTAGAGCAAGATTTGTCAGATGCTGGATTTCGACTTGGGAAGGGGTAAGGGAGGGCTGGAAATTGGTGGGGGGATAGGTAGAGGTGGGACAGGTAGATTTCTCAGTTCCAAGAGAGGAACAAAGTATACAAGTTTTTTTGATGCTTTCTATCACAAAAAATTTAAATTCTGGCACTTACAGGGTTAATCCTCATCTCTGTGTTATATGGTGTGAACTGGTGCAATATACTCTATTTCTCCCTGGTTGAATCTTCAAACACGGTCATTATAGGTCCGTGTTGTTAACAAAGGTCCTGTGTGAAACTCACTAAATAATGTAAGCAAAACAATTTAACAGTTGTGATCTAGATAACATTGTCAGCTCTTTGTTGTGGGGCTGAGTCTTATCCCTTACTATGATTTCTGGATCAACCTTTTCCAACTCAGTTACCTTTCCTGTATTAGATGTGAGAAAAATGCTTAACCAGATGAAAAGAGGTCAGAGTCGATGTTACCCTCAGGAAGAATATGTGTATAGCTCAGAGCCAGGTTGGTAGGGAAGACAGTAAGGAGAGGTAATCTTTGCTTTTGGGGGAGGGAGGCAACATACACTCCCCAAGACACGGACAGTGGTAATACCCCAGGCCAAGAATAAACAGAACAAACATTCATAAAGCTGGACTAGCCATGAAGAGTGACAGCAGCAAAGAGGAACGTGTTTATTTCACGTTCAAGATATTAACTATGTGTTCTTTCCTGAAAGACAGGAGACTGAAGCACAAAAAACAGAATAGGAAATGGCCCAGATGCACCGTCCTATCTAGTATTTGTTCCACGGAGCACTGCCTGTGACTCCTTGCCTCCTGGGTCACCCAGCATCATCCAAAAAGCTTGAGTTTTCTTGGCCTTTTTTTTTTTTTTTTTTTTGAGTCCTGCACAAATCAATAAAACCTTTTATGTCAGCCCATGTGAAATTCCAAGCAACACAGACAAGGAAACTAAAAGAAGGTGAGAAAAAAAGTCAGACTGGGTTTAATATGCTGAAGTTAAGACATGCAGTTGGAGCTGACAACTGACACGTTATCAACTAGAAATCACTCTCTGATCACTTACCCACCAACCCCAGAAGATTGGCGACCACACGAAGAGGGTTGTATTCCTGTGGAGGGTCACGGGAGGGCCTAGGTAGACCATTTCCAGAAGAAACTGCTGTTTTCTGACTTGTCATTCTAGGGCAATGCCTTTTGATGTCCTATTGAATGTGGTTGTAAACCTGAACTAATCTGACGGAATACAAGCTTAATTGGCTATTTCCAATTAACATTTCCCTCTAATCGGACTGTTTGTTTTCATCTGACTTGGATTGCTGGTCCTCGGGGCAGAAGGCACTCTTTGAGTTGTGCGTGGTGAATTGTGAAATGGTGTTCGTGTTTGGGGTACCTTTTGAAACTGTTAAGTCCCTGCTTATCACTGCGGGGTCTGAATATTGCCGTGCCTCCATCTCTGCAGGCGAGTGTAAGAGAGGGCAGGCTGGACGGGACCTGACATCAGGACCGGGAGCCGGCAGGACGGGGCAGAGGTCATGGGTGATGTAGGGATGATTGCAGCTCCGGCGAAGGGAATTCCTAAGCAGGGTTTGTGCCCCTGGAAGGAACCTGCTGCTCCTTGGGGATGCTGTTGTCCAGGCAGGGCTCCTTCATTCCAAAAATTCCCACTGAGCAGCATTTTGGAACCCAAAGAACCGCTAAGTGTGGGGACTGCTGAGTCCTCTGCAACAATTTACACACTTCAGCATCATCACTGACACTATTCAACTCTTGCTTTTGAATTTAAGCCAGATTTTAGTCTGCAGAATGCATAAGCTAAAAGCCTCTGGCGTCCTGAAATGGACGAAGTATTAAAACTCAGGCAAGTAGTAAAAAAACAAAACAAAACAAAAAACCCCAAAAAACCAAAAAAACAAACCCTCAGGCAAGTACTATTTAATGATGTGGTTTTTTAATTTATTGTGATTATTGATATTTTTTTGACATATTTCTACCCCTTCTTTTTTTTGCTTTATATTTGGAAATAATTCAATCTTAAGTTGCAAATATAAAAACAGTACAAAGAACACCCATATACCCTTTACCTAGAATTACTCATTTGTTAAGATTTTACACAATGGGCTTTGTGATTTGCAGGCACTCTTTCTCTCTGGCCCTTTCTCCACATATAGATATACATATATGTAAATATTTTTTTTCTGAAGGAATTGATGGTAAGTCACAAATGTCACACCTCTTTACCCCAGACTTTAGTATACATTTCCTACGAATGTGGATATTCTCTTACCTAGCACCAGTAGTGCTAACAATTTCAGTATGTTTAACATTAATAGACTCCTCTAATCTGCCTTTCATATTTGTTTTATCAACCGATACAGTAATGTGCTTTATAGCATTGCCCCCCTTTTGTGCAGAACCCAACTTAGGGTCAGGCATGGCGTATGGTTGGCATGTCTCTTTAGCCTCTTTTGATGGGGAGTATTTTATGGGCTTTTTTTGGTCTTTTCTGACATTGACATTTTGGAAGTGCAGAATATTACCTCCCCTCACACACACCTTTTAAGATACCGTGAGCAGCTCATAATGCAAATGTGGACAAGTTGTCTTTTTGTTTTTCTACTTTAGCCTGTTCATGTTATGGACCGAATTTTTAAGATAGAACCTTTCTCATTGGGGTTCTTGGTGTTCCCCATCGGGTTATGCCTTCTCAGTAGGAATATTGCCTCGGTGATACTGTGTCCTCGGGGTATCGTATCTAGAGGCACACAAGGTCCGTCTGTCCCTCACTGATGATGTTAACTTTAATCATCTAGTCAAGTGTTTTCTGATTTCTCCACTAGGTAATTACTGTTTAATTTTCTCCCCTATAACTAATATGCAGTCTGTGGGGAGACACTTTAAAGCCATGCTAATAGCTAGTTTCTCATCAAGATTTCCCTCTAGATTTCACATCCATTGGTGACTCTTGCCTGATCCAATTTTTAATAAAATGGTTACAAAATTATGATTTTCCAGTTTCAGTGCTCCCTCCCCATCTGCCAGCAGGCCCTGGCATTCCACTTTAAGCAAAGCTCTTCCATTTATTTATTTACTTACCTGTTTACCATTAGCACGGGCCTATAAATGTCAATGTTGGTTTATAACTTGAAATAAAATTTTAATTGAATGGTTTATTCACTCATTTATTCAGTGAATATGCAGTATGCCAGGTGCCATAATCCATTCTGGGGATACAGCTGTGAGCAAAACAGAGAAATACAACCTATCCTTTCCCCTTTATGCAGACACAGTGTTTCTGCATTTATAACCAAAGGTCTGAGGATGGCTATAATCTAGAAGACATTTTTATTGAAAACCTATATGTTGAGAACTGTCCTAGCAACTGAGGGTACGGCCTGGGTCACTACCCCCAAGGAGTTTACATTCACATGGGGGAGAAAGTCAACAAACAAGTAAGGTTTGGATAAGGAAGTTGTCAAAAGAATCACAGGTTTCAGAAAGGACTATGAGAGAAAGAATAAAACAGGAACTAAGTCAGAGGACGATTACCAGAGTAACATAGCAGCCAGTCATTATTAAAAGAAATCTAGGAAGACGGCTTCATCATGATCTCTCCTGAATGTTCGAGTGGTGCTTCTCTGGGCAGATGTTCAGTTCAGAAATTTTTTTTTTTTTTTTTTTGGTACTTTTCCATGATCTTTCATCTTGTTTATAATGGTTTCCCGAGTAGGAACAGAGCAAACACCTGCTGTTGCCATTATCATGGGTCCAGCCTTTAGATTGGATCTTTATGATTTAGTGAGTACATGTCAGTAACTTTGACATCAGGAAACAAATAATAAAACAGCCATACCACGACAGATTACCCTAAGTACCACCTCCCTCAAACAATCACCAGCATTTAAAAAGAAGGCAGTCTGAGTCCAGACTTGGAAAACAATGGTGGACAAGACAGACTGTGCCTCCTCTCATTGGGGTGTAGATTTCAGTGAAGGAGACTACCACGTAGGCTGGCACTGTGACAAGTGTAAACCCAGTGGTAAGTACAAAGGTCCTGAGGGAGGTTGGACAAGGGGATTCTAACCCAGACTTGGTGGAAGTGAGGCAAGTAGTGAGGCAGGAAGTGAGGCAGAAAAGACTTTCTAGAGGAAGTGAAGTGGAAACTTCAAGAATAGTACTCGTCAGCCAGAGACTCCAAGCTGTTCCCTGCATGCAGGTGGCAGAGACAGCATGTGCAAAGTCACAAAGGAAGTGGCCACAAACTCTGCAGCTCCCCACGACACCCCTAGTGTGTGGCACACAGTTGACACCCAGGAGGAGCAGTTTTGCGAAGAGCAAGTGGGTCTAACCAAAAGGGGTATTTTGTCTTCAGAAGACAAGAGAACCTTGATAAAATTCAACATAAATTCCTCATCATACTTAGTGTCTAAGATCCTACTTTCTTTATTATCAATTTTACATCCATATAGAGCTTTAATTACATGCTAAAGAGGAGAGTTGGACAGTTTTATTAGAGTCTGTTGGTATTAAAATATTTTTTGCTGATGCCTTTAAATAGAGCAGATTATTTACACCTAGAAGAACTGGCTTCTCTCACTCATTTAATTTTTCCAATTAACTGAAAGCCAGGTTGACTTGGCTTTGGTTCAGTCTTCTGGTCAAAATTTAGCATCATGGCACTGATTAATTAGTGATGAGTCATTTACCTTATAAGAGCATAAAGTACATGGTGGCAAATTTAGAAGATGAAAATTAGGCCACAGAGTAGCAGTGCATGCTGGTCTGCTCTTTGTTATTAGAAGTGTCACTACCAGCGGGGAACTAGCAGAGGCAGGAAAGGAAATCCTTCAAGTGCTCCTTCCTTACTCTTCTGTCTCTCTGACCTAGATAAAAGACCTTATCCTAGCCTAACTCCCACCCCGTTCAGTCCTTCTCTGAGACCCTCCCACTTAGCCACATGGTCATTCTCTCAAACGGAATGAGTGGTAGCCAGCAAATGGGAGCATAATAGAAAAGATAAATGTGCAATGAATTTATGTGTCACTAGGATTTTGGTGCTTATTTGTTTGAAAATTTTAACCAGTTCCTTGTTGTCTACCATGACCATATGGAAAAGTCATGGAAGTTTTGGAATATTAGCTCCTGGTTTGGTTCAATCAAATAAGATTGAGTGTGAGTTCTGAAGTCAGAGCCTGGGTTCAGTTTCCAGTGCCACTGCCTCATACTGTGGGTGGATCCTCTTCCTCATTGTACAGAGTTGTCATGAGGATTCAGTGAATTAAAGTATGTAAAGCACTTATTGTAGTGATTCACTCTAAGGATGTTCGCTAAGCCTGCCTTAAGCATTACGCTTCTCAAGAATGGGATCACCAAAAAATTAGACTTAGCAGAATGTCCTGCCTGCTAGGATGTGAGCAGTTACTAATAACCAACCAATTTGTCTATTGCCTTATCTGGTGTTTAGGACCTAGATAGGATATCTTATATAATCAGCAAATATTCACTGATAAAAACAAGAAATATCTATTATTGAGAAAGTATTTTGGAGAGCCCACCATGGACAAATCTGTGTGCTAGATGCTTGGTGCCCATAAATAAATTTGATTTCTGCCCTCAGGGAGCTTCCAGTCTAGTTAATGGAGACATGGCCATGGGTACATGTCTAAAAACATCAGTTCAGCAAGTCAAATAATTAGCACTATAGACAGTGGAGGTTGTCAATGAAAAGAATCCCAGTTAGATGGATATGAGTATTGCTTACACATCTTTACTTTCCAAAGACAATATTCATGCATTAAAAATGTAGTGTATAGGGGCACCTGGGTGACTCAGTAGGTTAGGCAGCTGCCTTCGGCTCAGGTCATGATCCCAGAGTCCCAGGATCGAGCCCTGCTCAGCAAGGAGCCTGCTTCTCCCTCTCCCTCTGCCTGCTGCACCCCCTGTTTGTGCTTGCTTTTTCTCTCTGTCAAATAAATGAAATATTTTTTATTTTTTATTTTATTTTATTTTTTTAAAGAAAGGCACACTGCCACGTGCAGCGCCTCATTTGGATGTGTCTGGAGTCTTGGAAGCTTGACTACCCTACGTTCTCCTACAAATGGACCTTGAGAGCTTGTTTGGAGGTTCTAGCAGGGGAGCGCAGCTACTCGTATACCCTTGACCGAAGAACGGCCCTCTCATCTATCGGGGAAGGTTGTCCTCTTTGACCGAGTGCGCAGCTTCGGGAGGGACACACATGGAGCGGTGAGGGAGGAAGGGGACACCCGCCTAGCCAGCCAGATCAACCGAATCAACCCTGGCGATCACTGGGGTGACAGATGTCGCAGCCAGATCGCCCTCACATCCAATGAAATATTTTTTAAAATGTAGTTTATATAATAACAAATTATATGATCCCATTCATATAATTGGTAATGTGGTAATCATATAATTACCACTCCCCCTTTTGTCTCTCTCTCTCTCATTTTGTCTCTATCTCTCTCTTTCATACACACACACACACACACACACACACACACACACAGAAACACACACACACAAGAATCCATTTGTAAGGACATGTCCCAAACTGCTAACTTGGATATCTGTGACAAAGAGACTAGGGCTGGGAGTGGAGGCTATTTAGCACTTTTGTTATTCCTTATCCCTGAAAACATTCAAGTTACATCTCACCTTAATGACTTTTAACCTGATGGTTATATAATTTACTTTTTCAGTATAAGTGAAAGTTATGCATTAATTAATGTATGCCCTTGCAATACCCATAAATATTTTAAGTATCATTTTGGAGTGATAAGCACATTAAATCCATATGTTACTTGCTCTAAAAAAAAAAATAAGTTAACTTCAGGATCTTGTTGATGTAAGAATTAAAACTGTTTCCAAGGTAACCAGTCATATCTATAGAAAGCTTAGCCACACCACACTTCTACCTCTTTCTTCTTTTTGAGTGCTTGGCTCTTTTCATTTCCTTTTGGAAACCTTGAACTTCCACACATGCGTGCGCCCACACACACACACACACACACCTGACAATACTTACTTTCCACCGAGGGCAAAAAGGTACAGCAACAATGCATGCTTATTGATCTTTAAGTTGTTTAATGCAGCTGTTTCATTATCTTTTTTGTCTTTATACTGTAAATTGTATGTGATGGCAGCCAAATATTATGGGATCATTTCTAGAGAAAGCGTATTAACTTTGTGTGAATTCCCAGGTAACTGCTTTTCAATCTGTGATCTTTCTTGCTTTGTTTTTCCTCAGCATAGGTACCAAAACCCAAGAATATGCCAATAACGTTTAGTAAAATAATATTATCTTTTTGTTTAATTCTCTGTAACAGCATCATCCGAGAGAAGGAATGTTAGCCACAGATGTAACTTGTAATTTCCTAGTAGCCACATTTAAGTTGCAAAAGGAAATGGGTAAAATTAATTTTAAAAAGTACTCTTTAACCAAATTCATCTAAAATATTACTATGTCAACATGTAACCAACATAAAAGATTACTAGTGGGATATTTTCCATGTTTTTATACTATTTCTTTTCCAATCTCGTGTCCATTTTATATGGATAGCACCTCTCGTTTGGAGTAGCCACAGAGCGAATTCTCAATAGTCATATGTGGCTGAAGGCTACCATTTTTGATGGCAGAGACTTGAATGCTGGTTGTTACTTCGTTAAAACTGTTATTACAGTACTAGTCTTGGGATATTTAAAGACATATTTTGTAGGATTTTCTTTTTTTTTTTTTTTTTTAAAGGTTTTATCCATTCATTTGACAGAGAGAGAGAGAGAAAGATCACAAGTAGGCAGAGAGGCAGGCAAAGAGAGAGGGGGAAGCAGACTCTCTTCTGAGCAGAGAGCCGGATGCGGGGCTCGATCCCAGGACCCCGAGATCACGACCTGAGCTGAAGGCAGAGGCCCTAACCCACTGAGCCACCCAGGCGCCCCTGTAGGATTTTCTTACCTTCCTGAAATTTAGTTCAGAAACAACATACCTAACTACCTTATTAATGGGAAATATTTTATTTCCCCTTTTCATAACCCTTTTAGGTGAATTATCCCTACCAATACTAGCCTTCTGAGGAAATCACAATATAAGTATTTCTTCCTTAGTATCTGTTCAAAGATAATTTTCGGAAAAAATGTCATTTCTCTTATACAGCTAGAAAATGAACATATGTTGAAAAATCTATTTTGTTGATATGGTGTGACAGAACCTGGCAGATGTTATAATGGTTTCAAAGGCAAAGTTGAAACTACAATTTATATGCAGTAAAGCCATGTTGAGATGAGTAGCAAATGGGACAAAACTGTTTTTTCCAAAAGTGGGAAGAAGTCAATTAACTCACTCCCAGGTAGGACAGAACCGAAATATTTATCAGTTTCCTATAACTTATAAAGAGTTATAAAGTAGGTCAAAGATGGTGAGTACAGCTAGAATCTGATAACCCCAAAGGGTAAGCTATAAATGATGCATAGTTATCTATGGAAACACAAAAGGTTTTTTACGTATCCAAGTTATAAATCTTGATATGTTACTTTTATTTGATTCTCTGTTGTTGAGCTATGGATATAACATATTACGAATATACAGAATATATCTGTAATGACTAGAACCTGTCAACATTTATTACATTTTAGGTCGATTTATACATCTAGTAAACTAGTATTTTATTGAATTTTTTTTTAAAAGATTTTATTTATTTATTTATTAGGAAAGAGAGAGAGTGAGAGAGAGCATGAGAAGGAAGAAGGTCAGAGTGAGACGCGGACTCCCCATGGAGCTGGGAGCCCGATGTGGGACTCGATCCCGGGACTCCGGGATCATGACCTGAGCCGAAGGCAGTTGCTTAACCAACTGCGCCACCCAGGCGCCCTGAATTATTTTTATTTGAAGTTCTAAGTACATTAAAAATATCTGTATCTACATCATATTTTCCACTGCAATAGGAAACTGGGATAATGTTTAAAAATTAAATTTACTAATTACCTCATTTTGTCTTTAGATTTACTAATTGCTTCTAAAGAACTTTTCATTTTAGCTAATAAAAAGTTGCTATTTTAAGTAAGTTGAGATTAAATTCAACTTTGGTACATCTCGAGTAAAGGGGAGCAGTGGGTAACAAGGAGAAAGACATAAAATCATAAACCCAGAGAACCCACGTTATAAAATATTGTAACTAAAAAGTACCTATATTCATGTCTTTGGATCTGATAATCCATTTAAAGCCATCTAAGCATCAAGTCCCAACTCTGCCCCCAAATTTTAGAGTAATCTTAAGCAAATCAGAGAGATAGTACTTCATTTTGCTCTTTGATAAACCAAGAAATGGCATTAGATGCTTACCAAACCTCTTTCCAGCAATATGAGTCTTTGGAAGAAAGATCTCCAGAAGTTACATCTTCACCTGAACACTTCCCACCTCCTTCAACCCCCACCCATAGGAACTGAAACAGCAGAAACCTTCAGCAGGGCCCACCCGGAAACCGGTCTTCCTATGCTAGATCAGTACATTAGGGCCTGTCCAAGCAGTCTTTCTGCTCTGCCGGTGATGCCATCCAACGGTATTAAAAGAATTTGCAAGTTGTCACAAAGGTCCAGATGACCAAGCTTCTCACACATTCTGGGGGCTCACCACTCTGTTTCCACTCCCACCAAAGAGGAAGTTGCCACCTCCCTGGTTTGCAAGATAGACATTGGACAAAAGTTTGCCTTCCCCACAACTTAGAAAAGAAGAGCACCATGATGTAGAGAAGAAAGCCATTTGGCTTTGCTTTAGCCAGCAGAGGAGACAGCCAGGGGAAATGGCTGATGGCACCTTAATAGGCTGCCTGGGAGTGACAGGAAGTCCCCCCCTGTAGGACAAGTTGGCACAGTGGAAGAGCAATGAATGGCGAGCTGGGAGCGTCAGGATCAGCACCCAGTTCAGCTGTTAACCTTAATCATCCTTGGGAAGCCTCTCTCTGGTTGCCCCAAATGGGGTCATATCCCTCTGGTTGCATAAGAATTTATTCTTAATTATTTCCTTCAAAAGTAAGAAAAAAAACCATGGAGCAACATTAAAATAAGCCAGGTTTGAGGGAGCCTTTATCAAACTTAAGGATGTCTTTGTAGAACTCAACTCATGGCTCTCTTCTCCCTCCCATGGGTTTTCCATTCTACCTCCCTCACCCAACATTTTCTTCTGACTTCCTTTACCACAGACCAGAGAATAAATGGTCATGTAAGAGGTCCCTACCCTAAGACTTATCTTTCTTTCCTCTTTTCAATTGTGTGGCCCCTTTGCAAAGATAGTACTCACTTATTTTAGAAAATGTCAGTAATGTATCACATATAAAGAAAAAAGTCCAGGTATTTGTGATCTTACCACTATCCATATTTCTTGAACATACTTCTATCCTTCTCTTTATATCCAAACATAAAATTTTACTTGACTATAATAGTACTAGATATATTATTTTGCAACCATATCTTTTTATTCAAAAATGTATTGAGGAGTTGCTTCCATTGCAATATAGGCATTCATCATCCTTTTAAGTCCCATAAGTTCTTTCACTGTGTGGGCACCTTATCTAACATGTATCTATCTCATCAGCCATTTATTGATGAACATGTTATCAAGAAATAAAACTGAAGGGTGCCTGGGTGGCTCAGTGGGTTAAAGCCTCTGCCTTCAGCTCAAGGCATGATCTCAGGGTCCTGGGATTGAGTCCCGGATCAGGCTTTCTGCTCAGCAGAGAGCCTGCTTCCCCCTCTCTCTCTGCCTGCCTTTCTGCCTACCTGTGATCTCTCTCTCTCTCTGTCAAATAAATAAATAAAATCTTTTTAAAAAGAGAGAGATAAAACTGAAATAAAGTCTAGAAATAAAACTGTAGGGCCAAGGCAAGAGCCCAGAGACAAAGCTGCTGTGTAGCACCAGATGGGAATATAAGACGATTAACTCTCCCTCCAAAGCAGCAAATGACAGCTGAGGAGGTGGAATGTTCAGGAGTTCTGGCATTTCTGGAAGAAGGAGTATATTGTCCTGAATATGCCGTGTGAATCAAATGTTCCTGGTGGGGTTCAGAATCCAAGACATAGACGTAGTTCAGCTAAAGGTGTAGTCAGAGCCTTCAGACTCCAGCAAGACTCAGTGTAGATGGGGCACCATGTACTTGTTAGGGAAGACCCAGAAACACAGGCCAGGATGCACAAGCCGATGGACCGAAGGCCATGGGAGACAGGGGCAGGAGCTGATTCCAAACATCCAGGTGAGGGATCTAGGGCATCCGAGGTCTGCGGAAGAGGTAGGAAATAGGCTTCGGGCCACAGAGGACCACGTCTCTGAATCTGAAGTGTGAATGCAGTCCGCCAAAACCCAAACAGCCCGGGGGGGGGGGGGCAGGTGGACCTAGGACAGGGGCTCTCCTCCCTCTGTCCTAGAAATCACCACCCTGCAGGCGCTGAGGGGCGTGGTACATGTGCTCTGGCTCTCAGGGAAGGCTGGAGTCTCCTGGTGCTGCTCATTTAGGAGAAAGCAGAGTTATCCGTGGAGTCTTTGCAGACCTCACAATAGGCCAACACTCTGTAAAGAGGGTATGCAGTTCTCCAATGAACTGGAGGCATACAGCCAGCCAAACCTCCAAAATCGGGCCAAGATAATTCACTTGATAATTCTCAGCTCTGAAAGGTGGGCTAAGACACTGCCAGGCAGGCTAGTTTTGTTCCATTATATAGTTTTGGCAGGCATCCAGCCAGCAGATCCTTAGCTTTATTCTAGACATTTGTTTCATTCATTCATTTCTTCGATAAATATTTACCGAGCACCTGCTACGTGTCAGACACTCAGCTCTGTGCTGCAAACAGATAAATAAAACACAGTCCTTGCTCATTTCAAACAAGAGAAACTATACTGCAGCACGACTGCAAGAAAAAGTCTCTAGAGACATTTGGGTTATAAGAGAAACTTGCCTTTTTGCAAAATAAGAGCAACATCATTTTACAAATCCATAGGAAACTTAGGAGTGTGGAGATCAGCGTTCTGCTAATATTTCAACAAGTGCTTCTTATGTATTCAATGGGTTTAAGGCACCAAGCTAGACAAAGGTCATATTTGTGCTCACCAAATATTTATTAATTGCGTGCTGTGTGCCAGGTATTGTTCCAGACCCTAGGGATACAGTAGGGAACAAGAGACACATTGAAACTTAAGAGCCTGTAGGTAAGGAGAGAAAATAAACTGGTGATAGGGGTTTGATGAAAAGTCCATTAGAATGACAGGTAGTGTGATTGAGAAGCTCCTTGAGATTCAGTGAGCATGGATGGATTCTTTGAGGGGCTGACATTGAAGGTGAGGTCTGAATGGCCAGAAGGAGCCAGCCTCTGGGACAGAGGATTTGAGCACATAGTGTAAGGCCCCCAAGCGAGCAGCGCGAAGATGGTGTGGCGGGAGTGGAGGGGGCGAGGCACTGGGCCGGAGGGGAGAGGACAGCGTGGAGGGAGGCGCCTGACATGAATACGCTGCCTCTGAAGCCCATGGACAGCCAGTGCAGAACTGCAGTCAGAGCGGGTGACCTCCTGTCACCTAGGTGCTGAGAACAAAATAGGAAGGCTCTTCAATCCAGCACTGCTTTTTCTGTAATAATCACAATGGCACCGCTGAGAAAAGTTTCCAGGCTACTTTGTCTGGACCTGATTTCATAAATGCATTTGCTATGTTTCTATACAGGAGGACTGATGAGCTAGTCATTCATTTCACAAAGAACTGTTGAGTGCCTACAATGTGCCAGCCGGGGAATAGGTCTAGCTGGGCAGGTCAACGACAAATAAATAACGACACAAATAAAAAACAAAGAAATAATACAGTATCGGGGGTGATGTGTGTTGTGAACAAAATAAAGCTGAGTTAAGGGACGCGGCCAGGGACTTTGAGATCGGGTGTCTGAGGAGTGGCAGTGGAGCGGGGCTGTGAATGACCAGCGAGTGTCAGTGCTACGGCGAGGATCTTGCTGGGCTGCAGAGCGGCAGGAAGGCCAGTGTGGCTGGAGCACCGAGAGCAAGGGCGGGAGTGTCAGAGGTAGCACAGACTGGTCCCCAGGGCACCTTGGCCCGTGGCTCTTCTGTGTGTGATGGCGAGCCACGGGAGTGTCTTAATAACTTGCATTTGGGGAAGATCACTTCCACTGCTGTGTAGAGATGACACTGTGGGAACCGAAGATAGGAAACCCAGGAGCCCATGAAGAGGCTGGGAGCACTGTCTGTGCCAGATGCGATGTTCGCGTGAGCCGAGCCAGCGGCCCTGGAGAGTGGCTCAGCAACTGCTCAGAAAGGAAGCCAGGCAGGGCTTCCTTAGTATTTTCGTAAGTATTTCCTAATACTTCCTAAGTATTTTCCTTAGTATTGCTGATGACAGCAGAGAGCCAGAACCACTGATGGCCCCCGGGGTTTGGTGCTGCCCTTCTGCATAGCTAATGGCAGCAGGAACTGGTGGGGAAGACGGTGTTGGTATTGGTGTTGGTGGGCTTCAGGGTGAGGGGGGACCTGGCAGGTGCATTTGGGTAGCGCATGTTTGCAAGTTCTGTTGGACATCTAAGCAGAGATGACGATTGGCAGTTAGATATGAGTGTATGGTTCAGGAAGGAGGTCGGGGATGGAGATGTAAAGCAGGGTCATCAGCATTCAGATGTTAAGGAACGTGCGCCCTGTACTTCCTTGCTGGAGCAGAGTGGTGAAGGGGTGCTGAATGCCTGCTCTTCTTTTCCTCGCATTCTGTCTTCCCTGGAGAGTAGACCATGTAAGGGAACTACATCTGCTTAAAAATATAAAGAGAGTCCAGACAACCAGATCTTTGACAAAAAAAGGAAAAAAGCTTTTTCAGAGTTTGACTTGATTTGAGGAAGTTCCTGAAATTCTGAGTTGATCTTTCAGCGCGTAATTTTATTAGATTTGGACTTTTTATTTCTTTCCACTTTTACCAAGCAGCTTTTGGGCTGCATCCCCATATATACCTTCTGCCAAGAAGCGAGATGCTTTATGCGTGTTTCTTTAAAAGAAATCTAACCATCTTCAAGAGTCTTCAAGATGTGAATTTACATTTAATATTCTCCACTAGGGAATATTAACAATATGCAGTATTTTGATCAGATTATTTCTGATAAAATATGAAGCTCTGAAGGGTGTTAATGAAAAATAGTAGCTGAACACATGTAAAATGGTCTTCTACCTTAAAATCACATTCCACGAAAATAAATTTAGGCACATCTATTTAGAAAAGTCTAACGTATGGACAGTGGTGCCGCTCTCCATTTCATAATGATAATGATAATTATCTTTGCTAGGTTGTTTCTGTGTAATTTAATTATTCACTTCAACACAGAATAATATTATTGAAGCATAAAGATGGTAATTATTAATATGTTCTGCCCTGAGGTGAGTAGGATGTTTAATTAATGAACCACCCTCTCTCTTACCTCATGGATGACTCATGGATAAGATGTGTGTGGTTCAGCAGGCTGTTAGGTATTCTCTCCTGTTAATGGATTATTCAAATCATTTTCTCAACCAGAGTGGAAAGAAGTCACTGTCTATAACCCAGAAATGATATTGGCAAAGGAGCTGCATAATCAGTGGAACAGCTTGGAATAGTGTTCGTTCTGGACGACTGACAGAACACAAAGAGGAAATATAGTCCTTCAGGGCTCTGAGGCGAGGCTGAATCCAGTTCAGGTTTTCTTGGAAATGGCCTACTTCTTTCCCTCAAATGTTTCTTATTTTTGAGGGTTTCTAAAAGATAACTTTCCTTGAAACTATTATAAGAAAATGTCTTTAATAAATGGCATTTTATTATAGTTTGCCTTCTTTAAAGAGCAGGGATCTCATCAGATCTTCAGCAGGAAGAAGTAAAATTTTAAAAGCTACCACAAATTTTACCATACTTACCATCTGGCTCAAATGTGGTCCATAACTCATATTAATTATAATTAATCATAATAATTTGTTTTTACCTTACATATGTAATTTTATACCTCCTTTTTTTCCATTTTATACTTCCTTAGTATTTGTATAAAATTCATAAGTAGCAGTTAAAGATAAAACTACATTGTTTAAGAATAAATTAGAATAAGTTGAAACAAATACATTGATACACCAAAGCATACATGTCACAGAATAATGAAAAAAACTACATTGTTTAATTAAAGAAGAATGATGCAATATTATTTCATGAGTACTCAAAGCGTTTTACAGAAGAATAAAAATGTTCCGCTGCACGTGTAATCTGGCCCACAGAGTCATGAAAATGCTTCACGATTCTATGATTTGACCAAGCAGGGACCAAACTCCCAACTTTGGTGCCAAGTGCCCCTGCCCTGACAAGATCAATTAGACAGCATGCATGTGTCTTCACTCAGGTCATGATCCCAGAGTCCCGGAATCGAGTCCCACACATTGGGCTCCCTGCTTAAGGGACTAAAGGACTAAAATCATGCATAAGCTACTAAAAAGAATCACTCAGCAATGGCTTGTTGGAAAAGAATAATGCTAGACATTGGAAGAGTAACGAAGATGAAATGTGCATATATATTTAATAATTTATATAAATATATGTATACATATGTAATAGGTTCTTCTTTAAAAGAGATTCCAACTTGTCAATGGAGAAATAAATATTTAACTAAATACTAATGATTTAAATGAGACCTAAAAAATCTCCAAAGTCTCTGTTTGATGAAAGAATCCATCAGAATAAGGGGCTTGTTATGCCTTAGTCCATGTAAGAAGAAGCGAAAAACTCAGAAAGCTCCTCTTGGTTGCTTAAAAAAATTACAAGTACTTATGCTTTTAAATATTATCTCACAGCAAAGTCATCTTCAGCAGAAACATTAGGTACTCAAAGTTTTAGAACCTCAAGATTAGAATTCTCTAGACACAGCCAGGATTTCTAGAGGGCCAGCTGTCCTCAGTAACTCTTCTCCCCAACCGCCCCCACCCCCAAATAATGCTTGCAAGGACAGGTTTTCAAGTAGCAGAGATCCAAAAAGGATGGTGACAGTTACACAAGTCTCCTCAGTGGACCAGCGACTGAGGTTAATACTCTTTTTTTTTTTTTAATTAATTAATTTATTTATTTGAGAGAGAGAGAGAGCACCAGGTGGGGTAGGGTCAGAGGGAGAAGCTGACTCCCCCACTGAGCAGGGAGCCCAATGTGTGGGACTCGATTCCGGGACTCTGGGATCATGACCTGAGCTAAAGGCGGTCACTTAACCAACTGAGCCACCCAGAAGCCCTGAGGTTAATACTCTTGAGAAAGTTCTCAAGTTCAGAATTCTTTTTTATGAACCAAAGTAGTTTGTGAACATCTGTAACTGTAGGGAAAGTGGAAACATCTTTTTGGTTCTTTTTCCCTGAGATTCCTTTTATTGAAAGATGTTCATGGAAGGGTCAGTATCTCGAGGCTAAGTGCTACAATCGCACTTGTTAGCGCGAGGAGAAAAGACAAAGTTTGACACTCAAATGTTAATGTGGAAATGGGGCTGAGCAATACTGGAATAGTGCCTGAGTAGAGCACAATTGTTGCAGTGGTAATGCCATATACATGGTGCCCCCTGGGGGTCACACCCTTATGTGGTCTCCTCCCACCCACAAGATGTGGCCATATCAAACACGCCAGGTAATGGAACAATAGCAAGATGCAAGCAAAGGCTTGTTAAATACAGCCTTGAGGGGCAGGATAGGGAGAATTCACTGTCTTTGGTTAACACTAGGGAACTAGTGAAGGTTTTTAAGCAAAGGACTGACAGGGTCCAAGTAGTGCTTCAAGAAATGTGAACTTGATTATAGAATGTAAAATAGAGCCACATAGAGAACAGTAGTTGGAGATCAAGGTAGGGAGAACATATGACAGGTTACCATTATCTACCTCGACCTCTCCATTAGAACGGAAGAGGAAAGGATCAACACTGGAGATAGTCCATTTATTGGACCACAGGGAGGGACTCAAGTAAGACAGTGATGCAGTGGATCTCTCCAACCACTAGAGGCGGGTGTGGACGACTCTAACCAAGTCCCTGGAGAAGCTTCTTTCACTTGCGATAAGCCCTTTCCTTGTCATGAGAACAAAGTGGACGAGAGGGAAAACTTGTATTTTTTGTCTTTTAGTTTTATCATTGACTCATTGCCTTGGACTCTAGACATTTCTAACTATTCCAGATGGGTCACTTCCAATACAATGGTCTAAATCTTCGTATTCTTCTGATTTCCAAAATTCATAGATCAAAAAATCTGAGGTTGTTAAAATGTTACATAGAACATAAGAGGATCATAGTTTAAATTGTATGGAAAGCTATCAAAAGACAGAGTGCAGAAGTAAAACGTTTTTAATTGACAAAGAAAAAGAATGATACCTTCACAGGACCAGGAAGCCAAGGGTGAGAGTGTCAGGTTCCAGGTGGGGAGGGCAGGTGGCCAACAAAAGCAGGCATTTAATGATTGCATGCATCATTAAATCAATCCCAACTTGGAATTTTACATAAGAGATTCTCCCAAGAGGGTAGCAGACTCATACTATGTATTTGGGGGAGTAGTCGTAAATATTTCAGATAAAGCCTTAAGAAGGACAGGCCAAGACTGGAAAGAGCCAGCTTGGCTTAGGTTTAACAGCATATTGTCAAGCGGTCAAAGTAGAGAGGTGAAGGCAAGGTGAGCCTGAGACCAAGGGACTAATCAGCTATACGTCTGGCTCAGAAGAGAGTACATACCGGTCCTAGTTAGTGTCCGAAAGTTAAGGCAAATGGGGGTTTGTATAAAGGAAGTTGTGTGAGAAAGTCTCCCCCATTAGTAGAAGCATGTCCTTGGGAACTCACTTAAGGGATTCTCCTAAAGGAACTTGAAATCGGATTAGCCTCATCCTCCCTCAGAGGACTGCAGCTGCCTGTTCCCAAGCCCAATAAGCAAGGATTCACTGCAGAGTGCTCCACAAATGTTTGTTGTGTACTGACGGGTCAGCTCGGAAAGCGTCATTCTGTGGAAGTCTGATGGGCACCCCTTCGGGATAATTCATGAGGCCCCCAAAGAGTGTATTTCAACATTTCCATTATTCAAAGTTTGTGGAGCAATTTATACTGGTTAAGGCCAGGACTGATTCCTGGGGGAAAGGGGGCGCAGCTGTCAATCAGCGTCATTCTTCCGAATCAGGTGAGCAACACCAGGGTGACTGAAGAGATGGCGGCTGGTTACGTTTGTGGGCTGATCCCTTGATTTGCCCTCCTTGCCTGCCCCTCCCCCAACACCCTCCCCCAGAAATCCCCAGGACCAATTTATTCCAACCATCTGCTTTTCTTGGATTCTGCTCCCAGGCTGCAAATGCTCCTGGAAAAAATCAGAAACCTGTGCCAGCTGACTCTGGGACAGTCTCAGCTGAGCCCTCCATACTACTCAGCAGTCCTTTCACGTGTCCTAACCACCTTCCATTTACAGCACCCCAAACAGCTGTTCTCAAACCTTTGCTTTTTCTGCAAGCTTCCCATAGCTTTCCATAGCTCTCCCCTCTTCTCATTCTCAGCTGCTGACCTTGCTCCTACCCAAGAGAAAGTCATCTCTGCACCCTTACTTAGTCCCTGGTAAAGCTCCCCAAACAAGGTAGGGGTGCAGTAAATCAGTGGATGAATAACTAATTCATTAGTGACTTCATCAATTTCTCTCCCTTCCTAACATGGTTTCTGGGCCTACCCTTGTTTCCTTCACGCTGACCTTAGAGGGAGAATTCTCTTTCTGCCTTTTCAAGGCCAGCCCCTCTACCAAGGCTCTTGATTTGATCTACCTCTCTGTCTCCCAGGGTCAGACTCTACCAGTTATGTATGTACCTTTTTCCATGCTGGGCACTTCAGCCCACAGGCATTCTTAAGTGTCTGGCTCTCTGCCTCAGCCCAATCCAGCTAGTACGAGTGGGGCAATGGTAAGAGGCGAGATACTATCCTCAGTGTGGGAGATATATTAGTGGGAACCAAACAAAACCTTCTGCCCTGTAGTGAAGGGAGACAGATAATATCCCAATGAGAAGAACAAGCAAATTAAAAATAGATGTCTATTAATACCTTAGGAAAAAAGAATCAGAAAAGGGGACAGAGAGTATTAGAGAGAGACTGTGGATACTCCTGTAAAGAGAGCAGTCAGGAATGGGTGGCACTGATCCAATGTCTGGAGGGAAATGTGCCTCTGAAGCAGAGGGCATGGCCAGGGGGAAGGTCCTGTGGCATGGCGGGAGTGTTCTTAGTGCAAATCGAGGAGGCACGGAGAAGACCATCGTCGGAACAGAGTGGAGGGGGGCTGCAGCGGGGTTTGAAGCCAGGAGGATTGAGTCCTGGGGGGCCTTGCAGAATACTGTAAAGCAGGACTTCGGGTTTGACTCTGGCTGAATTTGGCAAGATCATGGAAGGATTTTGAGCAGAGGAATGACACAATTTGACATGTTTCAGAATTCAGAAGCTCCCACTCGCTACTATGTTGTGAATTAAGGCGGCAGAGGAAGGAGCAGGAAGCATGGCTGGCAGGTGATTGCAGCCCCCCAGGGCAGAGGCAGGACCACCACCGTGGCCTTCCATTTGCCACCACATTTGTCAAAAGGGCAGCTTCACCCATGACTGCGGCTATCTCAGGCTTCATTCAGTCCCATCTGTTTAATGCCCCCATCGCTTGTCTGAAAATACTCTTGGCTAGCATCACCCATGACCTAAATACCAAATGCCAAACCCCGGAGCTTCTGTTAAGTGTCTGGGCTCCTTAAGAAACTTCAGGGCTAAAGCAAGCCCATATGTGTCCTGACCTATTAAAAGCCACGCTGAGGAACAAGCTTCCACCAGGCCCATTCAGTGGCATTGTGACAGCCACTGGGGCCTCAGTTTCCCTCTCCTGTTTCCTTAGAGCACTGTTTGCAAACTGGAATCCTACAAGATCTGACAGGCTATGAAAAAGTAAATGTGGCCGGAAATGAAATGAGCCCTCTGAGGTGGCAGAATTGTCACTGCATGTGATGGGTGCTGTGTGGAGGGCTCTCAGAGCTGCCAGACCTTATCGTTTTTAAGATTTATTTGTTTATTAGAGAAAGAGAGATCATGATTGGAAGGGGGAGGAGGAGGGAGGGATAGAACCTCAAGGAGACTCCACAAGCCCTGAGGCAGGGCTCCTTCTCACGACCCCAAGATCAGGAGCTGAGCGAAAACCAAGAGTCAGGTGCTTAACCAGCTGTGCCACCTGGCCGCCCCCAGACCTTCTAATTTTTTTAAAAGAATCCTGAAGTCTGAAGTTTTGTGTCAAGTGTTCCCATTTTTAAATGTTGGTAACTGGGGCGCCTGGGTGGCTCAGTGATTAAGCCTCTGCCTTCAGCTCAGGTCATGATCTCAGGGTCCTGGGATCGAGCCCCGCATCGGACTCTCTGCTCAGCAGGGAGCCTGCTTCCCCCCCTCTCTCTGCCTGCCTCTCTGCCCACTTGTGATCCCTCTCTTTCTGTTAAATAAATAAATAAAATCTTTAAAAAAAATGTTGGTAACTAACTTAAATTTTTAAAAACGCCTCGAGGCGCCCAACAAAACCCATGTGTCCATCCTATGCAAGCAGCAGGGCACAGCTTTCACGTTGGAGAGGAACAGCTCCGAGTCGTGACCCAGCAGCCAGGCCTGCGAGTGTTAGTCATGGTTTCCCCAGTCACCAGCCTCAACTGCCGCCAACGTGCAGCAAGGGTTTGGGGATTCCCCTTATTCAAACCTCGTTTTCTCTCTGAGCCCCCGGCACCGCCTTGCCTGCCCGACAACATCACATCTTGCATCACACACGGCCTCTGCTTCTGCTCGTGCTCCCAGGCTATGGCTGCACGCCGTTTCTGTTCTGCTCACCCCGCCTCCCACGACACAGCAGATCCTCTCCTGGTTCTCTCTGCAGCAACTCCCTCCCTCAGCCACATGTAGGTCTGTTGTACTTTTCGGGAGCAGATGGGTACAGATTCAAATCCCCGCTCTCTAGCTTGTGAGCTATGTAAGCTTAAGGATGCCATGTTACCTCACTCTGCCTCCATTTTGTAAATCACAGGTTGATAAGTGTCCATCTCACTGGGTGTTCAGGGAATGCACCTATTACATTATATTAAAAGAGAAAAACAAACAAACAAACCAGGGATGCCTCGAGCTCAGTTGGTTAAGCTTCTGCCTTTGGATCCGGTCATGATCCCAGGATCCTGAGATTGAGTCCTGTGTCTTGCTTGGCGAGGGCGCCTGCTTCTACACTTCTCCTTCTGCCTGCCGATCCTCCCGCTTATGCTCTCTCTCTCTCTCTCTCTCTCTCTCTCTCTCTCTCTCTCTCTCTCTCTCTTTCTGGTGAATAAATAAATACTGCCTATCCTCCCGCTTATGCTATCTCTCTCTCTTTCTCTGGTGAATAAATAAATAATCTTTAAAAAAATAACTAATGTGCTGTATCACAAGTAACTAAAACAACACAAAAATTTTCTTCCTTTTTCTCTCCCCACCATTCTTCTCTCAAACTCTTTTGGTGAAGTGTCCTCTCCTTCTCACACCTTAAATATTTGTGTTGCCCCCAGACTTCTGCCTTTGTGTTCTCACCTCAACCTGTATCTACAAGAGTGATCCTCTGTACTTCTTAGACTTCGAAGAAAAGCTGTCTGCCAATGACTTCCAAATATAACAAAGCTAGCTTTAGCTTCTTTGTTAAGCTTCAAACCCATTTTTCTTTTTTTTGATGTTTTTTTAATTTTTTTTTATTAACATATAATGTATTATTTACCCCAGGGTACATGTCTGTGAATCATCAGGCTTACACATTTCACAGCATTTGCCATAGCACATACCCTCCCCAATGTCCATATCCCTACCCCCCCCACCTCCCAGCAACCCTTAGTTTGTTTCATGAGTTTAGGAGTCTCTTATGGTTTGTCTCCTTCCCCATCCCATC
>CM052809.1:37741418-37785443 GCA_028533885.1 Nasua narica
ACAATATTTGTTCTTCCAATCCATGAGCATGGATCGTTTTTCCATTTCTTTGTGTCTTCTGCAATTTCTTTCATGAGCACGTTGTAGTTTTCTGAGTACAGATTCTTTGCCTCTTTGGTTAGGTTTATTCCTAGGTATCTTATGGTTTTGGGTGCAATTGTAAATGGAATCGACTCCTTAATTTCTCTTTCTTCTGTTTTGCTGTTCGTGTATAGGAATGCAACTGATTTCTGTGCATTAATTTTATATCCTGAGACTTGACTGAATTTCTGTATGAGTTCTAGCAGTCTTGGAGTGGAGTCTTTTGGGTTTTCCACATAAAGTATCATATCATCTGCAAAGACAAACCCATTTTTCTAGTGACTTCTTGAACACTTGGGTGCCTCTGCCTTTAGCTCAAATTCAACATTGGTGAAACTAAGCCAATTACTTTCTTCCTCATCTCCTATCTTATTCACACCACTCCTTCTTTCTGTCCTCCATATCAATGAAGGTAGTTACACAAACTGCTGGAAGGGATAAACTATAAAATTCTAATGGCTTACCACAACAAAACTTGTCACTTGTTCTCCGTCTATTGGAGGTCACAGTCCACTGCAGTCCTGCAGGGGTGGGGTGCTGGGGAAATTCGGCTCCCAGGACTTGTTAGAGCCAACCTTCCATGCCATGATGTGGCTTCTTCAAAAGCTTAGCTGGAAGTTTACTATGGATAGAAGGGAGAGAATGCTTAGGTGTCAGAGTGCTATGTATATCCCTTCTGCCCACAGGCCACTGGGCAAACCTCAGGTACATGACCCACCTCACCACAAAAGGCCTAGGGAATGAGACTTAGCTGTGTGCCCAAGAAGGGAAGGAGAAATAAGAATACTGGACATTGCCAGGATTCTCAGCCACACCATTCTGTCTTAAAAGATAGAAACCCGAGAACACCCTCCATTCCATATGTTGATTCATTCTCCAATTTCAAAAAAGTCTCATATCTCTTATCTCCTTCTCTTTGCAGCCTTTTTACCTTCATCACATTACACTGATATCTTTGATGGCAACTGCTCTTCTCGGCTTATGACTGCCTGCATCAGCATAAGGGCCCATCTTGCCCAAGCTGGCTCTCACCTACCTTTTCAGCCCTCTTCTTCAATCCTTTCTGCAACTCACTCCATGCCCTGCACCAAAATTCCTTACTCCTTTCTTCAATTAGCTGCCAAGACTCTGTGTGGATGTGAGGAGTATTCCCTCGTTCTACAGTGCCCAGGCCTGCCTTTGCATTTGCTTTGAGCCTCAAGACCTATCTCAAATAATGCTTAGAAGCCTTCCCAAATCCTCCAGTCACTTCATGTAACACTGTAGCGTTTTGGCACATTTAATTATAGCTATTTTTATGTGTCGCTGTCTCCCATAGTACTGGGAATTTCTTGAGGGAGAAGGGCTGTGTTTTTTGTATAATTCTATTTGCCAGATTTATAAGCTCTGAGTCTTGTTCACGGCTTCCACACTATCGGTACTTAGTTGATACTTGACAAAGAAATGAATCTTTGTGATCATACCATAATTCAAATTACTACCCTATATATTTGGAAAAACTCAGCCCATAATTTTTCTGCACTGTAGAGTTGTATTATTTATGCTCTAGGAACTAATACCTGTGTGAATCACATAGGATTCAGGAGGCAAAAATAATAAAAGCAGCAGCCCTCACTAGCCAAGTTAGCAGATTTTTTTTCCTGAGGATTGTATAGAATCTTGCAATGTGTTCTTGGCTGCAGCTCAACAAGATGTAGGGCTTTCCAGGATTTTACCCTCTTGGTCTAATGGGTTTTACAAATTGTGAAACTTAGAATCACTAACGAGTTGCTCTAGGAGAGTAGGCATTTGTCAGTTATCCAGGAGCTGGTTATCTCTTCCACTTCCTCTAACTTAGAGGCATGTCCAATAAGAAAGGGGAATACAGGGGCGCCTGGGTGGCTCAGTGGGTTAAAGCCTCTGCTTTCGGCTCAGGTCATGATCTCAGGGTCCTGGGATCGAGCCCCACATCGGGCTCTCTGCTCAGCAGGGAGCCTGCTTCCCCCTCTCTCTCTGCCTGCCTCTCTGCCTACTTGTGATCTCTCTCTCTCTGTCAAATAAACAAATAAAAATCTTTAAAAAAAAAAAAAGAGAGAGAAAGAAAGGGGAATACAGGCAGGAGAAAGCTGTGAATCTCAATTAAGCCACTGGTACCTGAGTTTAAAGCCCAGATAAAGGCTAGAATGGGCTTTGACACTGCCTTGTAGCTCTAGACTCCCTTGCTTTTCTTGTCCTATTATCGTGAACAGTTACAAATAGGTCATTGTGAAGTGAGACATGTCAAGAGCACTAACTTGCGTGCCCACTTCCCTGCTTCTCATACCCAACCTGAATGTCAAAGTAGTAAATTGAATTTATTTATACCTATGGCCTCATGTATCTATCATGTCAGTGTGAACGACTCTCAAACCTAAGTCCTGAGTTTGGACTTCTCTTCCAAGTTCCCCAAGTCTGATGGACTCTGGGCATTTCCATTCATATGACCCCCAAACATCCCTAACTCAGCGTGTCAAAAACTGAGTGAATCACTCTCACTCCTACACCTACTGCAGCTCCTATCTTCTCTTGCTCAGTTAATAAGATCATGATCCTCGATGTCAGACAGGATAGAGAACTGGGGTCATCTTTGAAGACTCATGCATTCCATTAACAACCATTTATTAAGCCACCTTTGCACTGTCTTTGCTAAAACATTATGGTACCCTTTCTGATTTCCATTACAGGCAGTGCAGAGCTGAACTCTCACAGTGTCAGTCTCATAAAGGAGAGTGCAATCCAGTGCTAACACAGCGGAGTCACAAAGACAAGCTGACCTTATCCAGGTTCTTACTCTCGCTCTTGACCTCGACTGTCTTGACCATCAGCTCTAACTATTTACATAACAGAACCTGGAAGGAGCTCTTTAACTTAGGATTTTTTGAAGTGAGCAACTACACAGAATGAACTTGTTGGTTTGTTGAGAACACACCCATGGATGAGAGTTGGAAAGACAGATATATGACGAACAAAGGGGTATCTTAGAGGAGTCGGAACTGAATCGCTAGTAGATGGTTTTTGTGTGCCAGGCCATCCAGTTTCCTGCTTATCACAGTGTGTTTGGGAGAATTTAAGGGTATGGAATGTTGGGGAAACCCTAAACAGTTGCTTTGCCACATCTCTTAAGGTGAGAAGTACCAACAAGCCATGTGGAATATGACTTGAACCCAACCCAGAGTTTTGGAATCAGATAGAGAGACTTGTCTGGTGGCACTTCGCAGAGAGGAGGGAAGGTACTGTAGGATAAAAGAAAGGGCTGTAACACTAGGGATCCCAACCCTCTGCTGTAAAAACCTTCTCTCAGATAAGTGATGATGAACCTCAGAAAGATATTTCCTACTGGCCTTAGTTGAAGAGCATACGAGGGCAGAGAAACAGAGGTCAGTGTCATGGGTATGCTACTGGCAGCAAACTGGGGGCGGCAGAGCAACCGTGGTCAGATAGCAAAAAGATGGTAAGGTCTGTGGACTCCACATAGAGGGGACTGCCAAGCTGGAGGTAGGAGACAGGCCCCTCTCCTAGAGGGGGAATGAATTTCTGGAATGATTAATTTAGATGGGGCTTCCAAAATTGGATCAAAATACTGACATTTGGAAGACCTCTGGAAAAAAATACATTTCTACTCATTGATATGAGGGACTGGGGCTTAACAGTTTATGTATTTAAGTATAACACATCATTAAGAGTAGTTCTTGGTTTGTTACCAATACCTTTCTAAATCCTCTTGTGTAAGGAAATAATGCAGTCTAGTCTAGATCTTTCTTTTGTAACTTATATGTAATCTCTGCTCCAAACCATTTCAGTCTGGATCTCTAGTAACAACGGTCCTTAGTAAGTAGGTTTTGCTGTTTGCTTATGCACTCACTCAGACTGAGTGCTTATCAATTGATTTTTACTGGAATCAGCGTCCTTCTAATATATTCAGTAGCACGCCGACAGTGGCTGTGGGAAGCTGCAGCTCCCTGTGTTCCTAGCCAGAGTGAGCCAGAGTCTGTTTCAGATCATTTTGAAGGCGAGGTTGGGGCTGGTATAATCAGTGTTCTGGGATCTCTGGGGACCTTAGGTGGAGCTTTGAAAACCCTCTTTCAAAAGACAGAGTTGCTTATTGTTTCATGATTGGGCTGAAAATGGGCACGCTGTTGCAAAGAAATGTGACTAACATGATATATCTACTATTTTATTATTAATGACTGACCTCATAGTCTTCACCTATGTCCTGGCTATAATGTCATTCAGGTATTCATTTCCCTGTGGGATTCCAAATGTGGCTTTTTTCTGACTTACACCCCAGCCCTTTCTTTGAGTGGTAACTGAAACTGCACCCTTTCACCTGTCGAGGAGAAAACCTTCCAAAAATAAAGATATCAAACAAAATGATTTCAAACCTGGAGCCAAGGGTACTCACGGGTGTTCATCAGTATGACATTCAGCTGCACACGGTGTGGCCCTCCAGAATTTCCTGTTAACCTGTGTCCTTCTGGCTAGGAGAATGGTCTCTACTCTACTAGGTAGATATAATCTGATTAAAATAAAGGCCTATTCCCCCCTTTGTCATCACATTCATTTATTTCTTTCACTTAAACTTGTAAAAAAGTATCCTTTCCTATCACTTCCTCTCTCCACCAGGATCCATCATCTGAATATGATTTGAGAAACTATTTTCTCAGTTCTCCCAAGCAGGGTCCTTAACTAGTGTTATTTTACATGTGTGGGAGAGAAGTTAACTTACTATAGACTGTATACAATTTTGAGGCATTGAGACTTAATGCTGAGTTGACAAAGCCAAAAGTAGGACCATTTGCTAGAACAGTCTTCAACCACTCCTTTGTCCCTGTTGCCACCCTTCTCATAATCTTCCCGTGACTCCCTGAATCTAAGAATGAGGTTTAAATCCTTTACCTGTGGAACCTTCTATAATCTACACACAACCTGAAGCCATATCTCTTCTCCCCCTCCAGCCTGGCCACTGGGCTTGTCTCCAAGACAAGCTAAAGTAGAACGCACTCTCCCACCCACCTCAGTCCCTGAGTCCGGTCTCTGTGTGTCTCTGTTTACTCATTTTTCAAGGCCAAGGTCAGATGTTACCTTCTCCGTGGACCCTCTCTGAGACTCTCACTTCTGGCTAATCACTCCCAGATTCTACTTTTTAAGTTTGTGGCACTTAGGAATGTCTAGTTTTCCTGTGAAACCCTGTTGGCCTGAAAGTGCCCTGAGGGAGGAAGACCAAGTCTTCTTTCACCCCTTAAGCCCATGAGTAAGCAAGGTAATGTCAACAGTGCTTTGGTGAAAGAAGCAATGTATGAGTGGATGAATGAATGGTAAACAGCGGTACCTTGCCATCTGTGACCTGGGGAACTACTGGGTTAAATGTCAGCTGATTAAACAGAAGGCCTAGAGGAGAGCACCACCGGAGGGGGAAGTTTCCTCTCTCTGCATGTATGTATGTGACATGAAATGGCATGACACCCTCAACTCCTTCCCAAAGCTCCATGCCCCCTGCTTCCTTTAATGGCCCTTACTCAAATCTCCTATCTGAGGTTGTCCCCACGGTTCTCAGTGCACACTTGAACACCTCAGATGCTGTATTTACATAACGACTCTGAAGGTGAACACTCCTCATGTCCACTCGTTATTATAGGTACAGTTGCTAGTCTTTGACAGTCATTGTCAAAGCACGTATTTACTCCTGTGCTTAAACATGATGTATTCCTCTGAAGTGACTGTTACATCAGCTCACATGTGAAAACAAAGCAGTCCCCTCCACCCCCTGCTCAGAAATCATCTCAACAATAATGGTTTTTTTTTTAAAGATTTTATTTATTGATTTGTCAGAGGGAGAGAGCACAAGCAGGGGGAGCAGCAGACAGAGGGTGAGGGAGAAGCAGGCTCCCCGCTGAACAGGGAGCCTGTCGCGTGGCTCGATCCCAGAACCTCGAGATCATGACCGGAGCTGAAGGCAGACGCTTAACCGACTGAACCACCCAGGCCCCCCAACAATAACAACTTTTAAAACTTTGCGTTTCTCAAGTGCATTGTATTTGAGCATGGTAAAAGTACCCCTGGAATATAAATCACACAGTGGTATGAATCAGTGAGCACTTTGCTAGGAATATTGGCTTTATACCCAGAAAGCATTCATAGCCTTCAGCACCTGAACAAAAGGTAGAAGGATCAGAATTCTTCCTTCATAGCCAGGCTCTGGGACCACATTTGCCTTTCAAATTTAAAATGTGAAGGTTTTTTTTCTTTGTAATAATCTTCAATTGTGTGATGTCTTATCATGTTATTTATTTCCATTGCTTCAGTTCTTTCCTGGTAGGAGACTACCCCATAATCCCTCTTGATTTCTGTAACACTACATATTCAGAGCAATTCCTTTTGGCATCAGATATTTTTTGTCATCCATATAGTGATGGCATTGTCAGAATATATATTCTTACACTTATTCCATCTTGTGTTTGTTAGAAACGAATTTAGTAAGAGGCTAACACATGCACATATATTTATAAAGCATAAACAGTGCCCCAATCCTATCTATAACAGAGATACAATTTTTAAGACACTGTTATATGATATGCTCATCAAGAGAACTTTTTTCAGATCAGTGGATTAAAAAAAAAATCTTCACACAAAAAAAAAATCTTCACGTAAGCTCAGCAGAGTAAAAAAGTAGATTATTTTGATGGTGATAAAATTCGAATTGACACTTCAGTCATTAAGAATTATGAGTAGCTGAAGTGCAAGAATGTGAAGTGCAAGTGCAGAAATTGACAACATGCAGAAAGGATTTAGAGCAAAAAGATTTTCTCCAGTGCCTGGTACACCAAAAATAAGTCTGTATTTTCTTCCCAAGAAGCATAATCTTTTTATTAGGATATATTCTAGATAAGTAATTTGTGTTTCTGTTGAAGCTGATGTGAGAATCCAAAAAAAAAAAAAAATTACTTTTCAAGTGGTTCTCCCCCAGAGCACTAAAGAGTAAAGGAGCAAAGTGTTTTCCACATGACATTAGCTTTATGTGAAATCCCTTTAAAGCGAATGCATTATTAAGTCCGATTAAGAGGCGATCCTGTAGGTGTGTTTGGGCACATGGCCAGGCACGACCTGGAGTCAAAGGGTGATTAAACACAGCAACATTTTCCTTTCTTCTCTCCTTCCTCTTAATCCTCTAATAGGAGGAATTCAGGTGTCCAGAGCGAAGCAGGAACCTTGAGAAGTTATTGTTTCTGACTTAAATTTTGAATGAGTTCAACCCTTCCTTGGTAATCAGAGAATTTTTTTGTGTCACTTTAAATGAAAGTCCACTAGGAGACCTGACAGTCGTGGGGAGTCTGTGGGTGAAGATACGAGAAGATACTTTTATTCACTACCTGAGATGTGTCTGGTCTCCATTCCAAGCTGAGGGATGTGCTGGGTCCAGAGGTGGACCTATATCTAGCCGTCCGTGACTGGATGAAGGTCAAACCTCCCCACTCTTGTTTGAAAACATATCTTAAAAATAAATGGATGGTGGGGTGCCTGGGTGGCTCAGTGGGTTAAGCCTCTACCTTCGGCTCAGGGCCTGGTCTCAGGGTTCTGGGATCGAGCCCCACGTCAGACTCTCTGCTAGTCAGGGAGCCTGCTTCACCCTCTCTCTGCCTGCCTCTCTACCTACTTGTGATCTCTCGCTCTCTCTTTGTCAAATAAATAAATAATAAATGGATGGAAAGACTCACCCACTTCAATTGTGAGAAATACCCATATGTAATTGTTTATATTTTCACTTTGGAGATGCTGGATTTACTTGTAATGGCTATTTTCCATTAAAGAAAAAAATGTGTTACAAGCAACTAATACATAGCCTTCCTCTTATGACCTGAGATTCTAAATATGTTCCTTACGTAAAGTATGCTGGAAATGGGGGGAGGGAGTTAAAAAAAATTAAAGGGTGAATGGAAGGAAAAAGAGATCACCTACTTTAGCCCTTCTCCATCACTTCATTGTCATGCTTGAAGAGAACCAATGGGTTTTAGGGACGGTTGGTGTGCTTTCCTAAGCTCTGGGGGATACAGATGGAACACACCTAAGAATGTATTTCAGGTCTAAAGGAGAGCATGGGGCTACCTGACTCACTCACACATTCTGGGAGCACCCCCCACCCGGACAATGGCTAATCCATGTCCCCTGTGCATCTCATAAGAAACCAAAAGAAAATTTGGGGTGAAAACCTAGGCACTTTTTTTATGGCACCTGGAGACAGTCTGGATTTTGTATCTGAAAACAGGGATGACCACCTTGCCCCAGTTTGCCTGAGACTAGGGAGTTCTTAAAACGTGAGACTTTGTTTTAAAACCAGAAGCATTCAGGGCAAACTGAGACAGATGGATATTCTGAAAACTCATAATTAGCCTCTCTTCACCATTGAAAGTCTTCTAAATCCCAGACTTTCTAAACTGGCTGCACAGTCCAAACATCTGGGAAGTTTTAGGAGCAGTTGAGTTCCTGGGTTTGGGATGCAACCCAGCCTTGGGTATTTCTTAAAGCTCCTCCAGGTGCCCATGGGGATTCTAATGTATTAGGGCAGTTTGGGAACCCCCACACTAAATAATTTTGTCCAATTGTTTAACCTCTCTAAGCCTTAGTTGTTCTTTTGTTAAAAACTTGCCCTGCTTTTTTTGGGGGGGGGGTCAGTTGTTTTTTTGCATATTACTTCTGCAAGAACACTCAAGCTTCTAGAGTTTGGAATGTTCTAAAACAGTGCATAGCAATCACCTGGAGATTTTGTCCAAGTGTGGATTCTGATTCTGTGGGGCTGGCAAGATGGTAGGGCATTTGCATTTTAACAAGCTCCCAGGTATTGCTGATGCTTCTGGTCCACAGACCATACTTTGAATAGCAGGATATAGAACATCAAAGGGTGAGAAGGATCACTGAAAATAACTCTCTTTTGGAAAGTAGTGGAAGTCATCACAGGGTTTGTTACGGGAAACAGGAAGGGATATAAAGGTGGCTACAACGGGTAGAAGCTCAGTACGTATACTGACGATGTGAGAGGCAGGATACAAATCCCCCCCCCCCCCCAACCTGCCTACATCCTAATCCCTGGAACCTGTAATCTGTTAGGCTCTGTGGCAAAGGTTGCAGATGGAATTAAGATGCCTAATCAGCTGACTTCAAAACAAGAAGACTACGCTGATTGCCCAGGTGGACCCAATATAATCAATCACGAGGGCCCTTAAAAGTGGGAGGAGGAGGCAGACATCAGTATCGGGATCCTGTTAGAGAACGAACGCTACTCCCCGTTGCTGGCTTTGAAGAGCGAGGGCAGCCATGAGCCAGAAATTGCGGACCCCTCCTAGACACTGGTGGAAAAGGCAGAAAAACAGACTCTCCCCCAAGCCTCGAGAAAGTAACTCAGGACTGGGCATGACACGTTGACCTTAACGCGCACGGGACTCTTGGCAGACTTCTGACCTACCGAACAGTAAGAAAATAAGCTTGTTTTCTTTTAGCTTTGCTGGAATTTGGGAAGGTGGCAATAGGAAAATAATACAAGTATGATAGCAATCCTCAGCTTGGGTGGGCAGTCGGTCACTCTCAGTCCTCCTTTTCCGAGGCCCGAACCTCAACTCTGCCTGTGGTTTTGAGCCTCACCCCCCCCCCCCCACTGGGTTTCTGGAGTTGAGCCGTAAGAGATGTGCGGGAAGAAGCAGGCCGGCCAGTCAGCCTTTCCCCCTTTTGTAGAAAGAGTTTGGCAGGACGGCAGGCCCACGTACAAGCAGCAGGGTCCCGTGTGTCCCGCACAGGTGCTGCATCTCCCAGGTGACCCCAGGAAGAAACAGACAGGAGCCCATTTGTCAAAATAGGAACCCTCTCCTTGTGTGTGAGAAGCATTCAGTGTTAGACTTCTGTGTTATTTCCCTCTCCTCCCTCCATAATCAATAAAGATTCTCGCTGCTATCACGTCTGCCTGGCACGGATAGAGGTGGAGAAGTATGGAGACTTTTTGAGAGTTTTAGAGGTAAAGCTGAAAGGAGATGAAGAAACCCAAGGGGCAGGAGGTCCGCAGAAAGCTGAGGCAGCAAGGGCCAGAAATTTCGCTGATTCGTTTCAAGATGAGAAGGTCCCGATACTCAACTCCTTCTAGGCCCCCAGGGGTGAAGCCAGTGGCCAGTCCTGCTAGCCACTCGTGCAGCCTGCATGGGGAGTAGGCCTGAGCTCTGCATGCCCGTGAGGGGACCCCCCAACCTGCCTGGTGGGCAGCCCTGGGGGCTCCCTGGGGGCTTATGAGTCAGGGTTCCTTACGGTTACTACAGCCAAGAAATCCCCTCTGTGGGAACTATAAGCATCTTCTGTACAAATTGAAGTTACGGGTCTTTGTAGTGGATAACAAAGGTCATAAAATCCAGTTTTATTAGAAGGAGCCTGAGACTGAGGCACAGTGAAGTCCCTTGAGAAGTTTATAAATAAGTTAATGGTGATTAATTTGGGAGTAGAATTGTAGAGAATGGTTTTGTCTTCATGTTTATCTGTATTTTCTAGAATGTTTTATGTAACTTCTAAGATAAGCTTTTTTTGTTTAGTTCTTTGTAAATGAAGTGTTGGAGAGTTCAAGTTCCTTAGCTGGCCAAGGGGTTCCTTGTTCAGTGATTAGAAACAGGAAGAGCCACCCTTGCCTTCAGCTACACATGGGGTTCCTTGCTCTGTCCTCTGGCTCTGGGGCCAGGATCTGTGCACGGACAGGAGCAGTCTTGGAGAGCTCTGCTGTGAAAGCCTGAAACCACGTGGTCCTCTTGCCTTCCATTCTTGAATGCCCCCTCTGAAGAAACTGTAGGTAGTGTCTTCAGAACCCTCGATCATGGTCCTCCTGACATTGGGCTTCTGCCTAGAAATCACCATCTTTGGGGTGCCTGAGTGGCTCAGTCAAGTGTCTGCCTTTGGCTCATGTCATGATCCCAGGGGCCTGGGATTGAGCCTCACATTGGGCTCAATCAGGGTTCAGCAGGGAGTTTTCTTCTCCCTCTACCCCTCCCCCCTGCTTGTGATGTCTCTCTTTGTCTAGTAAATAAAATCTTTAAAAAATAAATAAAATCACCTTCCAGTTGATACAAACTGTAAACATAGGCCTGAAGGCGGAGTCCAGTGTGTCCTCATTTTGAATTATGCCCCTTTGAACTTAGAAGGGACAGAAAAGTGCTTCCTTGTTCCTTGAAGCTTGGGATTTGGATTTGACTAAGCAAGGAGAAGTTTAGGGTGCTGATGGGTTCCCTCAAGAGAGAAGAGCTCTGGGGCGCCTCGGTGGCTCCGTGGTTAACCCTCTGCCTTCGGCTCAGGTCATGATCTCAGGGTCCTGGGATGGAGGCCCACATCGGGCTCTCTGCTCAGCAGGGAGCCTGCTTCCCCCTCTCTCTCTCTGCCTGCCTCTCTGCCTACTTGTGATCTCTCTCTCTGTCAAATAAATAAAATCTTAAAAAAAAAAGAGAAATTAAAAAAAAAAGACTCCTAAACTCACAAAACAAACTAAGGGTTGCTGGGAGGTGGGGGGGTGGATAGGGATATGGACACTGGGGAGGGTATGTGCTATGGCAAATGCTGTGAAATGTGTAAGCCTGATGATTCACAGACTTGTACCCTGGGGTAAATAATACATTATATGTTAATAAAAAAAAAAGAGCTCTATGGTAGCGAAGAATGGTTTCCAGCAGGCTAGGACAGACAGGAATGTGGGTGCTATTCCTGACTTGAGCTACTCCCTCATTCCCCTGACATCCTACAGTGGTGGGGAGGAGGACACTGGGACAGAGAGAAGGAGCCTTGTGGGTGAGCACTTCTGTCCTTTCATACTCTGATGTGGGTGGGTGGAAAAAAGCCTGGAGAGGAATTTCAGGGGCCATTTCCCCAGCCCCAACCATAAAGAAACTCAGGCTAGCAGGTACTACTGGTTCCTCGTACTGCTAGTTCCCCTGCATCCTCCTTCCCAAGAAGCAACCCCTAGGCCTTACTGCCTGCCCCTTTAGAAATTGTATAAATAAAAGTTTTGTCGTGAGGACAGGGGTAACTTGGGAGCAGGGAGGGTGGACTCTGCCGGTACTGTGACTGAGTGAGCCTGCACCCTTCAGTAACGTGACAATCCCAGGAACAGCCCTGCCCTCCCAGGAAGCAAGGTGTGATGGGGAGAGCAGGGGCTGGTCGCTGGGGAGAGATGAGGGCCCTTGACATCTAGATCTCCAGGGGGTGCACCTGCCAGCCTCACTGGGCTGATACTAGAACCGCTATTAAACCTTGTGGATTGTAACTGCAATGTTAGTCTAATGGTACTGGACTGTTGTGTGTCGTGCGGCGTACGTGAGGACATTGTCATCTCAGGACTGTGGCGAGCTCTGTGCATGGGCCGGCGGGGCTTACTCCCTTGTTCTGCAGGTGAGAGTGTTAGAACCTGTGCTAGTAAGTTCTGGTTATCCACGCCCCTTTTTAAAGGGGCTGAGCCCTCCTAACATTGTTGGTAGGAGACTTGAGGCCAAATGGGGAAGGAGCCTCATCCTCCCAAGTACAGGTGCTGTAGGTAAGTTGCCCCGTGAGGGGGAGCAAGGCAGTGGAGATGAAGGACACGAGGAGAAAGGCAGCCATGAGAGTGGCTCCCGCCTGCCTTCTCGCAGCCCTTGTGCCGCTCCGGTCCCTGTTGATTTCGCCGTCAAGCCTGCTATTAGCAGTAGGCCAGAAAGCTTTGAACTTAACCGATGTACATAAAGCAAGCTGTTCATTTAATCTGCACGTTTAATTCAGCCTGCTCTGCATGCTGCTCCAGGCTGGCTTCTTTCCATATAAGGCGTTCGCGGTGTCTTTCTGCATCACCCCTGCCTCTGTCTTGAAAATTAGCCAAAGATGGCTTTGTGCATAATGCACGTGCTGTAGGCCGGAAACCCTGTAGCCGGGCCCTCACCTCGCCCCTCCCCCCCTCCAGGTAAGTCCTGTGTGGTCTGCTCGCTGGTGCTCCCTCCAATGAGAATGTGCTAAGTTCAAGTATTTTGGCCTTTCTGATGGGAAGGAGGGGAAAGAAAATCGGTTCTAATTTTGCTTGTCTGTCAGACGATCTCCGGAAGAAATGCATGCTGTGTGTGTAATTTTGTTTGTGAATGTTGCCGGACTCTGCTGTACTTGATGAGAAGGCAGATGGGATGAAAGCTTTAGGCACGCTGTCGGTGACATCTGCATTCCAAAGGCATTAATAAGGTTCACAGGAATGAATGGTGTAGTAGGCAAAGGAGAGATGCTTTCTCCTGTGTTCTGTTCTCCTCAATAAATGATAACCAGTCTGGATAATCATACTTTTATTGCAATGTGCCAAGAGATTAGATAGATGGCTGCATTTTGGTATTATCACAAATGAGCAACATTTGGATTTGGGGTAATAGCATGTAAATGAATCCAATTCCCATTTCCCTAAGTGGTTTCTATGGCTTAATGCCTGTCAAGGTTTTGTGAAATATCTCAAAAACCAGATGATGCCACCATAGCGAAGGGAAGAGGAAGGAGATGAAAATTAGAGGGCAGCTTGAGGAATCTTTGCTATGGACCAGGGGCTCACGCGTCGAGGGGATGAGGCGTGAACCAGAGCAGCCTAAGGAAAAGAGAGAGTATCTGAAGGCATGAGAGAAGAGATGCATTTAAAAGGGAAAAGTGACAAGAAGGAAAATGAAATTTCGATGCTAAGCCAGCCCCCTGGGGGTTGGGGGAGGAGATAGAAAATGGCTGTTTATTTGGTCATGCCTTATCACTGTAGCCCTGCTCTACCTCCAGCTGCCTCATTTACAATCCATCCTCCTCACGCCGTTAACCAAGGTGAACATACTACAAAACTCTGACAGTGATTGGCAGAGGCTTGAGCTAAAGTGTGTGTATCCTCCTGGGGATGGCTGCAGACCACTAGCAGCAGAACAGCAGAAAGCGACTCCTGTTATTCTAGGTGAACTATGTACCTTTTCTCAGCTGTTAATATTGCCACTATATGGAACTGTTCCAAAGTATTTGCTCCTCTCTTTGGGGTCCTACTTGAATTAGATTGTTGATTACCTATAGCTTTCTTCAAGTTAGTGCTAACCTCATTTTCACATCGGAAAAAAAAGGCACAAGGAAGTGCCTCAGCCTAGGTCTGCAGTCTAGCAAGTGGAGCAGGGAGGATTTGAACTCGGATCTGCTGACCTGGAGAAGTCCATAATGAAGGGACAAAATAGAAGGATTTGGTGGGGAGGGAAACTGGAACCATACCTAAGTCAACAGTTAAATCTCCAAGTGTTTTGTTGCCTGAATTTTCCCGGAGTTGAAAATACATTGAAATATGAGCCAGACACACTGGAGTATTGTTTCTCAATATTGGACTAACTTGGGGAGGTTTAAAAAATGCTAATGCCTGGTTTTCGTTGGCGGAGATTCTAATTTAGATGGTCTGTGATGAAGCCTGGGCATCAAGCGTTTGGAAAGCTCCCCAAGTGATTCTGATACCTAACTCAGTAGACATTTCCTTTTAGACTTTTTCTGAAGTCTAGACCTACTAAAATAACTAATTCTTAGCTCTCTTGGCCTTCTACTACACAGGCATCTCAAACTCCAAATGTCTAAACAATTTCCTTTTTTCACTGAACCCTGAGACTCCTTTCATTCAGGGACTCGGAAGACCATCATGTTTTGGGAGCTACTTCTTTGAAATTGATGAGCGTGGAGACACCATGTCTCTGCTGTGTCCTGTGAGTTCCTTTGTGTCTTTCTCCAGCTAATCAGAATGAAATGAATATTCACTGAATTTCTCTTCGCCAAAAGGCAGACCTATCTTGCTGTAATAGAAAACAAGATTTGCAGTTATACTTAGAAGCAGTTTGCTGTGGGAGAAATTTTCTCTTCCTGCCACGGGACTTTGATGAATTTTAGATAGGCCCTCCTCTGACATGGAGAACATATTGGATGGTAATAACAGTGACTGATAATGAGATTGAAAAAATCAAATGGAATAATATAAATGAAATAGCTTTGTAAATAGCAAGGACTATCAAGATAGGAGATGGTGTTGTACACTTGTAAAGGAAATAGCCCATGAGGAAATGGGGTATATCTCAAAAACAAAAACAATTCCATCTTAATATAATCCACTTTCACTTTATGTTCATTAACTTTGCCACCAGAGCTTATTAGAATTAACATGATGAGCAGACTTCTGTTAACTGTTGACTTATAAGCCTTGTGACTTCTATATCTGGAATAAGGCCAAGAACTAAGGAAGGGGTGAGAAGTAACAGCTTCCAAGGAACTGACAACAGCCCTCTAACCGTAAGGGGCAAAGACTCTTCCTCATGTGGGAGACAGGTGTGTCAAGCAGAGGTCAAAGGGCAATTTCAGTTCTACAGTGGTGATCAAAATGGAGCATCTGGCAGAGAAGAAAGCCAGAAATTCTAGAACAGGGCGAATGGGAACAAAGTACAAAGAGCAACACTGAGTCGAGGGGCTGTAGAAGGGGTGTGGAAATCAGACCCAGAGGCAAAGCTGTGAACCGCAGGAACCCTGATTTTGGGGAGAGAGGAAGTGGAGGGAAGCAGCCCTGTACCTAGTGGATCTGACACCAGAGCAGACCATGGCTTATCAAGCCCTCTCTCACATATCCATTCATCAGGAGGTTGTGAAATGAATAGAAAAAAACAACCAAAACTCAATATAATGCCTTTTACTGGACGTAACATAAACCATAATGCTGGTGCAAATCAATAAGTGAACTATCTCCAAGTGAAATCATTTTGGTGGCTGTTGAATTGTACACAAAATAACAATTGTATTTCTAAAAATTTATTTAGTGTTTAGTTAAAAAGGAAAAAAAAAACCTTCCATTTTTTTTAAAGATGGGTTTGAAATTCTGCAAAACAGTTTGTCTAAACCAAAATTGACACTTGTCAACTACAAGGTGTTTGATTTGTTATGGTTTCACTGTTAAAAATATAAGTTCTATCCTTTGTGGGCCAATTAAGACACTGCAGTAACTCACGTTCTGAACCTGAAAACGTATAAGTGAGTCCACCTGTGTCTGGGGCCAGCTGTCCAACTAATTCTCCAGATTCGCCTCTGTGGAGAACAGACTTGTATTAAAGGCAAACAAGAAAAGGCTTATTGGAAGCTTAAAAGCATATCTGCGTTTACTATGAAAACTCAATAGTCATTGTTGAGAATTTGAGACAAAATTGGGGGAAAGAGTATGGTATCATTGATGTAGTTTTGTGGCAATAAAAAAAAACATTCCATTTTATCAAAGAGCACTAGCATATGCACAGTTTTATTGCTTGCACTTGAGGGAGAGCCACGGCCCAAAAAGGAAAACATTTGGATCAGTGTGCAGAGAAGGACACAGAAAAACAAGCACGTTCATGGACCTCGAGGGCTTTCCTAGATTATGGTGTTAGATAAAAATGAACATTCACAATTGGTAGTATCTTGATCTGAGTCCTATATGTGCAATACCAAAAAAGATTTCTTTGCAAATTAAGTTGTAGGAAAGTCTTGGTTCTCTTGAGTTACCTGCAGTAAGAATTGCTTTGAAAAAGATAGACTTCCTCTTTGTCCTTGTTTGCTAGGTCCGACAGAATGTAGAATAGATGGGTATATGCCCATTCATACATCCCTCCCATGCACAGACCCCCAGCAGCCCCTACCTTCCTTGTCTCTTCCCCCACTGCCAGTCTGTCTCCCATCTCTGTCTCTTTTATCTCATTCTCTTTCTCTGTCTTTAATTTTTGAAAAATACTTAATTCTCATGATAGGAACATTTTTTGGCAATGGATTTTTTTTTTTTTAAATGTGGCTTTCAAATTACTTTTTAAATGCCTGTAGTGTACCCTTCACAGATCTCGGCAAATACCAAAAGGTTAATCTAATTGTCATTTGAATTTAGTGGGGGCATACAAATTATTTCAGCTGTTCAAAAACTTTTTATTGAGTAGGGAAATAAAAAATTTTAAGTTGCAGAGTAATGAGAGACCCTTCAGGCTGAATAAAAACTATTAGTAATATTTGATTTATGAGCATGTCTTCTCTGTCTCTCCTACATACATACACATACATAGCAAACACTGTAGCTGACGTAAGTTATTCTCCAACGTGGGGAGCTCTTAAAAGTCCAATCTCTAGATAAGCTGGACCAATATCTCTGGGATGAGACCCACAAACCTAAAAATAAAAAAAAGCATCCTATGTGTTCCTAATGGTCATTCGGCAAGAGGAATCATTCACTGGTGACGATCTATATTTTTCTAATTCCGTCCTCATGGTATTGAATGACTTGTGTTCCTGATTTTACATTTCTATTCTGTCATTTTATTGTCTGTTTTTATTTCATCTTGGAGATAACCTCAATATAGAACTGGAGATAAATCTTAGAAGGGAGAAAAAAAAAATCCTCTAGTCACATTCCTTTTTCCAGAAAGCCTGAGTTCTCAGTATTGTGGATGCAGAATGCAAAGTCGTAGGTTTGAAAGGTCATAAATCAGCTGCAGGATTCTCAGCAGGATGTATTTTAAAATGTATGACCTTCTGTTGTTCCAGCATATCACTAAAGCTTGTTCTATGCCATCAAATGCAGTGAAAATCAGTGCTTTTCATATCCTCATACACAATATATTACAAGAATCTCCCTCAGAAAAGAATAAAACTGCTCTTTTTATTTAAAAAACCCCTCCCTTTTTTACATCCCCCCCCTCGACAAAATTTACAATTGCAAAGAAAAAGAAGCAGGCAAAATACAGAAGCTTCTGGAAAGCATAGATAACTTACTATTTGGGTTTTCTAGCTGCTAAGATTGTTGGAGACAGAAAAAAAAAAAACACAGTATAATACACTGCTAATGGCTTCTCTACTAGTAAAGCAACTTCTGGTAGCTCAATTTGTCTAATTGGTTATGCTTTCAAAAATCATTGTTCTGTTGTGTGACTGGCATTGGGTATTACTAAAGATACAGTGTGAATATTAACCATTCAAATCAAATTTTTCATAGAAGAATCACCAGTCTTACTGATTAAAATGACCCTCTGAGTGTTAATGCATTCTAGACAAAGGGTTAAATAATGCTTTAAATTTTTAATATCCATAGGAAAGAGGTGTTCTCCTCAGATGAGGGAAGGGAGGCTCCAAGAAGTTCAGTATCTCCTAAAATTATTTAGGTGATAAACTGCAGAGCTGAAATTAAAATCCAGATGTGCAAGTTGAAAAGCCTAGGTTTGCATCCCTAGTGCTGGTGGTTCTTGTGCTCTGGCATATGTAATAATCTCTGAGAAGTTGTTTAAAATGTTTATTTCTCTTGAGAGATCCCCCTTTGGTAGTCTTGAGAGCCCAGGTATCTGTATTTTTTTTAAGATTTTACTTATCTGTTTGAGAGAGAGTAAGAGCTGGAAAGAGATCACACACAGAGGGATAGGGAGAGATAGAAGCAGGCTCCCCAGTGAGCAGGGAGCCCGATGTGGGACTAGATCCCACCACCCCAAGATCATGACCTGAGCCAAAGGCAGATGCTCAAGCAATTGAGCCCCCCGAGCATCCCAGGAATCTGTATTTTTAACAAGAATTTGTGTGAGTCTGACCACGCTCAGGAAACACTCATGGTGTGGGTGCCCTACTCTGGGGGATGGCTCAGACCGGGGACACAAAGGAACTCCTCAGTGCTGTTATTAATATTACCTGGGTTTTGTCCCCTTAGAACTGAGGTGACAGGAAGCTACACCCAACCCTGGTTTACTGGGTATTTTTCACCCAGAAATTTTTTAAACTATCATTTCTCAACTTAAAAAGGGAGTACTGAAAATGTGCTTTGAATTTGATTTAGAATAAAGGCCCCAAAAAGCCTTGTGGAAGTGAAGGAAGGGCATGTTGAGAAAGAAGGCTCCGGAGGAAGCAATGGGTGTGGCTTTTTTGGCCTGATTAAGTCTTCCATCCCTTGCTGATGGTGGTTGCCGTGATGGGACAGCATGCTCATGTGGAACTGAGGCAGCTTTAGTACAAGAAGAAAAGCTCCACAGTAGTGGTAGAAAGAATGGAATTAGGGTAGAGATGTTGGCAGAAGACTGAGAAACAAGAGCGGGGAGCAGAGTCAGGCAATGGATATGGTGAGAGGAATCTTAGAACTAGTGCAAATGGTGGGTAAGCTTAAAGGTGCCAAGACATATGGCTACCTTCTCTTTACAATCCTTAGAAAAACTGTAAATTACTACTTACAGTAAAATTAATCCTCTCGGATGAGCATCTCTACCAATCAGGTTCACTTATGGGTATGCTTGGTAGGTGACCAATCTCTAATGGGAATTTAAAGTAAAGTGTTTGAAAGGAGACAAATAAAAGTCTAACCCATTCCAGGAACTCCAAAGCTGTCTTTGGTGTTTGCTCCAAGTAGCATAAGTGCTTTGAAGAAGGTGCTAAGCAGGGTGTAGCAACACTGTAGTATTGGAGAAAGGCTACCTCAGGCTTGGCTCCTGGCAGAGGTATGAGGTTCCACATGTCATGGAATTTCTTGAGTGCCCATTTGTCTAGCTACAACATGGTGGTTATAAACACACTGCCTGGACTGCTTGAATGGGGACGGGGAATAATCATTCAGTACAGGACCTGGGGGATAGCAAGGGTAAGCAGAGTCCTGCCAGGAAACAGAATCTAATCCAGATGGTTCAACGAAAAAGACTTCGTATCATTTATAAGGGTGTGGGCAAGGCATGTGGAGACTGTCCCTGCGGGATAGACCTGAAGACACAAGAGGTGAGGAGCCACCCTCCCATGAGAGAAGGAGCCATGGGAGAGAACCTTGTGAGCACCGTAGTGTGGAGGGACCCAGCTACTGCCGGAGAAGTGGGAGTAGGAGTGGTCTCTTCCTCCTCCTGCCATCAGAGCTCCTCCTCCTGCAGCTCCCCCATTGCCAGGCCCAGTTGGAAGCCATAGGATGAGGAAGCCCAGACGATAGGGTTTGCAAGGGGTGGCCTCCCTGTGCAGGACGGATGCGGAAGGAGATCCACAGGAGTTTTTCAATAAAGTCCTTTCTAACTCTCAACCCTAATGAAGCACATAGGCACACACATCCTTACATTTCCAAATAAAACTGCATATGTAGGGTTAAGAGAAGCAGTTTTTGTTTAGCATAGTATTCCATTAATGAATATCTGTCAAGTTCGGAAACAAAGGTAAACATGACTTCCTTTCCTCAAACCTCAGGAGCACTAGTGGTTATGCGCTTGGAAAGACATATTTTTGGACCTGAATTCTGTCTCTAAGATAGGTAAATACTCCTTTATCTCGCTGAGAGACTTAATGTACCTCCCTCAAGGACCCTTACTTACTTCCCATGAGTGAATTTGGCACCAGGGGTATCGGAAGGTCTAGAATAAGAGAAGGAGAGAGCAACTCACTACAAACCGCTGTTGCTTCCACTTCTCAGTCCCATTCTTCACCAAAGACTGCTTTAGATAGTGGCAAACATTTCGGCGAAGTGGAGCTGTCAGTCATTTGGAAGGTGGAGCTTCCCTCTCCCTCCATAGAGGTACAGAATACTCAGGTTGATGGAGCTCGAGTGGCCTGTTAGGAATGGAAAAGTAAGTATCGATGTGATGGGTCTTGAGATGGAAGCATTGGTGTGACTGGAACATGAGCAACTGTCTATCATTTGGCCAATCTGTAGGAACCATCTAGATCGATAAGAAGAGGAAAATCTTTTAGCCACAGGCCTAGAGGACTTGTGCAAATGTCTTGGTCAGATAGCCCCGTCATTTTTCTCCCATAGGATGAGATTTGGTGACTACTTTGTACTCAACTATGACATTAAGTTGACATTAGCTTTTGCCCATGGAATAAAGTAATTTATAAATAATACCTATCACTTGTCAAATGCCCATTGTGGTCCAGTTGTGTACCAAGAGGTTATACCTTTGTTCTAATCTTCACACCTCTTAATGGATGACACACTAAATTTAAAAAGCAGTAATTCATGATACTCAAAAGGGAGTACCTTTCTTTTGGAAGAATGTCCGTTAATAGAGGGGAAGGAAAAATAAAATTGGAAACTCAGAATTATTTGACTATGAATGTAGTAACTGATTGAAGCAAGTATCATCAATAGGTGCTTTAAATGTAGTGGGTGAGATGTATAGAGGGCAGAATATCCACAGAGTCTTAAAGCATCATGCCACAGGTTAGTTACTAACTGCAAGGGGATAAAAAATAGCTTCACAGTAGAAAAATCTGGCTGACCATACATCAGTGAAGTGAGCAAAGCTGACATCACCAGGAAGGAAGCAAACTGACCTTATATGCCTTGTGGGGGAATGTGATAGTCTCATGGAAATGTTTAACCTGAATCTAGAGGAATTTAAGAAATAAACCAACAAAGAAAAAAGAGACAAACCAACACTCGGGTATAGAGAACAAGCTGATGGTTACCAGAGGGGAGAGGGGGATGGGTGAAATAGGTGATGGGATGAAGAATACAAGTATTGTGATGAGCACTAAGTAACTGTAGAATTGTTGGCTCACTATTTGTACAACTGAAACTCAATATTAACTATATTAGAATTAAAAAAAATAAAAAGTTGTCAGGCATCTAGTTTTCACCTAAGTTCATCAATGGCTGACATTTTGCCAGATTTGCTGTATCTATTTAACATTTTGTGGTTGTCGAGCTTTGTGAAAGTGAAGTTGCAAACTTGGTGACATTTAAATACTTCACAGATTTCTGAGACAGCCTCTTTCATATGCAGTTTCACTAAAACCACCAAGGAATCAGGCCCAAAAACTACCAAACTACCTAGTATGTAGACCATTTCAGAGTTCCTACATGGTTCCAGTAATATTTGTTTACCAGATTTTTTTCCCTTTTATCTGGGATCCAAAAGAATCACACAGTAGAAGTAGCTGTCATCTTTATCATCTGTTTTAGTTTACATCACTTTCCCTAATATTTTTGTCTCTCCTAGCTTTGCCATTTTTCCAGAGTCCAGGCCATTTGTGGCCAGTTGTAGAATGTCTCTAACTCTGATTTTGTGTGGTTCCTCATGCTAGATTCAGGTTAAACATTTCCATGAGACCACCACATTCCCCCACAAGGCATATAAGGTCAGTTTGCTTCCTTCCTGGTGATGTCAGCTTTGCTCACTTTCCTGATGTATGGTCAGCCGGATTTTTCTACTGTGAAATCACATGGTATTTGTCTTTCTCTCACTTCACTTAGCATTATACTCTAATCCATCCAGGTTGTTACAGATGGCAAGATTTTTTTTTTTTTTTTTTTGGTGAGTAATATTTCATTGTATATATGTACAAATTTTCTTTTGCATTCATTTACCGATGGACACTGGGTAATGTTTGTCAACTTCTAATTGTAGGTTCAAAGCATTTTTTTAATGGGAGAAAAAAAAACCAGTATATTATTGACCCCATGTTTTCAAAAGTGGAAACAAAGGTTAAGGTCTCACAGCTAGTACATGCTAGAGTTAATATTCAAACCTAGGTCTTTCTAACTCTACTAACCCCTTCAATATATTTGGCCCTGGTACAGTCGGTGTGGACACAGTGACTGTGAACTGATCTTGAAAAAGAATGTCCTTTATTTTCTAAGTTCCTCATGACCGGAACAGACAGATAAGGGTCCCTCCCTGAGGAACGAGGACTTAGGTTTGGTTTATAATAGGCTGCCTTTTTCCCTCAGCGCCCTGTTAGGGAGGCAGGGAGGCGTACATTTCCTTCTTCTTTGAATATCACGGACAGTGGCTTTGAATTCATTCAGTGTCCCTTCTTAAGGCCCACTACAAACCCTCATGGAATGCCGGGATCCAAATTAATCCTGACTTTGCATCAACTCAGGACACAAATCCTCGCTAACAATAGGAGACAACTTTGAAAAAAGCTCTAATAAAAGCTAACATGATCAGAGATGCTGTCGTCAAATTTTGCAATGCTGACACCTGAACAAAAGGGCACAGGGAAGGGCATTTATTCAAACGCTTTGGCCCCCTTTCTTCGGGAAGCCTATCAACTATTTACAAGAACACTGATCTGTCTAGTGTGTGTGAAGTGATTAATCTTGTCATAATGTATTCAATTGAATTTGAAAGTATCCAGCTTCGGTAATGCCTCTTCCATGTCCCTAAATTTAGATAAATGGGTTCAGACTCTCAGTGAACGGTGTATGGAAGTTTGAATTCTCTCTCACCATCTTAGGTTGCTGTATAATAACATTTTTAGGACCTCTGACCAAATCCTCGCTGGATGTCTTCAGTGTGACCAGATACAAAGGCCACTTGGTGGTGCTTTGTGGACGGCGGCCCCACGTCTGCCTGACATCGATGCTCTCTGCTTTTAACCTTACATTCAATATTTGGATTTTGTGAATTGCTGACAGGAGCCAGATCTTTTATTGGCAAGTGCTTTGTGCAGACGGGAGAAAAAAAGCTCACAGTAGGTTAGTGGTGTCACTGTGTCATTAGCAATTTGTTCTTTATAGAGAGAGGTAAAATAGAATAGGAGGTTTTAAGCTATTAATTCTATAGGCGAGTCCTTCCCTCCTACTAGGAAATGCTTATTTTCTCTACCCCTGAAGGTGGGTGTTTTTTAATGTTTAAGTAAATCTCTGCCACGTCTTTGTCTAATGAAAGAGCTGCCCTTGAATGCTTCCTGTGGAGAATGCATCAGGGTGCGGCTTTGTGCCTGCTCCAGCTGCCACACATGGAGGGGTAAGGGCAAGGGAAATCACATTTTGTAGGAGACTTGCCGCATTTTTTTCTGAATGGAATTCTTGACTAAGTTTTAGGAAAAGGAGAAAGTAGAAAAGGTGGGAGATCGAATTCTTAGGTTCTAGTTTAGTTCTGAGAGAGCTTTGATAAATCCCTTTTATTGTTTTGTGTAACCAAATATAAAATGATTTTGCACGCTCTGTCCAGTCATTCCTAGTGAAAATAGGGCTTTACCACAGGAATTCAGAGTTACTTCCTTCCCACCTGGAATGATTGTTCTGTTTCTCACCATCAGTGTATTTACATACATATAAGCCAGAGGTCTCACTTAGAGTTCCAAGGATTAGCTGCACAAATCCAGACAAGGCCATCAACGCATGACATGATGACCAATTGGGATGAGGAATTTGAGCAATGTGCCGAACTTTGTCATCGTGTCATCTGTGAAACTGGTGATGTGTTACCGGGTTGTGTAGGATCCAGCAGGGTATGTATGCCTGGCGGTGTAACGTGAGTGCGAACCAGGAGCATGTGAGTGTGTGGGGAACCTCCGAGATCAGGGTAAAATTCAAATCCAGCCAATCACTACAGATTAGATTCCTGAAAGGATATTGGAATTCCAAAATTCTGATCCTTTTCATCTGAAGGTTTTTTTTTCCCCCATTGGGCCACAACATGGCGTCATCTTACGATCATGGATAATTACAAAAATTGTGGAATTTGAAATAAATATTCGGGTTCCTGGCTGGCTTAGGCAGTAGAGCCGTGCGCCTCTTGATCTCAAGGTCATGAGTCAAGCCCCATGTTGGACATAGAGGTTTATTTTTTAAAAGAATACAAATAAATGAGATTAATATCTCAGTCTTTGAAATGGGCTCTTCAGTTTTCTGGCCAGAGTTCAACCCTTTGGAGATGTAATAAGACCAGATGACCATGGGACTTAGGTTGCTGTGCCCATAGTTGACTCTTTCAATGTGGCAGTGTAACAACTTGTAATACCAAGGTGACTTTGCTGGGAGTTAGAAAATAGTGGCAGGAGAGAATCTGCTACCGTCAGTCCTAAAAAGTTTAATGGCTTTTTGAGTTTCTTCCCCTTAGCAAATGCTACTGCTACAACCCCACAGGAAAGAAAATACAGAACCACATTCTCTTTATCTTCCATAAAACCAGTGTTCAAACTACATTAACAGATAATGGGTGAAAATTTACATTTTGAGAGGTGTATTAGACAGTTTTTTTTCTATAAATCCTTGGAATTATATAACTAAGAGAAGTAGGAATTGAGGAGATTCTTTAAAACTGAAGGCATGAAAAAATATGCTGTATTTAAAAGTAAAAAACAAACCAACAGAAAATCCTGCACTTGATTATAATAAATCAAACTTTTATCCACACCCAAAAATCACTTTAACCCTCAGTATGCCCAATTAAAAAAAAAAAGGGCAAAGGGTGTGAATAGATATTTCTCAGAAGAAGATACACAAAAATAACCAAGAGGTAAATGCAAAGGTACTCAAAATCACTAATCATAATAGAAATGCAAATCAAAACAGTAGGAAATGTCCTCACACCTGTTAGAAGACAATTATTAGAAAGGTGAAAGATAACAGGTATTGGGGAGGATGTGGAGAAAGGGAGCATTGATGTACTGTTGGAGGGAATATAAGTTGGTATGACCATTATAGCAGAGTATGGGCTTCCTTTAAAATTTTTTTAAAAAACCTGTATTATTCTCCAACAATTCCCCTTCTTGTGCTATATCCAAAGGAAATCAGTATCACAAAGAGGTATCTACACTCCCATGTTCATTATAGCATTACTCAATAGCCAAAATACAGAAACAACCTAAATATGCGTCCATGGATTATAGGATAAAAACAATGCAATACATATCTATGTCACTCACACATCCTGAAATATTATTTGACCTTAAAAAAAAGAAGGAAATCCTACCATCACATGGGTGAACTTTGGAGAACATTCTTCTAAGGAAGTTAAGCCAGATGCAGAAAGCCGAATACTTCATGATCTCACCTATATGTAGAATCTAAAACAGTCCAACTCCTAAAAACATAACGTAGACTGGTGGTTACTGGGTGGAGAGGAAATGGGGAGATGTTGGACAAGTTTCAAATAAACAAGATGAAAAGGTTCTGGAGATAAAATGAGATATTGCAGATTCAATTCCAAATCATCTCAATAGAGAGAAAATTGTAATTGAATGAGTCCGATTTTCCCAGTGCATAAAAAAGTTATGTTTTGGCTGTACTGTGGTTCATGAAGTATACTGTAGCATTGTCTTAAAAAACAAGGTACACACCTTAAGTAAATATTTGTAAAAAAATGCTGACTATCTGAGCTTTCAGCAAGTCGAAGTCTTCTTGCCTGTGGAGTTTGCCTTGATATTGATGGCTGTTGTCTGACCAGGATAGTGGATGCTGAAGGTTGGGGTGACTGTTGCCATTTCTTAAAGTAAGGCCACAGTAAAGTTCGCTGCATTGATGGGCTCTTGATTTCACAAATTATTTCTTTGTAGCATGTGATGCTGTTTTACAGCATTTTACCCAAAATAGAACTTTGGAAAGTGAAGTCAGTCCTCTCAAACCCGGTCATGGCTTTATCAACTGAGTTGATGTAATATTCTTAATCCTTTGTTGTCATCTCAACATTCTTCAGAGCATCTTCACCAGGAGTAGATTCCATCTCAAGAAACCACTTTCTTTGCTTATTCATAAGAAACAACTCCTCATCCATTCAAGTTTTATCATGAGATTGCAGAAATCCAGTCACACGTTCTGGCTCTTCTAATGGTAATTCTCTTTCTCTTTGCATCACATCTCTAGTCACTTCCTTCACTGACATCCTAAACAATTCGAAGTCCTCTATGGGTGCTGGGATCAACTTCTTTCAAACTTATGTTAGTGTTGATATTTTGACTACTTCTCATGTATCACGAATATACTTAGTGATATCTAGAATGGGGAATCCTTTTCAGAGGTTTTCAATTTACCTTGCCCAAATTCATCAGAAGAACCACTATCTATGGCAACCGTGACCTTACAGAATATATTTCTTAAATAAGAAGAATTTGGAAATCATAATTTCTCCTTGATCCATGGGCCACAGAATGAATGTTGTGTTAGCCATGAAAATAATCTTGCTGTGCATCTCCGTCAGAGCTCTTAGGTGACCGGGTGCATTGTCAATGAGCAAGACTATTTTGAAGGAGATCTTTCTTTCTGAATAGACCTTAATAGTGAGCCTAAAATGTTCAGTAAACCATATTGTAAACAGATGTGCCATCATCCAAGCTTCGTTCCACTTGCAGACCACAGGCAAAATAGATGTAGCATCATTTTTAAGGACCTTAAGATCTTCAGCATAGTAAATGAGATTTGGCTTCAACCTGAAGTCACCTGCTGCAGTAGCCCCTAACAAGAGAGTCAACCGTGCTTTGAAACCAGGCATTGATTTCTGTATAACTACGAAGGTCCTAGATGCCACCTTCCAATGTATTTTGTAGGTTATTTTATCTATGTTGAAAATCTCTTGTTCATTGTAGCTACCTTCATGAATTATCACAGCTCTATCTTCCAGCTCAGTTGTCACAGCTATTTCATTGGCACTTGCTGCTTCACCTTGTGCTTTTGTTATGGAGACAGCTTTCTGCCTTCAACCCCCCAAAGCAACTTTTCTTCTGCAGCTTCCTCACCCCTCTCAGCCGTCACAGAATTGAAGAGAGTTAGGGCTTTGCTGTGGAGTAGGCTTTGGCTTAAGGGAAAGTCATGGCTGGTTTGGTCTTCTACCCAAACCACTAAAACTTTCTTCACCTCAGCAATGAGATAGTTAGGCTTTCTCAACACCCCAGTGTTGACTGGTGTAGCACTTTTAATTGCCCTTAAGAACGCTTCCTTCACGGTCAACTGTTCAGCATCATGTTAGGCCTCTCTTGGACTTTGACATTGCTTCCTTAATGAGCTTAATCATTTCCAACTTACGCCCTGAAGTGAGAGACGTGTGACTCTTCCTTTCACTTGAATACTCACAGGCCATTTAGGGTTATTAATTGGCCTGATTTCAATATTGTGTCTCAGGGAATAGGGAGGTCTGAGGAGAAGAAGAGAGATGGGGAACCTCTGGTCTGTGGACCATTCAGAACATACACAATGCTTACCTATTAAATTAGCTGTCTTAAATGGGTGTGATTCCTGACATCTCAAAACAATTATAATAATAACATCAAAGATCACAGATCACTATAAAAATATGCAAAAGCTTGAGATGTGAGAATTACCAACACGTGACACAGACTTGAAGTGAGCAAATGCTGTTAGTAAAATAGTGCTGATAGACGTGGTCAACACACAGTTGCTATAGACCTTCAGTTTGTGAAGATGCAATATCTCTGAAGCACAGTAAGTTGAAACACAATAAAATGAGATATGCCTGTACAAAAATGTGACTCTAATTAACAATATTGTATACTTGAAATTTGCTATGAGGGAAGATCGTAAGTGCTCAGTAAGAAAAAGAAAATGTAAATGGTAAGTGTAGGAGGTGATGGACTTATTAGCTTGTTTGTGATGAATATTCCACAAGGTTTATGCATGGCTGACCCTTGAATGATGCTAGAGTTAAGGGCAGCAACTTTACCACACAGCTGAAAATCCATGTGTAACTTCTCCCCCAAAATTTACCAGTAGCCTGCCTTTGACTGGAAACCATACCAGAAACAGTCAATTAACACATTTTATATGTTTAGTATATACTGTAGTCTTAGACTAAAGTAAGCTAAAGAAGAGAAAATGTTAGTAAGAAAATCAAAAGGAACAGACAATACATTCGTAGTACGGCAGTGTGGAAAGAGAGCGAGAGAAAAGAAACGAACGTAGCTGTGTCTAAGCGGACCTGTGCAGTTCAAACTCCTGGTTCGAGGGTCAAGTGTATATCAAACCTCAAATCACATACCTTAAATGTTTACGATTTTTAATTGTCATCTCCACAAATCTAGAAAATACATTTAGAGTGACAGTTTTTTTCCCCATTTGTAACAGAATCCGTATTCCTTACTAATGGACTAGCACACAGTAATTCCAGTTTCAGAGGGAAGACACTCAGCTCGGTTTCTTTAGCATTTGTGCATAAGAGAGAATGCATGTATAGTGCAATAGTTTTGTGTGCTCACTCCCAAAGGAAGAGGAAATCGTGTAGAAACTTCATATGCCAAGTTCACAGGAGGAAATGTTAGCTCATACCTAATGCCCACGGCTGCTGATGCAGGAAAGAGTAAAACTGGACTGGTACATCTCAGAAATTGCAGCTCTTAAAAATTAATGACTTGATTGCATCAGCTGCTGAAAAATAGGACTTGAAAAATGTTTTCCAGCTCTCTGCACTGGGCTTAGAATCTGCACAGAGGGCTCAGTCTTCTCTAGGAGAAGGATACCATAGTAGGTGGGTGCACTTAATTTACACAAGTTGAAACAAAAATGGATTGTTACGTCATCTAAAGGCTAGGCTGCTGTAACAAAAAAAAACCCCTAAAATCCAAATCTAAAATACATAAGACACCAGTTTCAGTCTCCTTTAATAATCTGAGCAGACTAAGCCAGAAGGTTGGCCATGTTCGCCAAGGTCTTCACTGGAACATTAACCTCCTCTGCATGGTGGAAGCCAGGTCTTAGCCTGAGCCTCATTACTACAAAATGGGGCATGTGACATGGTCCAGGGCAAATACCTGCCTTCTACAGAGCAAGAAGAAGCTGTCTGTACCCATTCTCCCATTCTTATGGCCACAACTTAGTCATCGTAGCAATGTTCTCCAGAGAAATAGAACCAGTAGGATATGTAGAGTATATAGATACATCTAGAGAGATTGATTACAAAAAATCTGCTCACATGATGAACGAGACTGAGAAGTCCTATGCTGTACGCTTGGCAAGCGGGAGACCCAGAATAGCCAGTGGTGGAGTTGGTGAGTCTGAAAGCTACAGAATGGGTAGCATAGGGCTTCACCCTAGTCTGCAGGCCTGAGAACCAGGTGTGCCAAGGGCAGGAAAAAAATCCATCTTCCTAGCCACCCTCCAAGGCAGACACAAAACTCAACCTTCCTCCATCCTTTGGCTCTATAAAGGTCCTCAACATACTGGATGGTGCCCACCCACATTGGGGAGGACCATCTGCCTTACTCGGTGCACCAATTCAAATGTGAATCTCTTTTGGAAATGCCAAGAAATAATACTTAACTATCTGGGCTTTCTTTGGCCCAGTCAAGTTACCACAGAAGAAGAGCCATCACAGATGGTTAGTCATGTCTGGTTGTGAGGAGGCTGGGAAATGGTGTCTCTAGCTGGGGGCCCTGTCTAGGATAGAGGAAAACTGATTGGGAGCAGCCAGGAGCCATCTACTGCCTGACTTGCCGTTCTCACAATTAAGAGAGTTTCTCTGTAACCAGGATCTGGTTTTAAGAGGATCACAATAATACATAATTGAGCTCTCCCAGAAAAAAATCAAATAATTTTTCTGTCCATTTAAGAAAGGACTGTCACAATAAAGTGTTGGTTACAACATTGAAGTGTCAACTCTCTAATCAAATTTTCTGGTATTAACTCTCTGGCCAGAGTGGGCTTCGAGGTGGCGTCTCTATCTTCTCCAGTCTCTTTGATTATGCTAGAAGCATTAGGCAGGCAAGCTCCATTTTGGGGAAATGTGGTTAATGTAAAACAAGGTCACTGCATTAGGCAAAAGGTTTATGTTTTAGGCTTTTCTGATGAAATCATAAATGCCTTTTCATTTTTCTATCAGAGACTGTCAAAAGTAAAGAGTGGCTTTTGGTATCCCCATCAGTGAGCAGCCACTGAGGTGTCCCAGACTTACCAGATAAACCGTTCCTGTTCACTATCAGGAGTAAATTAATTTTCTTAAAAACCGACTCTGGGGCGTCTGGGTGGCTCAGCAGGAAGCCTGCTTCTTCCTCTGCCTGCTGCTCCCCCTGCCGTGCTCTCACTATCTCTCTCTCTCTCCCTCTCTGTCAAGTAAGTAAAATAATACCCAGCTCTGTAAAACTCTGAGCAGACTCTGACAATGTCGGCCAGCCTATTTTCTCAGCACCCATTTGCCTTCTGCAAAGGATCGGGAACTTTGTTAGTGTCACGTCTGAAACATAGTCTCCAGTGAGGTGATTCATTGTATCGTCAGGTTGCTAAGCATAAATTCTCGATAAAAGATAGCTTAAGGGACCAGAAAAATAAAGATGTCCACAATAGTGAGCTTTAAAATAATTCAGCCTGTCCTTGGGGTTTGGAAAAAATACGAAATTCTTATCAACTGTGCAGATCTTTACCTAATTGTTCTTTTTCTAAATCCAATTATCTTACAGTGGATTTCTTTGACATAAATTACTGGTGACATGTCTTCATATGGTTTTTTTTTTTTTTTTCTTTTGTTTCCAGGATAGCTGGCAAAAAGCAATTGGCCAGCCATTTTTCTTGCCTTCCTCTGCATTCAAGTGCCAGGAGCCACGACTATTTTAATCAGGGTTTTCAATTAGAATTTTCCTTTTGTTGTGTGATTTACTCTCCTTTTACCTCCCCCAGGCTCCTGCTCTTCTAGAATCCACAAGAATTGCTCATGTACCATCTGCATTTCTTCCTCCTCGGGCAAATTCCCAACTAGGGAAGGGGTAGGAGCAAGACACACGGCTGCACTGAAATCCCCTGACTTCCCAGCTGCTCTCTTCCCCCAAAGAGACTTTTGTGTTCCTTAGCCACCACTGCTAACAGATCTTTAGCACCTTATGAGTAATAAGGAGTAATTTAGGGAAGAATGTTAATTTAAAGCTGGTTTGGCCTGAATGGCGCAGGAGAAGAAAAATGAGCTGTGCACAGTGGTGGGCGTGCGTGAATGTGTTTGCTTCACAGAGTAGTAGTGTCAGCACTGCTAATTCAGAGCCTGAATTTTTACGCAAGTACTCAAAATAACATTTCCTTCTACTAAAAAGGATACCTACAATACGTAGACTGTGACTTGTTTAGCAAAGAGGTTGAAATTAAAATATTTGTATCCTGACAGGCCTAAAGATGTTTTTATTTGGTCATTCTCCAGCTTTTCACCACAACATCCATTCCCTACAGGGGATGTTCCCTGTCTCTTGTGAATAGTAGAGCTTGCAGTGGTAGAGGAAAAGCTAGAAATGAGGATGTTTTCACCAAACTGTACTCAATTATTTTGCCATTTTTTAAAATTAAACTAGCCAATACATAGCATATCATTAGTTTCATATGTAGAGTTCAGTAATTTACCAGTTGCATATAATACTCAGTGCTCACCACATCATGTGCCCTCCTTAATGTCCATCACCCAGTTACCCAATCTCCCCCCACCCTCCTCCCCTCCAGCAACCCTCCATTTGTTTCTTACAGTTGAGAGTCTCTCATGGATGTCTCTCTCTGATGACTTCCCATTCAGTTTTCCTTCCCTTCCTCTATTCAGTCAGTTGCTAAATACTTACTGGCTACTGTTAAATACTTGGGAAAACATAAGTCTAAGACACTCGTTATATTTTCTAGAATGCAACTCCATAACTCAGAACAAAAATTCGCCTGTGTAATGCTTTTATAACACCACAAAGCAATATCCCATAGAATTAAGAGCCAAATGAACACTAGAGCTAGCAAGTGCTATAGGAACCAAGAAAAAGGAAGTATCACTTAAAGTTGGAACTTAATCTGGGAGTTGAAAGACAGACAGACTTGGTGTATGAGGAAAGAAAAGAGACGGTATTCTAGGCACGGAACCTAGAAAAGTGTACCCCATTGCAAGGTTGGGCTTGTTTAAGTAAGTATGAATAACTCGAGAGCAGAGGAGTAGCAAGAGATACTTCTGAAAAGGGAACGTGAATGCTCAGCCTGGGTAGGCGGAGGCAAGGATGGCAGACGGGGAGCAGTGCAAAGTCCTCCACCCTGAATGGTGACGTCCCCTGCCATGACAGAGCGTGGAAAGAATGGTGGCCAAAGGGTACGAGGAGAGTGTGTGTGTAAATATGAGGTCCATATAGGACCAGGGTCCCAGTCTTTTCAATACAGGTCCTTGAATCTCTATTAAAAAGGTGGTTTGGCTGCCTTGTTATTTTTTTCCTGTCACTTTAAGAAACTTGACTGTAGATGGATTCCTATCCAGCAGAATTATTGTAAGGGAAGGAGGGAAAATATATTAGGAGAGAGAAGGAATATCTAGTCTTCTGGACTAAACATCAGAGTAGATATGAAAGGTGCTTGGCTTGTACTCCTACACGTCCACTGACTAGCTGGGCATTTCTAGGCAAGATGATTAAACTCCCTCTGCCTTATTTTATTCAACTGTGAAATGGGAATAATGTGAGTCCCATGTGTATGCATTGTTTTGATTATTAAATGAGACCAAACATGAAAAATCCTTTTATAAGCTCCTAACACATAGTAAGTGCTCAGTAAATGCTAACTATTGTGATTCCCTAAGAAGGAAGAATTCAAGAAGCCAGTTCCTCAGTTTTAGATCATGAGGCAGAAAAAGGGACTAGAAAAATTGGATCATCTGAGATACATTTAGTGATGAAAGGATATTGAAACTTCTGGTAAACCACAGAAAGGAAATTGGAAAGTTTAAATCTTTTCTACCTAGTCCCACACCTTGTGGCCCCCTGGGAAAATGGCCAGCATGCTGTTACTGATTCTGAAAAATAACACTGCTTCAGAAAGAATTCTACTTAAGAGCAAAAAATGTCTATTGTCTATGGCATTTGGATATGTTTTTTCACTTTGCCAGTAAAGCAATAGCTGTATTTAGATGTTGATTGTTGCTTTGTGCTTCTTCAGAGCAACCCAAGTAGCTCTTTTGAGTTCATTTGAACTAATTAAACTCTATTACACTGACTTTATACCAAGGTAAAGCTCAAGGTCCTTGGATAAAAGATTATTTAAGAAAATAAAACCGTTGGTATGTTAAAACAGCCCCTCAGCCATGGCACTATTGACAATTTGGGCTAGGTAATTCTTTGTTGGGAAAGGGGAGCTGATATTATGTACATTGAAGATTATTTAGTAGCATCTCTGGTCCCTATTCAGTAGATGCTGGTAGCACCTCCTTCCCAAAACCATGACAAGCAAAAATGTCACCAGACAATGCCAAATACTAGGAGACCAACTCATCTCCAGTCAACAACCCCTGTTAGAACCATTGGAAGAAACCCATTTCTTTGTTTTTCAAACAGAAGAGCATAGCCACAATGGGTGCTAGTACCCTTTGGCCCACCTCTCAATGGACTCTACCTATTCATGAGGTAGAAATCAACTACCTCATGCTATGCCAGTATCCATGGCAGGTGGGGAGTGGGGCAAAAAGTCACCAATGGAGAGGAGGCATTGGAGATGCAATGAAGACTGCAAGATTTGAATAGTGGCATCTTTCATCTAACCAGAAAGGCCTAGTGATGTCATCTTTTCTTTCTCTTCAGGATGAGAAAACAGAATCAGTGCTGGGAAGTCAGAGTAGCCAGTTGGGTTTGTTATATTTTGTTTTTTTGTTTTGGACATTACTGTTTGAATTTGTAGCTCAAATGTTTCTGAGTAATAGGAACATCAATCCACTAGTTAATTTCTACTTTTGACTTTCTCTGATAGGTCATGCTTTTTAAGGCTGCATGTCAGGCCAAAATTGTGTCGTTTGGATGGTCACTGCAGTTGGAAGCAGGACCTTTCTGAGTGCTGGTAATATGTCTCCTGTTAGAGAGCTCATAGCTCCAAACTAACACTCATTTTCAAGTTTCACATTTAGGTTGAGGCAAATGTGAATTTCGGGAATTTTTTATAGTGTCTGGAATTCTTATATTGCTCATTTATAACGATAATCCACCTTAGAAAATGATAAGATTCAAGGATCATAGATACACTTTTATTGACATATAGTTGATGCATAGTTGTACATTAGCTTTTGGTATGCAACATAGTGATTCCAGATCTCTCTGTTAGACTATGCTCACCCCAATTGTAGCTACTGTCACCATGCAAAGCTATTACAGTACCATTGACCATATTCCCTATCCTATTCCTGTATATTTTATCCCCATGACTTACTCATTTCTTAACTAGAAGACTATATTTCCCGTTTTCCTTCACCCATTTTGTCCATACCCCCATCTGTTTCCCCTCCAGAAACAATCAGTTTGTTCTCTGTGTTTATGGGTCTGTGCTTTTTGCTCATTTGTTTACTCATTATTTTTAGATTCCATGTATAAGTGAAATAATGTGGTACTTGTCTTTCTCTGTCTGACTTACTTGACTTATATTCGAGGTCCACCCGTGTTGTTGCAAATGGGAAGATCTAACCTTGATATGGCTGAGCAATACTCCTTTGTGTATCTATGCCACATCCTCCTTTTTCATTCATCTACAGTTGGTCACTTGAGTTGCTTCATATCTTGGCTATTGTAAATAATATTGCAGTAAACATAGGGATGTATATATCTTTTTGAATTAGTGTTTCTGTTTTCTGTGGGTAGTTACCCAGTAGTGGAGTTATTGGTTCATATGGTATTGCTATTTGGATTTTTTGGGGGAACCCATATACTATTTTTCACAATGGCTGTACCAATTTACATTCCTGCCAACAGTGCACAAGGGTTCCTTTTTCTCCACATCCTTCCCAGCACTTGTTATTTCTTGTCTTTTTGATTCTACCTTTCTGACAGGTGTAAAGTGGAAACCCCATTGTGGTTTTTATTTGTATTTCTCTGATGATGAGGAATATTGAGCATCTTTTCATATGTCTGTTGCCCATCTCTATGTCTTTGGGAAAATGTCTTTACAGGACTTCTTCCCCTTTTTAAATAAAACAGGGGCACCTGGGTGGCTCAATGGGTTACAGCCCCTGCCTTCGGCTCAGATCATGATCTCAGGGTCCTAGGATCGAGCCCTGCATCAGGGTCTCTGCTCAGCGGGGAGCCTACTGCCCCCTCTGTCTCTCTGCCTGCCTCTCTGCCTACTTGTGATCTCTCTCTCTGTCAAATAATAAAATCTTTAAAAAGATAAATAAAAATAAATAAAACAAACTCTTTCTGGTTTTGAGTTGCTTAAGTTCTTTACCTGTTTGGGATATTAAACCTTGATGTGTTAGGTCATTTGTGGATATATTCTCCCATTCAGTAAGATAGTTGCTTGTTATTTTTTTTTTTATGATTTCCTTCATCGTACAAGCTTTTTATTTTGATTAGTGCCAATAGTTTATTTTTTGCTTTTGTTTCACTTACGTGAGGAAAGATAGTGAAAAAAATGTTGTCTAGTCCAGCGTTGAAGAAACTGCTGCCTATGTTTGCTTCTAGGATTTTTATGATTTCATGTCTCACGTTTACTTGGTTAGTCCATTTCAAGTTTCTTTTTGTGTATAGCATAAGAAAGTGGATCGATTTCCTTCTTTTGTGTGTAGCTGTCCAGTTTTCTCAGCACCATTTGTTAAAGACACTGTCTTTTCCTCATTGTATATTCTTTCCTCCTGCATCATAGATTAATTGGCCATATAAACATGGGTGTATTTCTGAGCTCTTTATTCTGTTCTTTTGATCTATGTGTCTCTCTCCCAGTACTGTACTGTTTTGATTACAGTGTTGTAGTATAATCTGAAATCTGGGATTGTGATGATAGCTCCTGCTTTTATTCATCCTTCTCAACATTGTTTTTGCAATTTGTGGTCTTGGTGATTGCATACAATTTTTAGGATTATTTGCTCTAGCTCTGTGAAAAATGTTGGTATTATGATTGAGATTGCAGTGAATTTGTAGGTTGCTTTGGGTAATATAGACATATTAAAAAATTCCCTTAAATCATTGAACATGGAAATGCTTTGATTTGTGTCATCTTCATCTTCTTTTATCAATATTTACCCTTTTCAGAGTACAAGTTTTTGACCTCTGTGGTTAAATTTATTCCTAGGTATTTGATTTTTGGTGCAATTGTAAATGGAATTGTTGTCTTCATTTTTCTTTCTACTACTTTGTTATTAGTGTATGGAAACATGGTTGATGTCTACATATTAATTTTCCATCCTCCAATTTACTGACTTCATTTATTCTGATAGTTTTTTGAAGTCTTTAGGGCTTTCTATGCATAGTATCATGTCATCTGTAAATAGGGGTAGTTGAAGTTCTTCTTTACCAATTTGGATGCCTTGTATTTCTTCTTATCTGATTGTTGTAGGTAGAATTTCTAGTACAATGTCAAACAGAAGTGGTGAGACTAGACATCATGGTCTTCTTGATCTTAGAAGAAAAGCTTTCAGTTTTTTCCATTAAGTATGTCAGCTGTGAGTTTTTCATATATGGCCTTTATTATTTTAATCATGTTCCCTCTGAGTCCACTTTGTTATGATTTTTGCTGCAAACAGATGTTGAATTTGTCAATAGTTTTCTGCATTTATTGAGATGATCGTACAATTTTTATCATTCTGCTGATGGGGTGTATTATATAGATTGGTTTGCAAATATTGAACTGTGCTTGCTTACTGAGAATAAACTCTACTTAATGATGGGTATTTCTTTTAATGTATTATTGAATGTAGCTTGCTAATATTTCTTGGGGATTTTCACATCTATTTCATCATGGATATCAGTCCGTAGTTTTCTTTTTTCATAGTATTTTTCTCTGGTTTTAGTATTGGGGTAATTCTGGCCTGATGGAATATGCCTAGGAAGCTCTCTATCCTCTTCTACTTTTTGGAATAGTTAGAGAACAGTAGGTATTAGCTCTTCTTTGAATCTTTGGTAGAATTTGCCTGCACATCCATCTGATCCTGGATTTCTTGTTTGTTGAGATTTTTTCAATTACTGATTCAGTTTCATTACTAGTAATTCGTCTCTTGAGTTTCTGTTTCTTCCCAAAAGCTTTTTCTGTACTTCCTGAACCTGGATGTCTGTTTGCTTCCCCAAGTTAGGGAAGTTGTGAGCTATTTTTTGTTCAAAAAAGTTCCCTACTTCTGTCTTCTCTTTCTGGGACTCTAATTGGAGTGTTTGTTGCCTGATGCATCCACGAGAGTCATTCACCTATCCTCATGTTTAAAACTCCTTTTTCTTTTTGCTGTTGAGTTTGAGTGCTTTCCATTGCCTTGTCTTTCAGATCACTGATCCTTTCTTCTGCATTCACTAATCTATTGATTCCCTCTGGTAGATTTTCATTTCAGTTATTGTATTCTTCAACTCTGATTGGTTCTTTCTTATTTTTTATATCTCTTTGGTAAAGTTTTGAGTTCTGAAAGAACAATCTCATGAGCATCTTTATTATCATTACTTAAAAGTCACTGTTAGGGAATGCTTATATCTGTTTCATTTAGTCCCTTTTCTGAGTTTTTGTTTATTCTTTTGTTTGGAGCGTGTTCCTATTTCCTCATTTTGCTTGATTGTCTTTGCTTCTATGAATTAGGTAGAACAGCTACTTGTCCTAAATTTGAAGGACTGGTTTTGTGTGTGGTCATGCCCTGTGTAGACTGTGGGTGACATCAGCTAGGTGGCTGGAGCCGTGTCTGGCATGAGTTAGGGGTTCTGGAGCACTCCATGCTGAGGGTGCCATGATGGGATGGCTGGAGTTGAAGTGGGCACGACCCACGTGGAGAGCTGGCAGGACAGCTGAAATTAAAGTGAGTGCAAGCCAGAGGGTCCTGGTGCTCTCAAACAGAGGTGCCCCTGTTAACCGCAGGGGCTGATAACTACAGCTGATAACTACAGCTGAAAGTGTATATGGGCTAGGACAGTCCCTGGGCTCTGCAGAGAGGGTGCCCTGCAGGGTAGCTGAAGCTGAAGAAGGTGTAAGCTGAGATGCCATGGAGCTCTGCACACAGCATTTGCCCTGGCAGAGTGGCTGGAGCCAAGCTAGGGCTGGGGTGTCATGGGGTGTTTCACACAGGGGGCACCCCAGCAGGGCTCCTGGAGCTGAAGTGGGGTATGGATTGGGCGGGTCCCAGGGTACTCCACAGAGTGCTCTGGCAAGACTCCGGTAGCTGAAGTGGGTACAGGCCTGGGTGGTCTCTGGGTTCTCCACACAGATGGCTCCCTGGCAGGGCAGCTGAAGCTGAAGTAGGTGCAAGCTGGCATGTTGTGGGGTCCTCAGCACAGGGGGTGTTCTGGCAGGGGCACGAGGCTGGTGCAAGCCAGCGTAAGCCCGCATGTCTTCGAGCACTCTGTGCAGAGAGCACCGTGGTGGGTGGCTGGAAGTGAGACACGGAGTACGGGCCAGGAAATCCCGCGTTCCATGGGGGTGCCCTGGTGGACTGGCTGGAACACAGGCACAGGCCAAGGGTTCTGGGACCCTCCACACAGGAGGCACCTGGACAGGGCTCCTGGATCCAAAGCAGGCATGAGCTGGAAGGTCCTGGAGCACTCAGTTCTAGGAGTGTATCAGCAAGCCATCTAGAGCTAAAGTGTTGTCTCCCTGCGGTGTTCTAGGGTGCTTTGCACCTGTGGCACCTGGGCGGGATGGTGGAGCTTGGAACACTGACCAGGGCTGTCCCGATGTGCACAGCACTTTGGCACCTTGTGAGATCACTGGGGTTGGCGTGGGCTAGGGCCCAGGGCTTGCTGAGGTGGCAGGAAGGCTACACCACCCAGACCCGTGCTCCCACACATGCCATCAAGGTGGAGGGATGGTGTAAAACCCAAGCATTCACCAGCCCCTCTGATGCAGAGAGTCCCAGCAGCTTCCTCACTTTGGGTGTGTTCTAGGGCTGGTTCTTTGATGATCTAAGGCTCTTTTAAACTGCAGCTTTTTTCTGTGGTCCAGGGCATGTGGGGCTGGTGTGGGCTAGTGACCTTGGTGCTTGCTGAGGAGACGGGTCCACCACAGCCTCTGGATCCTGTTCCTATCTGCATTATTACAGTGAAGGAGCATGAACCATGGCACTGACCAGCTCCAACCCGGACAGGCTGAGCAGATCCTGAGCTGCTTGGCTTGTTTCTCTATATTCTGGTTCCTGTTTGAAAGCATGACTACTTTTCTGTGCCCTGGGGCAGACGAATCCCAACCAGGTCTCTCAGTGCTGTCCCTTCCCATGCAGTTGGCAGCCTCGGGCGTGAGGATTCCCTTCCTTAGAGTGCCTCCGTGTCTCGTGGTGTTCTCTCCGTGGGCTCTCCATCTTTTCTTCTTCAGAAGCTGATCGGTCAGCCTGAGCTCTTCCTTAGGAGGACTTGCTCTATAAAAGGTGTAGGTCACGTGTGTCCATGGAGGAGGGGAGTTCAGGGTGTTCCTATATCTCCTTCTAGGACCAGAACCTATCATTTTTTTTTTTTTTTTTTTAGAACCTATGGTTTTTAAATGTGTGTTTCTACTATCTCTTTTTTAGCCTAGGAAAAAGAGCTTTCATAACTAGAAACTACTTCTTCCATCCAAAGCTGGCCTCCAAGGAGACTTCAGGAACAAATTCTGCAGTGGTTTTTTGAAGTCAAAACTACCTTTTCCAAGGGGAGCCATAGTTCTCAAGGACTATCCTTTTAATCTTAGAAGAAACAATTTTTGGTTAAAATTAAATATTTCAAACCCAAAGGAACTCATTCTACTCCACAGAATTTAATATTGTCTTCCATCTGTACACGGTGTTCCAGGTACCCTGAGCATTAGCATTCCCTGGGCACATCACATCCTTCAATTTGGCTGGGCTATTGCCCTCATTCTTTACTCTAGACTGCCTTTTGCTGGAGAAATGAGTGACATTATCTTGTCATAATGAAGTAAATGCATAGTGGGTAGGGGAAACCCATGGCCACCAAATAAGGATACTTGTTATTGCAGGTGTTGGCTCTGCAAATAAGAATTTTTAAGAGCCAGATTGCTGACATGCTATCTCCAGAAAGCAGGAGAGTTCATTATGTTTCTAAGACTAATGAAAGCGATAGATAGTCCCCTTTGTGGTTATGGCTAGACATGTTTTTTAAATCTAATAGCTGGAATAAAAGCATATCTTAGTGGACAAATAAGACTATACACTATGTACCTGAAAACAAATCCTTGAAAATGCTTTTAGTAATAGGTTTAAGGCTGAATCAAATATAAATTAAATAGCAGTAATACAAGGTAATTCCATCATTCATCTCATATATTAATTGTTACAAGTCAAAGAAATTAAAAATTTCAAAGAACTTTGGGCTACCTAATTTAGCTGCCTGTGAGCATAAGACTTGCCTTATGTGTTTACTTACCAGTTCAACCTAAAATGACGAGGAGAGCTGGGAAGAATACTTGAACAATCTGATTGAAATTGTTACTTTATTTCTTGAGACAAAGATCCAATTTTTCTGTCTTTAATTTCATCTCTGGGATTTTGGTTCTCTCCTTTGGAGTCAGGCAAGAACATTGATTCTTCAGCTTCCCTCTCTGCACCAGGATGTCAAAATCTCAAGAAATGTTATATCATGTTTTGTCATTTTATAATTTATTTGTTTTGCCTGAAGATCCCTAAAGTTATTTCAAATAGCTCAAGAAACACTAGGGTTTTAGAGTTTTTGACTAAATTGCTTTTGCCTAACATAGCCTGTGTTTTTCTACATTTACTGAGTATTTCTCCTCAAAGATAATAGTATTTTCCTCTTCCTTTTCATTTATTAAATAGTGCCCATTGCACTGTAACTAAACCTAGTATATAGCTTTCAGTATTTGCACAGCTGACAAAATACATCCATTTAACCAAATTTTACCTTCATAGAGTTGACAGATTAAGATGGGAGGATCTCTGCGTACACTGAGTTTATTATTTACTGTTTATCCATTCCAAATTGTATGTGGCAGAAGCTTCAGCAGTAGCTGAGTAACTAAAAAAGCCTATACTTTTGAGCTACAGAATAGTATCTGGTATTGTTTCCTGAATGAATAACTGTTTAAACATTGACACCATGTGTCAGGGAGGATCCGGTGCAGAGAGTAGACCTGGGATAGCTTGTTCTATCGAGACCCTCTAATCCCATATAACCAGAGGCAGTGAGACAACCAGAAATGATCCACTCGGGTTTCAGGTGATGTCGCTAAAGGCCACAAGCTAAGGCAGCCACCTACCAACGTCGGGAACGAGAGAACTGCTGCCCTTCTTAGAGAAGCCACCAGAGGCAGAGGAGAAGGTGAAACCCTGAGCTTCTCCCGTCTTCCCTCTCCAGTCTCCTAATGGCGGCCCCCAGGGGAAACCAGCTTGCAAGGCAGCCTGGAAAAGGGGCAGTGTAAGGGGCAGCCTCCTGCCTGATGGAGCACAACATGGAAACTAAGAAGAATACAGGGTAACAAATGGGCAAATGACTGACCTATCTAGAAAGTACTGGTCAGGAAACAGAAGTGCTTCTGTTGGTCCGGCCATTCTCTGAGTGCTTTGTGCGTATGTATCTCCTTAGAGGTAATGTGTTGTTTTGTTCTGTGTCAGTCTGAGATGTGACAACTACTGGTTTGTGAGATCTTCTCAAGCACCATGGTAGGAGGCAGTTTGCAGAAGCAGGAACTAGAAGGGCAGTGTAGCCTTGAATTGGTGTTGATACACACAGGAGATGGCTCTTCTTTTCAATCATGTGTTGCTCTTACAAATCATTTGTAGCTTGTTTTGCTCACTTATTAGAGCAGTGGACTTCTCAAATTTGCTTCCACCAAAATGCTGCCACCACGGCCTTGCCTGCCTGCGAGAGATGGAGGGTAAATAGGGTTCATTCTGATGGTAGGCATGAGGAGACCGGGACCAACCCAGAGCCTGACACGGGTGCTCTGGGTCACGTGCACAGCGGGCAGCTGGAACCCATAACCCGGTGTTTGACGTGGGCTCTGAAAGACTGACAAGCAACTGTGCTCTGCGACAGGGGCGAACAGCAGCTGTGGAGCGTGGCCTTCACATCGTTTCTAGTTTCCTGAGGCTAGAGTTCTCTCCACTGAAGAAACCTCTTTGCTCTGGTTCATTTGGAAAAACTCTTGTTTTAAAGGTTGTGTACTGTGTGTGTGGGTCTGTGTGCATGTGCCCACACGTCTGCTGAAGCTAGATGATTTTTCCAGAAATTAACAGAACAATGCTTTGGAGACATTGAAAAGGAGAGTTTGAAAGGGGAAATGGGATGTTGACAGAGAGCAGACAGATCCTGGTTTCTGCAGATCTGTTGTGTAGAACCCAAGGTCTGGGGAAGGGACAGCACCCCCAGGTAAGTCCATGACTTGGCCCTGAGTATAGTTTTTCTTTGCCTCCCTGCTTATCATTTTCTTTCCTTTTCACTCCTCTCCTCACAAAGCTCCAAAATATTCCAGAATGGCTGCTTTCCTAAAGCCCCACAGTTTTTTTCCCATCATTCAGGAAGGCAGGCTGAGCTAACCTCACAACAGGGAACCGCTGATGGCAGCCTCCAGAGCAGATTCTCAGATCACCCTCCCTCCACTGCCCCACTGTATCACCACTGCCGTTTCTGGGCATGGGGTGCCCCACGTAGCTCCTTGGCCCCTTTGGCCCATCACCTCCAGTTCTGCAGCCTGGAAACCCCCCACCCCATTCTAGCACTAATGATCCTCTCCATCAGTCTGTGCATTTCTCTGGTGTGGAGCTCAATTCTTACTTTAAAGAGCCAACAGACACATGAAAAAATGCTCAACATCACTCGGCATCAGAGAAAGACAAATCAAAACCACAGTGAGATACCACCTCACACCAGTCAGAATGGCTAAAATGAGCAAGTCAGGGAATGACAGATGTTGACGAGGATGCAGAGAGAGGGGAACCCTCCTACACTGTTGGTGGGAATGCAAGTTGGTACAACCACTCTGGAAAACTGTATGGAGGTTCCTCAAAATGTTGAAAATAGAGCTACCCTACAACCCAGCAATCGCACTACTGGGTATTTACCCTCAAGATACAAATGTAGTGATCCGAAGGGTCACATGCACCCAAATGTTTATAGCAGCAATGTCCACAATAGCCAAACTATGGAAAGAACCTAGATGTCCATCAACAGATGAATGGATAAAGAAGTGGTGTGTGTGTATATATGTGTGTGTGTGTGTGTATATATGTATGTATGTATGTGTATATATATACACATACATACATACATACATACAGTGGAATACTATGCAGCCATCAAGAGAAACGAAATCTTGCCATTTGCAATGACGTGGATGGAACTAGAGGGTATTATGCTAAGCGAAGTAAGTCAGTCAGAGAAAGACAATTATCACATGATCGCTCTGATATGAAGAATTTGAGA
>CM052809.1:37794812-37854469 GCA_028533885.1 Nasua narica
AATCTCTTCTAGTCCTGTCCATGTTGATACAAAAGTTGGATATTCATCCTTTCTGATGGAGGCATAATATTCCATTGTATAGGTGTACCACAGCTTCCTTATCCACTCATCTGTTGAAGGGCATTTTGGTTCTTTCACAGTTTGGCAATTGTGGCCATTGCTGCTATGAACATTGGGGTACTTGTGACCCTTCTTCGTACTGCATCTGCTTCTTTGAGGTAAATAACGAGTAGTGCAATTGCAGGGTCATAGGGTAGCTCTATTTTTAATTTCTTGAGGAATCTCCGTACCGTTTTCCAAAGCGGCTGCACCAACTTGCATCCCCACCAACAGTGGAGGAGGTTCCCCTTTCTCCACATCCTCTCCAGCATTTGTTGTTTACTGTCTTGTTGATTTTGGCCATTCTAACTGGTGTAAGGTGGTATCTCAGTGTGGTTTTGATTTGAATCTCTCTGATGGCTAAAGATGATGAACATTTTTTCATGTGTCTGTGAGCCATTTGTATGTCTTCTTTGGAGAAGTGTCTGCTCATGTCTTCTGCCCATTTTTTGATGTGATTATCTGTTTTGTGAGTGTTGAGTTTGAGTTCTGTATAGATCTTAGATATCAGACCTTTGTAGTGTCATTGGCGAATGTCTTCTCCCATTCTGTGGGTTGCCTGTTTGTTTTGTTGACTGTTTCCTTCGCTGTGCAGAAGTTTTTTATCTTGATGAAGTCCCAAAAGTTCATTTTCACTTTTGTTTCCTTTGCCTTTGGAGACATGTCCTGAAAGAAGTTGCTGTGGCTGATGTCATAGAGGTTACTGCCTATATTCTCCTCTAGGGTTTTGATAGATTCCTGCCTCATGTTGAGGTCTTTTATCCATATATTTCTATCCTCCCATATATGGTGCTACTCAAAGTGTGATTGAAAACCCAGCCTCAGCCACAACTGGGTGCTTGTTAGAAATACAAAATGTCAGGCCTTACCACAGACCTCCCAAATCAGAATATCTGGGGCTAAAGTGTAGGACTCTCTTAGAGCAAACCTTTCAGGGGGTTCTGGTGCCTGCTAAAGTCTGAGAAGCATCACTCTGTGGTTTATACACCAGGGTTTTGGGCACAGTAGCTGTTTAATAAACACCCTTTGATTTGAGTGTATTTGCTAGATCGTAGTATGGAGCCAAACCACAGTTCCCTGAGAGTGTCCTTTTTACCGCTGTTCCCAGGTCCTCACGTGATAGCTGACACTGCATTTGTTGGGTTAAAATAGAATTGGATCTTATTTTGGTTTTGGTTTCCCTCCCACTTAAACCTTTTCTAATTAGAGGTTACAAAGCAGCAAAGAAAATCATAATGAGGATTGTTCAGAGAATTATCTCAAAATTTCGAGATAATACATCAATGCCATGTCAGTGGGAGGGATGGGGGAGAAAGGGGATGGGGAATGAAGAGTACACTTATCTTGATTAAAATAAAATGATTAAAGAAACACCAGTGCCATGTGGATAATTAATGACCTCAGTTTGCTAGTAACAATATTTTCTATTCCTATAGAACTCTGGTTTTCAAAACTCTTTGAACATTTTTCTCATTGACCTTTATGAAAATCTGGTAGAGTTTGTTTTCCTCTCTTAAGAAGTAGCAGAGATTGAGGGAAGCCAAGAGAATAGTTCTAGTTCTCTGAAGTAAGTACAAAAATGAGAACCCGGGACTTTGTGTTCCTACTCTCATGGAATGGTTTGCATTCTATTGGCATTCTACTGTGTCTGAGTGTTTCTGGTAACTTACCTCAGTAAGTCTCCAATTTAATTTCTTCATCTGTAAAATGGGAAAAATGGTAGTATCTACAGTATAGTGTCATAGAAAGAAATTATCTCATTAATTATGGGCTATAATTATACTCCATCTCATTTAAATTAATCCATCTCATTAAATTAGCTAATAAATGTAAAACACTTAGTACATTGCCTTGCACAAAATAAGGGTTTAAAAAATGAAGCTACTGCTATATTAGCATTGATTATTACAGTCTTTGGTTACATATGACATTATTACATTTGTTACGACACTACGGTGATGCCCACCCTATTGACCAGTGCTCCATATGTATGTCAGCATGGGCCAGGGTGGTCTCTCTCTGGGAGGGTGTTCCTGGCTAACTCCAAGGGACGTTCGCGGCATTCATGGCTGGGAGTTCTTCTGAGCGTTGCTCTTCCCTGGGTCTCTACTCGTGCTAATTCTTCGCTCATTAAATCTAAGAGCCCATCGGGAAGCTGAGGTATCTGCTGTGGTCATAGTGGTCACTCCTCTCTCTCAATTTCATGCTGCCCGCTCTTTCCAAACATGTGCCTCCCTTGCCTCGCTTGTTAAGTTGTTAGGGTTAAATTCTTTGAAAAAAAGAGGTAAAATCGCAGCTGTAAACCAAATATAAAATAGATGTCAAAATTTTATTTAACTCCACAATGAATGATGGAACCAGTAAGATGTTGGCATGGGTTTAAGAGAGAGTGTTCAGTGGACACACATTGAGGCCGTCAGGAATGCTGAAGCAAATGTACTAATAGTTGCCAAATAGGTTAATATCCACAGAACAATAATCAGTTATAATCCAGATATGGTTTATTTGCATTGCTTTTCCCTACCAGCAAGAATTCATTTGTATTACTACCTGTTTTTATCTATAGAGCTGTAAAACAGGCCAAAGACCATGAAAGGCAGGGATGACCAGGAAAGATGTACTAGGCAGGACCCCCAGTAATCTTTTCTGCCCACTTTGAAGTCTTTCACAATTCTTCTCTGACCGGGTACTCAAAAGAGTAGGCTAGTGCTAGAGGAATGAAGAAAGTATATAATTAAATCCGGTTTTCTCATTTTCCCTGCCTGAAAAGGAAGCCTTACAGTGTTTATCTTCTAAGGGGCTACATGGACATTTCTCTGTTTCCTATCTTGAGCTCCTCTTCATACCCGCTTACCCTTTTCCTACAACTCCTACTTCAGAAGTCCCACAGACTTGTGGTCCCATTCCTCCTCATTAGAAATGCTACTTTTCCCACAGGAGGAGGGAGGCCTCTCCAGTTCCCCACTCCTGGTTCTGTCTCAGTGTCTTGCAAACCTCGGTGATGCTGTGGCTGAATGTGTATCCATGTTGTCCTCAAAGGGGAAGTAGAAGGTTGTGGTATCTGAGAGAGGGCAGAACAGATACTGGATTCTTCGTAAGCTTCCCCTTGAGCAAGTCTGATTGCTTAACATTAAGAAGCAAGCCATCTTGAAAAAGACCATGAATTACCTCAGGCAATTCCAAGTCTTGTCTAATCTGAGGAAAGGATACTTCTGTTGACATGACTTTGGCCTTGCCTCCTGTGGAAGAAAAACCCAGGGATTTGTGAGCAGAGGACCCAGTGAAGGGGGCTGTCTCTTTGTTGCCCAGTGGGAGATCCTTGCTCCACTAAGGTGTTTTTCTTTCTTGCATAGAAGAAGAGAGCTGTCCAATAGTTACTACCTCACATAAAGGTTAAAAAAATTAGAATTTGAGATTTTGAAAAATAAAACCGACATCATAAGTAATAAGAGAGGCATGACGGGAATCAGCCCAAGGTTAGATTTAGACGAATGACTCAGAATCTGATGCGCTCCGAGGTAGTTCCAGGACCCTACTGATCAAGGTGACTGCTTTTTGAGCTTTTCAAATAAATACTCAGTATTGGTTCTCAGCAACAAACCGACTTACTGCAGAGAGGCAAATGAAAGAGATCCTTCAGAATATCCAGTTCTTCTTATTCCCACATGCAGCCTAATAACACTGCATACATGAAGACTCAGGGCATTTTTGCTTTCCCCAGGAGACATTTTTTTCTAAAAGATAATCAAATATTTACCATGTGAATTTCTTATCATGTCATGTTTTAAGTAGAATGTAGTTACTTCTCTTCCCTGTGGAAGCAGTCAGCATGTTCTAGAAAAGCAGGCATGGGAAATCTTGAAGTGTAAATCCACATTGGTCACTAGGTAGTTGGATTATTTCCATCAAGTCAGGCTATATCTTGAGTCTCTATGTGTTCATCTCCAAAATGAAGGAGTTGGGGTACGGCTCTCTAAAGCAACTCTTCCAGCATGTTGAGGTGCTAAGATCCTCCTTGAGGTTGGGGCAAAAAGGAAAATGTGAGCCCTCCGGGCTGGGATGAATAGCTGGTCACAAGGATGGCGCTCGCAGGCTGTGGAAGGGCCACCTCTTGCCTTCCCCTACCACGGACACTGTCAGGATATCAGTGACCCAGTAAACGCTCCCAGGAACACATCTGAGTCCTAGAAGGGGTACAGCAGAGCATGGGCACTCCATACGATGGTGATTCTCCTCCTGTGCTTTTTAAATTTTTTTCTTCTATTCTGCATTAACTCCCTAGGCATTTTTGCCACCTTCAACCTATTACTTGCTCATTTATTTGGTCACTAATTCAAAGTTGCTTGAGAATGTTCTAAGTATCAGACATTATCTTGAAGGCAGGAGACGTAATGGTGAACAAAGCAGTTGGGGTCCCTGCCCTCACAGGAACTATAGTCTGGGGGCAGGATATAAAGCACGGTGAAGATCACAGTGAAGTACAGGATGTATGTGGGCCCATTTAAGAGGCACCTAATCCAGAGGAGTGTGTATGCCGAGACTGGAGGAAAGAAAATGAGAGAGCTTGACACAGAGGCAATAAATATGATTTAGACAGGGGGCACCTGTGAGGCTTACAGGTGGGTTTCTTGCAAAATTAGTGAAGCTTAAGTTTCCTGGTGTACCAGTAAATAAAATATTTAAAAAGAGGGGTGGGGGAGGAAAATCTGAGTTGAAGCATTTGCCAATTTCCATGATGTAAATATATTACCACAGTCAATGTCAGGGTACAGTTTAACCATTCACCCACAAGAGCCATTAATATTTAACAACAGAGCTTTTGAACCGCTAGTACCAGCCCCAAACAATGCCTAGTAAGTATAGCATGGTGCCTTTTACTTGGATAAGCCCCTTCCGAGTGTCTTAGTAGGGGTTCCTCTGGTAGTAGGCTCTGAGATAAGAATTTACATACAAGTAGTTTATTCCAGAAATATAAGACACGGCCACAAGGAGTAGAGAAGTGAGCCAGAAAAGGAAAGGAAGCCAATAAAATGTGTGTTCCTACCACGGTTGGGAAGTAGAGCTTCATGCTGCCAGAGAGTTCTGGGGATCGGTGTGACAGCACCGTGATGAGGAAGGGAGCCTGGGGCATCAGTACGGCAACTCCTTCCAGTTCCCGGCAGAGGCCCGCTTGTGGGGTGTGCTATTGCCCTGTGATGTGTGATCTTCAGTGATGGGCACAGTGTCCTTGCATTGCTTTGGAGAAGACTTTAAAGCAAAGAGATGTAGACTTTGGCTGTGGAAGTCAGCTAGCAAGCACACAGGTAGCATGCTATGGGCAGAGCCCCAACATCATCTGCTATGTATTGCCGGTACTTAATTCTGTATTTGTAGTTTGCATGTCTGAAATTGGGCCCTCAAATTTTTATTAGTTTTGAACCTTAAAAAACCCACATAGTAATAGCTCCTGTTTGTTGAAAAGGGCAGTATATATGGGAAATTCCACGAAGTTAATAAGGCTGTGTAAGAACTGGGAGAGAGAAAGGTAGAAAGGGACCAAGTGCAAATGGTAAGGCATGCCACAGTAAGGGTGTTAGTTAAACATAGCTCATCTAGGTTTGGCTGGGAATTGCCGTCTCTGCAGAACTCAGCTGGGCTCCTGGCTTGTCATTTCCAGGCCAGGCTGACAGAGCAGCCCCATTCTGGGATGGCTCTTTCCATGATGAAGGGCAAGAATATAAGAGGACTGGGACACCTGGGTGGCTCAGATGGTTAAGCGACTGCCTTCAGCTCAGGTCATGATCCTGGAGTCCCCGGATAGGCTCCCTGCTCAGTGGGGAGTCTGCTTCTTCCTTTGACCTCCCGGCCACCCCAGGCTCACTCACTCTCAAACTATTTAAGAAAAAAAGACTAGAACTGACAGAACTTGACGATGCCTCTGTTGGCTATTGCTCATGAGTGACTCATCTCACATCTCTTCACATTCCATTGGCTAAGGCAACTCACTGGGCCCAGTCCAAAGCTAGTAAGGTAGGAAACTACAATCCACCTACAGGGGAAAAGAGCAGTGACTTAGGTAATACAACAATCTGCTATTCAGCCAAGTGTTAAAAGTGATTATCTGGAGATAGTGATATTTTTGGTAATTTTTATTGTTATAACTTTTTGTATCATTAGAACTTTTAATGGGAAGGCAGTAATTTTACCAAAGAAGGTAAACCTCTATCTTATAAAATAGATCACATAATGGGAGCATTTATATGCTTATATACTTTTTCAAAGTCTCCTTTTTTTTTTTAAGTATATATTTATTTGAGAGATCACAAGTAGGCAGAGAGGCAGGCAGAGAGAGAGGGGGAAGCAGGCTCCCTGCTGAGCAGAGAGCCCAACGTGGGGCTCAGTCCCAGGACCCTGAGATCATGACCTGAGCCAAAGGCAGAGGCCTAACCCATTGAGCCACCCAGGGGACCCTCAAAGTCTCCTTTTTTTAAACTCCTTTATTAAATGAGTTATGTACATAGAGAAAGGCTACTCCCTCAACTTGCTAAAACCACCTATTAGCCTCTATAGCATATATAAATCATTACATTTTTATTATGTCCATGTTTCTCTTTCCTTGCCATTACTCTCTTGTTTTAAAATGTATTTCATAAGTATTTTTGTAAAATACTTGCAAATACTTTGGGTGTTAGATGGGAAATAAGGAAACTTTATTTATTCATTCATTCATTTATTTAAATAGATTATTTAAAAGCCCAGAAGGAAAGGTCTAGGGAGAGAGTTATCCCAGTAATGTTGAGCCTCAGTTCCACATACAAATCACCTGCAGAGATTTTTTAATTCCTTTGATGAAGTCCCTAGAGGTTATTATTTAATCTGTTTTGGAACAATTTTTAAAACTCTCTAAGGTTTGAGAAAAATTGAATAAATACTAAATTAGTGAGAAAGTAACAGGAAGGCATTCCTATGTGATGGCAGTAGCAGGCTGGGAAGTTGCCTTACAAATTGGAAGTTGACTGAGAAGCTGTAGAACTATGTGATTCCTAGAAACTGTGGACTCTGAGCAACAAACTGAGGGTTTTGGAGGGGAGGGGGTGGGGGGTTGGGTGAGCCTGGTGGTGGGTATTGAGGAGGGCATGTATTGCATGGAGTACTGGGTGTGGTGCATGAACAATTAATCTTGTAACACTGAAAAATAAAGGTATTTGGGGAAGAAAAAAAAAAGTAACAAATGGATGCCTGTGGAGGCATAGGAACTTCTGGAATTAAGAATGGGACTGCTGTTAAGATCTGTTCGAGCTTTACTGGGTGAGAAAGAGCAAGTCTTATCCTTTCTGATGCCCCATTCTCCCCACATATAGTCCAAATCAGACCCTAAAAGACCACTGCTTTTTTGGGTCACTGATACATATTTTATAGACTGTTTTCCAGAACATTGTGACTAGCTGAAGTCCAGTCTCTGTGAGAACAGGTTGAAATGATAGGAGATTACTTATATACCCAAAACAGGGAAGAAGGAGCAATGATACAGAAATTTGATTGTTTTGTTTATAGCTCTCCAATCAAATGATTCCGTGCACAGTTCAGTCATATTCACGTAAAACATGAAAAATTCTTCATCTTCTTTGGCCTCATGATACAAAACAAAAACAGAAGACAAAAACCTTCTCTCTATGTATTTATGGAGAAGCTAAAAATATCAATATGTGTGGGTTGTGTGTTTTGGTTTTAGGTAATAGATTTTTTAATAATAATGATTTGATACTGGTGAGATCTGAGTTAATTGCCATTTGTAGAGTAACCATGGTGACCAACATATTGCTTCTGATTCCATTAATCCTGTGGAGATTAACTGTAAATCCCAAAGGATTTCTAGCAGTGATTCAGAAATAATCTTTTCACATGTATATTATTTGATGACAGCCACTTTCTTTAAATGTGTCTCTAACCAGCAAAGAAAGAAGACAGCCCTGAATGAGGTGTCCCCCTGTTCCCCAAATTAAAAAAAAAATTACAAAATCCAGCAAATGACCAAAAAGGTAAATATGTAGAAATTCCACATTAAGGAGGATTAATTTAACAAACATATGTCCTATTCATAACAGACATACTGGAGCAGGACATTCTATTCCAGTTAGAAATTTGCCGGTGTACGACCTCAACCTCTAGATAGGAACTGGAGACAAAATTTGATATTCTTTAATGAAAAAACTTTCGATTATTATTTAGGATATAGGAATTAGAAAGGATGAGTTTGAGCTGGATTTGGGAAGAGGAATAGCTGATTCCCTAAACTGGGACTAATAATATTTTATGTTTGTAAAGTGTTATTTATAACTTTGCATGTAGAATACAACCCCACCCCCCTTTGTCCTGCAACATCTCAGAAAGTCTGTACAGAAGGTAGTAGCCTCATTTTCTAGAGGAAGATAGAGAAGCTAAAGAAGGCAGAGTGACTTCCCCATACTTAGTGTTAGAGCTTTCTTTTTAACTGGCTGAATAGATTGCTAAGATTCTGAGTTGGAGAATAAGAGAATTGGATGAACAACCCAACTTTTTTCTGACCTTAATTCGTATTATGTCTAGATGATACAAGCACAACTCTGGGTCATTTGAGTAGCAGGAAGGGTTATAAATTTAACGTGAATGCTCCTTTTGGAATAATCATCATTTCATATTTTCTGGCAAAGCAACAACCTACAGGATTTAAGAAAGAAAGATACCCACAAGCAGTTGGGTATGTTAACTTTTATCACTGAGATAGTCATAGAATGATGTTCATGTACTGTTTTCAGATAGGAGAAATTGCTAAACCCCTCAGAAGACATGAAAGAAATTTCAAAACAGTAAGAAGCTGACATGATTGATCGTTAGTAGGACTAATGTGAAAGGCATCGTGTCATAATTCCTTTCCTGTTTAGTTTTGTTCTTGGCCATTCATAAAATAATTTTCATTTCCTAATTTATAGCATCTTGGACTCTATGATGTGTAATTCATAAATCAATCAGCATGATTTTGATCCCCTCTAGCTGGTGATTGGACTTTGCCTAAATAAGTCTGTAATAGTCAAACCAAAGCCAAACATTGAGCACTTGCACCCGATTCCAAAAACGAGATCAACCAACTTTGATGGCAAATTAATCTTCTGTTCACCTCAGCATAAATGCCTCAGGCCATAATTTTAATCAATTGAAAAAAGAAAATGGTCTCCATTGACTATTTAAGCATTCAAGGTAAAGGGTTTTAATAATTCCCTAGTAAGTGTAAAAGTATAACACATTCTTGGCAATTTAGGACATTGAAGAGGTCACATTAAAATATTTCTTAAAGAAATGGAAGGAGAATGGTTTTGATACAGTCATGGGTATATATATTTTCACAAATTGTTAGGGAATGGGGAATGTTATGTGTGCATAAATGTGCAACTCGTCCCAGTAGCCTAAAATCCCATGGGTTATTAAGTCAGCAGAAATGAAGAGCCCCTGGGTGGCTCAGTTTTCTGCTCAGGTCATGGTTTGAGGTCATGGGATCGAGCGCTACTGCATGCTCACCAGGAGTCTGCTTGAAATTCTGTATCTCTCTTCCCCTCCCCCCAATAAATCTTTAAAAAAAATAGAAATGAGACACTTGTACATGTTAAATGGTGGAAGCAAGCATTCCATCAACTTGTCTTAAGAGTACAACTAAGCTAGGCATGTTGTTTCTTCTTCATCTTCGCAAAGGTGTACCCGAGTTAGGTTTATACAAAGAGGGTTGCAGAGGGTGAGTTTGCTTTGGTCCAAGGGGTGCTAAATTGCTTCAAGCAAGCATCTGTCCTCTGTAAACTCAGAAAGCCGTGTCCTTTATATCGTAGCCTCAACCCGTTCCTTACAGTGATGCTCTCCTTTGACTCCCCTCTCACTAACCTCTTTCTGGTGATTTGATTTCTAGCCGTGTGCCAGGGTAGCTTTGTCTGTTAACATAAGGGCTTTCCACCTAGAGCCTTCCCAGGCACAGGCCAGGCCTTGGTTAATAAGACCTAATAAGACCTAGTAAGAGCAGAGGGATCATTTAAAAATTACCCGAAGAAATCCCATTAGATTTGAGTTCCTTTAAAAGAACCTTCGGAATTTCTTTGTAAAACTATGCCAGCACTTGAGATTTAAGGTGTATTCGTGTGTAGTATGCATTTTACACTTTAATTCACTTTGAATGTATCATTTTTCAGAGACCACACACATGATAGGAGGTGAGAGAAAATTAGAGTTTTCAGTCTTTACTTTTATTTTCCCAATTTATGATACATGCCAACTCTTCTGTTGCCAGAGAAATACATTATCAACTTAGGTATCAGAATTAGAAAGGTTGTGTATCCAGATTTTTCTGATAAAATACACCATGCCTCTGAGATGCAGAGGCATCTAACTCACAGAGTATATTTCTCCATCTATTTGAATCTCATTTGAAAATTTGACCTTTATTCAGGGGAATGCTCTGAAATAAAACACTGACTACCTCATGGCTCTATCCTTTGTTCTCAGAAGGGAGAGACAGTGATTACATCTGACTGAAAGATCTCCTGCTACAGTTTAAAGCTATTTGCTTTTATTCCCTCTTGAAGCTGAGAGCAGATTGTCACTATTTTCTATTTAATAATCTTGAAAGACTTGACAATTCCTAGTAGAAACATTTCTAAGCTTCTCTTTTTGACATTTTACAAATCGTTTTCTTTAAACTTTCATCCTATTTTTCAACATTTTATATCCCACTCTTGACCACCCATTGAGTGGTGTATCTTTCCTACCTTACATTGTTATTCTCAAATAAAAATGACCAATACAGAGGGAGGATTAAAGAACATGGCCTCCTTTCAGCTTTATCTCTAAAATGACAACAAATGCACAAGAATTTAACTTCTCAAACTTATAAGAAATAGTGAAAGCATTGGCTTGAGAAATATACTACCTGCGTTTAATATCCTAATGTGCCACTCTACTCGCTGGCTGTTCTTGGGACGATTACTTAATCTCTCTCTGCTTCATTTTTCTCAAGTAAAATGGGGATGATAAACAATATTCCTCTGATTCTGAATATTGAATTAATGTAACCTATGTGAAATATTTAGGACTATACCTGCAAATAGGAAATAAGAAATTCTATCTCAATTTCAAAATCAGAAGTTGGCTGTGTGCACCATGATCCTAGATACTAGAAGCTTATGTGGAATTCTAGATATCCTATTGACAGTAACTTAACCCCCAGCTCATTACATTGTAATTTTAATATGAACCTGGCATTTTTCTCTTAATATAAAGCATGACTATATTCTTATGATTCTTTTTTTTAAATACATAATGTATTATTTGTTTCAGGGGTATCGGTCTGTGAATCCTCAGGCTTACACAATTCACGACAGTCACCATAGCACAAATCCTCCCCAGTGTCCATCACCCAGCCACCCCATCCATCTCACCCCCGGCCCGCCCCACCAGCATCCCTCAGTCTATTGCCTGATATTGAGTCCTCTATGGTTTGTCTCCCTCTCTGGTTTCATCTTCATTTTTCCCTCCCTTCCCCTATGATCCTCTGTATTAAAATTTCTTAAATTCCTCCTATCAGCGAGATCGTATTATACTAGTCTTTCTCTGAATGACTTATTTTTGCTTAGCAAAAAACCCTCTAGTTCGATCCATGTCATTGCAAATGGCAAGATACCAGGTTTTTTGATGGTTGCGTAATATTCCATTGTATATATACCACATCTTCTTTATTCATTCATCTGTTCATAGACATCTAGGCTTTTTCTGTAGTTTGGCTATTGTGAACATTGCTGCTATAAACATTGAGGTGCACGTGCCCCTTCAGATCACTACATTTGTATCTTTAGAGTAAATACCCAGTAGTACAATTGCTAGGTCATAGAATAGCTCTATTTTCAACTTTTTGAAGAACCTTCATACTGTTTTCCAGAGTGGCTGCACCAGCTTGCATTCCCACCAACAGTGCAGGAGGGTTCCCCTTTCTCTGCGTCCTCGCCAACACCTGTCATTTCCTGACTAGTTAACTTTAGCCATTGTGACTGGTGTGAGGTGGTATCTCACTGTGGTTTTGGTTTGTATTTCCCTGATGCCGAGTGATGTTGAGCACTTTTTCATGTGTCTGTTGGCATTTGGATGTCCTCTTTGCAGAAATGTCTGTTCATGTCTTCTTCCCATTTCTTGATTGGATTATTTGTTCTTTGGGTGTTGAGTTTGAGAAGTTCTTTATAGATTTTGGATTCTAGGCCTTTATGTAATATGTCATTTGCAAATATCTTCTCCCATTCTGTTGGTTGTCTTTTGGTTTTGTTGACTGTTTCCTTTGTTGTGCAAAAGCTTTTAATCTTGATGAAGTCCCAGTGGTTCATTTTTGCCCTTGTTTCCCTTGCCTTTGGCAATGTGTCTTGGATGAAGTTGCTGCAGCTAAGGTTGAAGAGGTTGCTGCCTGTGTTCTCAAGGATTTTGATGGAGTCCTGTCTCACATTGAGGTCTTTCATCCATTTTGAGTCTATTTTTGTGTGCAGTGTAAGGAGATGGTCCAGTTTAATTTTTCTGCATGTGGCTGTGCAGTGTTCTCAACATCACTTGTTGAAGAGATTGTCTTTTTTCCATTGGACATTCTTTCCTGCTTTGTCGAAGATGAGTTGACCATGGAGTTGAGGGTCCATATCTGGGCTCTGTATTCTGTTCCATTGATCTATGTGTCTGTTTTTGTGCCAATACCATACTGTCTTGATGAGTACAGCTTTGTAATAGAGCTTGAAGTCTGGAATTGTGATGCTGTCAACTTTGGTTTTCTTTTTCAACATTCCTCTGGCTATTGGGGGCCTTTTCTGGTTCCATATAAATTTTAGGATTATTTGTTCCATTTCTTTGAAAAAGTTGATGATATTTTGATAGGGATTGCATTAAATGTGTAGATTGCTTTAGGTAGCATAGACATTTTCACAATATTTGTTCTTCCAATCCATGAGCATGGAACGTTTTTCCCTTTTTTTGTGTCTTCCTCAATGTCTTTCATGACTGTTGTATAGCTTTCTGAGTACAGATTCTTTGCCTCTTTAGTTAGGTTTTTTTCTATGGTTTTGGGTGCAATTGTAAATGGGATTGACTCCTTAATTTCTCTTTCTTTTGTCTTGTTGCTGGTGTATAGAAATGCAACTGATTTCTGTGCATTGATTTTATATCCTGACACTTGACTGAATTCCTGTATGAGTTCTAGCAGTCTTAGAGTGGAGTCTTTGGGTTTTCCACACAGAGTATCATATCATCTACAAAGAGTGAGAGTTTGATGACTTATTTGCTGATCGGATGCCTTTTATTGCTTTTGGTTGTGTGACTGCTGAGGCTAGGACTTTCTAGCACTGTGTTGAATAGCCATGGTGATAGTGGACAGCCCTGCCGTGTTCCTGACCTTAGGGGAAAAGCTCTCAGTTTTTCCTGATTGAGAACGATACTTGCTGTAGGTTTTTCGTAGATGGCTTTGATGATATTGAGGTATGTACCCTCTATCCCTACACTGTGAGGAGTTTAGGTCAAGAAAGGATGCTGTCCTTTGTCAAATACTTTTTCAGCATCTATTGAGAGTATCATATGGTTCTTGTTCTTTCTTTTATTAATGTATTGTATCATGTTGATTGGCAGATGTTGAACCAACCTTGCAGCCCAGGAATAAATCCCACTTGGTCATGGTGAATAATCCTTTTAATGTCCTGTTGGATCCTATTGTCTAATATTTTGGTGAGAATTTTTACATCTGTGTTAATGAAGGATATTAGTCTGTAATTCTCCTTTTTGATGGGATCTTTGGTTTTGGGATCAAGGTAATGCTGGCCTCATAAAATGAGTTTAGAAGTTTCCCTTCCATTTCTATTTTTTGGAACAATTTCAGGAGTATAGGTATTAATTCTTTAAATGTTTGGTAGAATTCCCCTGGGAAGCCATCTGGCCCTGGGCTTTTGATTGTTGGAGATTTTTGATGACTGCTTCAATATCTTTACTAGTTATGGGTATGTTCAGGTTTTCTGTTTCTTCATTGTTCAGTTTTGGTAGTTTGTACATCTCTAGGAATGCATCCATTTCTTCCAAATTGTCAAATTTGCTGGCGTATCATTGCTCATAATATTTTCTTATAATTGCATTTCTTTGGTGTGGTTGTGGTCTCTCCTCTTTTATTCATAATTTTATTTATTTGGGTCCTTCCTCTTTTCTTTTTGTAAGTCTAGCCAAGAGTTTATCAATCTTAATAATTCTTTCAAAAAATTGGCTCCTAGTTTTGTTGGTCTGTTGTTCTTTTGGTTTCTATTTCATTGATTTCTGCTCTGATCTTTATTATTTCTCTTCTCCTGCTGGGTTTAGGCTTTCTTTGCTGCTCCTTCTCCAGCTCCTTTAGATGTAGGATTAGGTTGTGTATTTGAGAACTTTCTTTTTTCTTGAGAAAGGCTTGTAGTGCTATATCCTTTCCTCTTAGGACCACCTTTGCTGCATCCCAAAGATTTTGAACAGTTGTGTTTTAATTTTCATTTATTTCCATGAATTTCTTTAATTCTTCTTTAATTTCCTGGTTAATCCATTCATTCTTTAGTAGGATGCTTTTTAGCCTCCATGTATTTGAGTTCTTTCCAACTTTCCTCTTGTGGTTGAGTTCTAGTTTCAAAGCACTGTGGTCTGAAAATATGCAGGGAATGATCCCAGTCTTTTGGTACCAGTTGAGACCTGATTTGTGACCCAGGATGTGATCTACTCTGGAGAATGTTCCATGTGCACTAGAGAAGAATGTGTACTCTGTTGCTTTGAGATGGAATGTTCTGAACAGATCTGTGATGTCCATCTGGTCCAGTGTGTCCTTTAATGCCTTTATTTCCTTGATGATCTTTTGCTTAGATGATCTATTTCAGTAAGGGGAGTGTTAATGTCCCCTACTATTATTGTATAATTATTGATATGTTTCTTTGATTTTATTATTAATAGGTTTATATAATTGACTGCTCCCATGTCAGGTGCATAGATATTTACAGTTGTTAGATCTTCTTGTTGGACAGTCCCTTTATGATATAGCATCCTTCCTCATCTCTTATTATAGTCTTTGGTTTAAAATCTAATTTATCTGATATAAGGATTGCCACCCAGCTTTCTGTTGATGTCCATTAACATGTAAAGCTGGAGGTGTCTTTGGCTCTAAAATGAGTTTCTTGCAGACAGCATATCCATAGGTCTTGTTTTTTTTATCCATTCTGATACCCTGTGTCTTTTGATTGGGGCATTTAGCTCATTTACATTCAGAGTAACTCTTGAAAGATATGAATTTAGTGTCATTCTTTGCTTGTAAGGTGACTGTTACTGTACATTGTCTCTGTTCCTTTCTGGTCTATGTTCTTTTTAGGCTCTCTCTTTGCTTAGAGGACCCCTTTCAATATTTCCTGTCGGGCTGGTTTGGTGTTTACAAATTCTTTTAGTTTTTGTTTGTCCTGGAAGGTTTTCATGTCATTGAAAAATGACAGTCTAGCTGGATATAGTATTCTTGGCTGCATATTTTTCTCATTTAGTGCACTGAAAATATCATGCCAGTCCTTTCTGGTCTTCCAGGTCTCTGTGGATAGGTCTCCTGCCAATTTAATATTTTTACCTTTGTAGGTTACAGACTTCCTGTCCCAAGCTGCTTTCGGGACTTTCTCTTTGTCACTGAGACTTGTAAGTTTTACTCTTAGATGATGGGGTGTTGACCTATTGTTATTGATTTCGAGGGGGGTTCTGTGTGCCTCCTGGATTTTGATGCTTGTTTCTTTCCCCAAATTAGGGAAGTTGTCTGCTATAATTTGCTGCAATATGCCTTCTGCCCCCCCCCTCTCTCTCTTCTTCTACTGGGACCCCAATTAAGCTAATATTGTTTCATCTTATGGTATCACTTATCTCTGGAATTCTCCCCTCATGATCCAGTAGTTGTTTTATCTCTCTTTTTCTCAGCTTCTTTATTCTCCATCCTTTGGTCTTTTGTATCACTAATTCTCTCTTCTGCCTCATTGATCCTAGCAATAAAAGCCTCCGTTTTGAATGCACCTCATTAATAGCTTTTTGGTTTTCAACTTGGTTAGATTTTAGTTCTTTTATTTAATCCAGAAACTGATTCTCTAGTATCTTCTATGTTTTTTTCAAGCTCAGCTAGCATCTTTGTAATCATCAGTTTGAACTCTAGTTCCAACATCTTCCTAATGTCCATATTGATTACATCCCTAGCAGTTGGAACTGCCTCCTGTTCTTTTTTTGTTTGAGGTGAGTTTTTCCACCTTGTCATTTTGTCCATAGAAGAATAGATGAATGTGAGAAGAAAATACTAGAAGGGGAACAACGACCCCAAGAAGATAAATGCTAAACAAATCAGAAGAGACCTGAAATGGGGGGCGGGGGATATATATATATATAAAATCAGGCTGGTGAACAGAATAGAGCCACGTACTTAATTTTGGGATGTTTTGGTCTGTTAGAAAAAACTGCCTCCCAAAATGTTAAAGACAGAAAAACATATATATATACACACACACACACACACACACACACACACACACACAAGGATAAATACAACAAAGGGACGGAATATGACTGTAAAGATGAAAATTAAAAAAAATTTCAAAAAATGAATTGATATGAAGTTGGTTGAAAAAAAATTTTTTTTAAAATTAAAAAAAAAAAAGGTGAGAATGATCAAGCGGTAGACTAGAACAAAGCCATACAGTAGATTTAGTGTATATTTCAGTCTGTTAAAAGAAATTGTATCCCAAAATTATAAAGAAAGAAAAACTTACATGTATACTAAAAATAAAAACAATGAAGGGATATGACTATAAGAATGAAAATTTAAAAATATTTTTTAAAAAGGTATTGATAAGATGTTGGTTAAAATAGGAAAGAGGAAAAATTCAAAAAAAATAATTAAAAAAAATTAACGTTGAAAGACTAAAGAGTCATGGAAAAAGGCATGAATTCCATGTGCTGTATTCCCCTAGTGCTGAAGTTTTGCAGTTCTCATTGATTGGTGAACTTGGTCTTGGCTGGATGTTCTTGCTGATCTTTTGGGGGTGGGGCCTATTGCAGTGATTCTCAAATGTCTTTGCCTGAGGCAGAATTGCACTGCCCTTGCCAGGGGCCAGGCTAAGTAATCTGCTTGGATTTGCTCTCAGTAGCTTTTGTTCCCTGAACATTTGCACACTAGTACAGCTTTGGAGGCCGGGAAAGAAAATGGCGGCCTCTCAGTCTCCTGCCACGTAGGAGCCGAGACCTCGGGGCCCCACTCCTCAGTGTGCCCTCAGAGAAAAGCAGTTAATCACTCCTGTCTCCTGGTCTCTGGCCACACTTTGAGTTCACCCTGCCTGTCACCAAGCATTTCTATCTCTGGCACATGGCCCTGTTTGAAGTCTCCAAATCCAGTAGATTCCTGCAGCATGCTCCCGCCTCGCTCCTCCCAGTGAAGGAAGGAGGTGATCTCCCTGAATCCGCCACTTGTGGGGTTCCTGCTTGAAGAGCAGTGGCCTGACTTTGCATCAGATCATGGTTTATGGCAAATCTGAGCCGAGAGCCCACTCCTTGGCTTCATCTCTACAGTCAGCTTCCCCACTCTGATACTTGGGAGCTCTGCCACACTCAGGCACCCCCGGTCTTTCTGTGACCCCAGGGATCCTGAGACCACACTGTCTCAGCGAGGGCTCCACCCCACGCTTAGCCTCTGGAGCGATGTCCCTTAGTGGAGCTGACTTGTAAAAGTTCAGATTGTGTGCTCTGCTCCTCTCTAACTTACTGGGATCTGGTCTCTCTCCCTATGGTCTGTCTTCACATAGATCTCCTCAGATTTACTTCTCTGCATGTCCTACCTTCCAGAAAGTGGTCACTTTTCTGTTCATGGAGTTGCTGGTGCTCTTTTCTTCGATTTCCTGTTGAGTTTGTAGGTGTTCAGAATGTTTTGATAACTATCTAGCTGAATTCCTGGGACCAGATGAAATTTAAGTCTCCTACTCCTCCACCATCTTTGTCCTCTTCTTACGATTCATTCTTAAAAATTAACATTATCCTCATATCTCCTAGGCCCCAATTGTCCTAGCTCTTTAAGTTGTCACTATAACAAGGGAAAATGATGCTTTTTTTGTGGTGGGCTGTGAAGGGAACAATTGGGTTTCCTAAAACTAAGGAGTTTCTAGGAACATGGGATTTTTATTGCAAAAACTGGAAATGTCATAAGCAAACTAGGATGGTTGGCCGCTCCAACTATAAAGGTACTACATAGGGACACCTGGGTGGCTCAGTGGGTTAAACCCTCTGCCTTCGGCTTGGGTCATGATCTCAGGGTCCTGGGATCGAGCCCCGCATTGGGCTCTCTGCTCAGTGGGGAGCCTGCTTCCCCCTCTCCCTCTGCCTGCCTCTCTGCCTACTTGTGATCTTTCTCTCTCTCTCTTTCTGTGTCAAATAAATAAATTCTTGTAAAAAAAAAAAGAGATACTACAGTACTACATAAGGTGTAGGTAAAAGGGAGAAAGGAAAATACAGTAGTCATATTAATATCAACAAATAAAAAAATTCTTAGTACAAATATTCTCTGAGTATCTGGAGGGTGAAATTGCACTAAACTAAGTAATTCTAAATGTCAGGCATTTGGGCTTTATTTTTTGCTATTACCATCATCTGTGGGACATACTCTTTCTCCTTCATTTTATGTTGTGTCCTCCTCTGATGGTTTTTTGCCTATTGTTTTTCTTTTAGGTCAACTCAAATCAAAACATACTCTTGGGATAATGCCCAGGTTATCCTGGTTGGGAACAAATGTGACATGGAAGACGAGCGAGTCATTTCAACAGAGAGAGGCCAACATTTAGGAGAACAGCTTGGTAAGTGATAAGTTAACAAAAAACAGAGCTTGGTCATTATTTGTAACACTGCACAGAGTCACAGCTAATTGCTACGATGGGCTTAATGAAGAGACTTTCAACCTTACAGTAGAAGCCAACATATCCTAGGTAAGTAGTGGATTTCCTCCCCCTTTCTGTGGCACTATGAGAATCCAAGCATAATTAAAAAGCAAAATAACCAGAATGTTAATCTAGTACAAGGTATTCAAATTCTAATTTATGAAAACCACAGGCTAAGCCCTGCCTGCTATTTCTTCGTTGCATTGTTTTCCTACATGTACAACATTTTGCATTGAGTGAGCATTTTCTTATGTGTGATTGTTGTCAGGTTTCTACTGGAAAAGTTTAGTAACACAGGATAAGTCACAGTATAGATTCTGGTTCTGGGGACAGTACTGACCAGTCTTGCTGCTGTTAAAAAAGGTTTTTGAGACTCAATCTCCTCATCTCTCAAAAATGAGTATCATGACCCATGCCTTCTTTACCAAGTTTCTGTAGATAAAACCGAGATAAGAAATGGATATTAGAGAGCTTTAGAAGTCACAAAGGCCTTTTAAACACAAAACATTGTTATCTTGAGAGAAAAATACTGGAGTGAGTAGAGTACAGTTTGGTGCACCAGAGGGAATCGTGATTGACTTCTTAGTTCGAGGCATTCACACTGAGCACCTCTGATATGCCCTGTACTATGCCAGATACCATGGCACGTACAAAAATGTATGATTCACTGTCCCTGGGCTCAGGTTGCTTTCAGTCAAGTGAGAAATCTGGAGATCCACAGAAAAAAGGCAGACACAACCAGACAACAGAAACAGGAGAATTAGCTAGGAGGTAGATGCCAAGAGGAAAGCAATAGGGGGAAGGAGGGAGACTGGGAGAGAGGTACCGGGAGGTGTGGGAGCAGAGTGGGACAGGAGGCCGGTAAAGCTCAAAGAAGACGGGACACCTGGAGAGAAACCGTGTGGAATTGAGCAGAACAGCTGGAAAGAGGTGAGTGATGAGAGGACTTAGAGATCATATGGGTTAAATGCCAAGATAAGGTCTGAATGGTCCCTAAAGGAGAACAGAATTTGAAAACCACAAAGAGGAGAGGAAGTTTTATGAATAAAGGGCACAATGGAGCAAGGACAGTGAGAGGAGAGTGAGAAGAAAAGTTGGAACCTAGTGTAATATTACTCGAGTAGAGAGCAGATTTGGGAAACAATTGAAGCCCTAGAGCAAAAGAAGTGGAATTCTTTTATTTTTATTCCTGCTCCCCTTCTCCCCCACCCCCCCACCTCTCCTTCCTCCTTACAAAACAGAGAACATCAAGGTATTCTTAGCAGGACAGAGTCTGGCTCTGCAGCCTTTTTGGCTAGTACCTACAGTAAGAAATATGTTCAATCTAGCAACCCAGTTCATGCATATGTACAGAGAAAGCAAGAAACAGAAGTTTCATAAAGTGTATTTACCCTTACTGGATGAGATTCATTCTGATATTTTTCTACTCAATTTTCTTTCTCCCTCTTTTAATAGTGGTCTCATCCACTACTGATTTGAGGAACTAGTTATGGGCCTGAACCTACACTTTGAAAAGCACTGGTATGAAGGGCTTATTTGAGATCAGTGTGCTGGTTCTGGGCAGCACATATTGGAGAAGCAGAGACCCTCCCAAAGGATTCTAGTTGGGTTACTCTATCATGTGGTAATCTCCTAAAGCAACTACGCACAGTCCATTCTGAGAGCTTGAACATTTCTTTGTGAGATCAATGCGCTCATTAGACTAAGGGCTGTCACCCGATGACCATAAGAACCCTTCCATCAAATGTTTGTGGAGCTGCCCGTGAGGAAGTCACATAGCTTGTATCTGGTCTCTATGTGGTTGCTCTTGAACCCTGAACAATTTGTTCATAGGGGCTGTCCCATTCTGTCACTTCAACAACATTTTCATTGAAAATTCTGAAAAGCTTGGCAATCTCTTCTTAATCCTCTTAGCATGTCAGAAAGTTAGGGTTGGAAAATAGTAGAGCCCCCAAAGAGAAAAGAAACCTAGGAGTGTGTTGGCGTGGTGGCTTCCTGAAATGATCTCTTCTTTCCCTATATTTTCTTCACGAGTCAGACATACGCCACATTGGGGATGGTGGGGGAACTGCTCCACAGATCAAAATTTTCTCTATATGTAAACCTGAAAACTGTTTGGTTCAAACAGGAATGGATTGAAGGCAAACACAGTTTAGTGTCACCAGTAGAAAAGAGCCAGTAACTGCATAAATTCTTCACTACTTTAATAAATTACTCGGTTGTTCAGAAGAGCAGATTATAGAAGGAAATATTAGAATGATGGGAATGCATCAAGAAGGTAACCTTTCTTAGAACTAAGCCTGAGACTGGCATCAATGTGAACCCTGTTCATGCAGTGCCGGCTGTAGGAAAGTGTCTGAAACTGTGAGGCAGAACTGATGGCCCTGTGAGGGTTCTTCCAATGGTTTCTAATTGATTTTTTTTTTTTTTTTTGCGCTCTCTTTAATATAACCCAGCAGTTGTCATAGCAACCAACACTTGTGCATTCTTAGAGAGTCATTTCCTTCCTTTAATGTGGTTTGTTCTTCTCATGATTGCACACACTTCTACAAATGATCAAGAGAGATCATTTGTATGGAAATAACCCACTCGTACAACCTCAATGTATAGATTTTAAAGGTCTTTGCTTTATTTTTGAAAAATTACTAGTAAAACTCCATTGTCCAGAATTCCCTTATATAGACACAGAGGTTGGGCACTGTTTCTAAACGTCATTTCTACATTTTAGTAAATGGCTGAAAAAAACTGTTCTGTCAGTCTGGTTACAATTAATTCTCCATTGTGGACCGTTACACCCCTATAACCTTGGCTGAGCCTGGAGAGGGTACTTGAAGGAACCGAGCTGTCGTTGAGCTCTTTAAAATCTTTGTATGGCAGTCGCCCTGGTCGGTCCGCTTTAGTTCCCCAAGCATTTACTAAGTGTTCACAGTGTATCAGCTGCTGCTCATACCGTCCCCTACCTTCTGGGGACAAATATAGTAGCTGAGATAGACGCTACAGCCAATGAGCACTTCCCTTTCCTCATTGTCTGTTCTATTCGGCCCTGTCATAATGCCCTCCATGTAGAACTTGGCCTCTTGGCTTCCACTCTATGATGCCCTCTGTTTTCCTCCTCCCTCTGCAGCCGTGCCTTTTGTTTGCTTGGAAAATTCTTCCTCTTTCTGCTGCTTGCTCTTTGGCATTCTTTCCTGGGCCCACTACTCTTTATTCTCTCCCAACCGCTTCCACGCTTAGAACCGCTGCCACAGACCGTGACAACCAAATCTTTTTTTAAATTTTAATTCCATTATAATTAGCCTACAGTGTTACATTTTAGTTTCAGGTACACAGTGGAGTCATTCAACACTTGCATGTATCACCCAGGCTTACCACGGCAAGTGCATTCCTTAATCCCCATGACCTGTATTATCCTTCCCCCACGACCCCCCACCTTCCCTCTGGTAACCATCAGTCTGTTTTCCATCGTTAAAACTGTTTCTTGGCTTACCTCTTTTTTCCTTAGCTCATTTGTTTTGTTTTTTAAATTGCACACATGAGTGAAGTCATATGAAGTATTTATCATTCTCTGACAGAGTTATTTCACTTAGCATTTAAAACTGTCTAGCTCCATCCATGTCATTGCTAATGACAAGATTTCATTTTCTTTATGGCTGAATAATATTCCACTGGAATATTATCGGAATAATATTCCAGTAACACACCACATCTTCTTTACCCATTCATCTGTCCGTGGACACTTGGGTGCTTCTGTAATTTGGCTATTGTAAATGCTACTGTAAATGTAAGGGTGCATGTGTCCCTTGGCCTAGGTGTTTTTGTATTTTTTTGGGTAAACACCTAGTAGTGTAATTAGTGGTTGGTAAGATGGTTCCAATTTAACTTTTTGAGGGACTTCCACACTTTTTCCACAGTGGCTGTGCCAGCTGGCATTCCCACCAACAGTGGCAACCAAATCTTGTTCTAGTCCTGCCCTCTCCCTGGAGCTGCAGGCTCCTCTACCCTTTCCCCCCATAGCTGTGCATTTTCTATTCTGTCTGTTGTAGGGCGGTTCTTCGATCATCTGCAGCTAAATCAACTGAGGTTCTTGCCCCAGTGCACATTCATCATCCCAACACAGTGCTATTGCTTTAAGAGTTTCTGAAGTTGAAGCCCAGGAATCTCCATTTTTAAGAAACACTCTCTGATTATTACACAACACTAAATTTAGAATGCTGGCTTAGGTAGTGGCAAGTATTTGGAGAGGGTAGAGAATTGCCCCCGGAGCTGAACATTATCCTGTAGCTGATACTATTCTTTCAGTGCAAGTTTTTAACATTTACTACAGATGCACGTACCTGTAACAATATATGAGAATGTTTTAGATTTGTATTTTATCTAAGCAACAAATTTATAATATGGTAATAATCTAGATATATGTACAATATTATAACCTAAGCTTTGTAGGTAAAACTGTTTAATTATTTCTATTTTTTCTCATTTAATATGAAAGTTTTCCTAAAGTAGGAGTCACTCGAGTAGATATAAGAACAAATAAGTTTATGGAGGGGAAGGGATTTGTAGTGCCTGAAATTATAGATGAAAGGACTATTTTTATAAGCTCTGAAAGGGCAGAAAGTACAGAATTTCTGAAGTTTGCCAAAAATGTAGTCAGAGAAACAAAGACTGCAGATAGAAAAAATTGAGAAGTGATTATTTTTTATAAATAATTTGTAAGGATTCAGTTTTGAAATGTTTCTAATTTGCATTAATATTTCTTCCTAAATCAAATAATAGATACTTATTCTCTTTTACTCTTCAAACAACTGTGATGATACTAGGTGCGTATCTTACCAAATTCCAGACCCATCTTACCCCTTGTCCAGCACAGAGACCCCATGAGGATTTCTGACAACTCTAAAACCTCTTAACACTTGGCCACTTTTCCAGTCTATAAAATTTGCCTCTCATTTCGCCATTGTAATGACTTACTTTGTTTTGATTATCTATCTGAAAATTACTTATTAAACACCCGCAGTGACATCAGGGTGTCATAAAATATGTATCTTCTCTGTTGTGAAACTTAATATGTGGTCTGTATATCGGAAATATAATCAAATATCATGAATATATACAATAAACAGCTGGAAGACATCAAAGCAAGAGGAATTTGAAGAGTGGAGGAGGGACACAGAGTTCCATGAGTAGATAGCTGCTTCTGTTTTAGGAATATGAAGACTGATAAAACACCTTCTGTCTATACTCTGAGGCATACTGATCCATAAAGACGGTCAACCAGTCCCTTCAAGGGAATGATCTGTTGAAGTAGAAAGAAGTAAACTCAAGACAAACAAATGGGAAAGGATACTCATCACAAAGGCTCTACTAAAGGAACTGACTGGATTTAAGCAGGATATAGAATTATTTTCTTAAAAATCTAGATAAATCAAGGAAGGTAGATCCACCATGGCTGAAGGAGTTTGGACTCCCTGAGAACATTTCTGTCAAATCAAGGATAAGAATTTAGGCACATTGACCATACTGCCCCAGATGCCTTGATACCACAGGTGGAGACCAGTTAACTGAGGTGAATGGACCATCACTGTAACTCATCCAGGGAAGTTTACCTCCTTGGATTTTAGTGGCAATGCTCTGGATTCCTGCTGAGTCTGCACAAAGCCAGGGTTGCCTAATTTGAGAATTCTGTTTCCGGGATTCTCTAATCTGCTCTGCTTCTATGAATCTGTCAGGGCAACTACCCTTGTCTTTCACTGCCAACCCAGGGAAAAGAAAGCAAGGCAGTAATTGTAATAAATCATGTTGTCATGGGAACCATGAACATGGTTCATGGGAATCCCATGTCATGGCATCCACGTTGTCTGATTCTCAGCAGCCAGATTGTCTTCATATGTTTTTTACTGAAGATAATTATACTTGTAGCAGCATACCTTCCCTGACTTCTAAGCTCACTCACGAGTCATTGTATCCTAAGTAGCTTAAAGTGTACTTTTGTACCTTGAGGTGCAAAAATTTGATTCTCTATTTTACAGTTCAGGAGGGAATTGTGTCCTATATAATAGTAAGTGTATTAAAACTCTTTTTTTGAATGCCACGGTCTTGCAGTGATGTACAGACTTCCAGTGACAATGTCATAAAGTGACTATCCTTGTTAAGGATAAATTCTCTTAAATTCTCTTAAATGTAATCTCACCCAAATGCATAATTTCTGCTTTCAACAAGTGTCCATCTTTCTGGAGTCTCTTCAGTTTATTAGTTTATTAAAACTGGAAAAATCTTTAGCCATTCTGTGCTTTATAGCTTCTGGAAATTCTTAATGTCTTCCTCTATGAGCCCTAAAACTGATGCTGAGAGAGAACAAGGCCATACAGCAATTTCTTCGTGCCTTTAGAATACCAATTTATAGGGGTTCCTGGGTGGTACAGTCAGTTAAGTGTCCAACTCAGGTCATGGTCCCAAGGTCATGAGATAGAGCCTATAGGGCTCTGTGCTCAGTGTGGTGTGCTTGAGTTTCCCTCTGCCCGTCCCCTGCCCCACTCTTTTTCCTCTCTCTAAAATAAATAAATGTTTTAATAAAACACCAATTTACAGAATCTGTAATCAAAACCACTTAGGTTCTCTTCATATAATGAAAAATCAATGTAGTATGGGGCGTGCTATTGTCTTGATTGTTTGATACACTGAGAGAGCCACATCAGAGTGCTCTGAGACCAGGAATAACAGAGGTGAATTAACTCAGAAGTCACAGATGGGCCTCAGAACACTCATAGGGTCTTTCTTTTTTTCTCAGAAAATTCAAATTAGGCAAGACCAAAGCAAGGAGAGGGAAATAAATCTAGAAGGAAGATTGGATCTAGAGTAACTGTTCTGAAAAAAAATTCAGTGCTCAAGCCATATCCAGGCCAATTAATTGGAATCTCGAGAACGGGACCCAAAGTATTTGTTTTATTTACTTTTGTTGCAGTAATAATTGACATATAACAGCATAGTAGTTTCAGGATTACAGTATAATGATTCGATATTTGTATATATTGTAGCAAAATCACAACAAAAAATTTCGGCAACCTCTGTTAACATACATAGAAAAAATTTGTGATGAGAACTTTTAAAAAATAACATTTTTTAAAAGACAACTCTTAAATGAAAATACAGTGTCATTAACTAAAGTCATCATGCTATACATTATATTTCCATGATTGATTTATATCATTACTGCAAATTTATGTATTTTGTCCCCTTTCACCATTTTGTGCACCCATCTCTCCTGGCCTTTCGTAACCTTCAGGTATACAACATAGTGATTCCACAATTACATACACTACAAAATGCGCACCAACATGCTCACCATTTTCATTTTTTCAGTGATCATTCACTATTACTGAACACCACCGATCGGCCAGGCACTGTGAGCAAAGCAACAGTATGACCAACCTCATGATGTCTGTCATCATATTAAGTTACTAGAATATTATTGATTATATTCCCTATGCTGTACTTCTCATTCCATCAGTAATGTATTTTATAACTGGAAGTTTGTACTGTTCAATCCCCCTGACCTGTTTCATCTCTCCCCGTGCTCCCTGCTCTGACCACCACCAATTTGTTCTCTCTGCTTACGAGTCTCTTTCTGTTGTTGTTGCTTGTTTTTTATGTTCTACATAAAAGTTAAATCATGTCTTTCTCTGATTTACTTCACATAGCATAATAATCTCTAAGTCCAACCATATTGTCATAAATGGCAAGATTTCATTTTTTATGGCTGAGTAATATTTCATGGAGTACATATACCACATCTTCCTTATCCATTCATCTATCAGTAGATATTTAGGTTGCTTTCATATCTTGGCTATTATAAATAATGCTGCCGTAAACATGAGGGTACGTATATGTTCACAAATTAGTGCTTTTGTTTTCTTTGGATAGAAATCCATAGGGGCGCCACCAATTTACATTCCCAGCAACAGTGCACTAAGGGTCCCTTTTCTCCCCATTCTAGCCCACAGTTACTATTTCTTGTCCTTTTTGATACTGTTCTGATGGCTGTAAAGTGCTATCTCAGTGCGGTTTTGATTTGGATTTCCCTGATGATAAGCGACGTGCATCTTTTCACATATCTATTGGCCATCCACATGTCTTCTTTGGAAAAAGCCCCTAGATGTGTGTTAAATTAGATGAGTGCTCCCCTGGCTGATCCTTCAAGTGTGGCAAATGAGCCACTTGTACATAAATTCTGGCTGTCTTTCATTTGACTGTCTCTGCATTAGGCCCTGGGGATTAAGTCTATACAAGCCCTTTAAGAGCACTTCCTCAGTTGACTACAATGTTGTGGGTGTCATACATACAAGCCCCATGCATTTTCAAGTATTTTGGGGAACTTGAGTTGAAGGTGCAGATCATAAAATCTGAATATTTTATGCGGGGTTTAAACCCTTTGACCCTTAACCAGAAGCTTTGGGTTTTGAGTTCCTTACTCTTGGTAGATGGTTAAGCCAAGAATGAAGTTTCTAGCAAGATGTGTCTCAGCCTCTCTATCCACTTTGATGTGGCCGTTCTCTTACTCACTCAATGGGTAACAGTTGCTCAGCCACATTTTAGACTTTTTTTCCAGAAGATTCTTCCATATGTAGTTGCAAATTCATTGTGTCTGTGGGAGGTGAATTCAGTATTCTCTGTCACCCATCTTAAACAAAAACCCAACTGTATTTCTTTTAAGTCTGAGGTTATTCCAGCACATGGTCATGATTAAGAACCACTGATGTACAGAGAAAAACAAAATAAAAAAACCAAGATGCGGATTACTAGAGTCAGCAGGAAATGCTGCTAGATACTAGAGTCAGCGAAGTAATCCTTTTCACAGTTGGGAACCATGCTGCTCTACCTCAAGGACCTGATCCACAAAGTTGGCTTCCTACTGACCACCTTATGCAGTACCCTAGTCTGGTCCTTTGTGGCCAATAGTTACAGCATTAAGAAGACTTTTGTTGGCTATAAGAGTAGTATGAGGTTATAGAACAGTATATAATTAGTGGGTCCAGTGAGAATTTAGCAAAGTCTGCTTGGAATTGTAGAGAGTCATTGAATTAAACTAAGTGTGCCATAAATTTTCATCCCAAACTACTACGTAGTCCCTGTTAGAATTCATTTCTTCGGGGTACTGGAGATAAATGCTTTTTTGAGTAATTTGAGAGTTCATTATAGTATTTAATTAAGGCACTCATTCAATCATTCAGTATTATTGAACACTAACTATTGGCCAGGCCCTGTGAGCAAAGCAACCATATGACTAACTTCCTGCCACCCTCCCACCCCCCAAGCAGATTCTAGTCTAGTGAGGGACTCTTAAACAAAGGCTTTTAAAAGGCCATTTATATTACCATAATAGATATGTGGACTCAGTATTAGAAGAGCTTATAAGATAAATACCCCCTCTCTAAAGACTCTGGGAATGGTGACATTGAGGAGATGATGTCTGAACCAAGTCCTGCAGCAAGTGAATAGGAATCCTTAGGTGGACAAACAGATGATGGACCTTCTAGGCGGTAGCAAGAGATCTGGAGAGATCTAAGGCTAGGAGAGCTGGCACATCACGAAGAGCCTTGTTTGTAGCACTGAGGAACTGGGCTTTATTTCCTAAGTGCCGCAGAACCAGTGCTATGTTTTAAACAGTAGGGGGACAAGATCACATTTCATTTTAGACCATTTACCTGGAAGTATTCATAAAAATTAAGGTATTTAAGATCAGCTGGGATGCAGAAAGAAAATGTTAACACTTATATTTATTTGTATATCGATACTCAAACTTTTTTTAGTTATTGGATTTTATAATGTATTACTCCGATAGTACAATATATAAATACTTATATGTTAGAGTAGGACCAAATCTTATTCTGCTTTTATGTTTTTTCTTGAAATATATTTGACATATAACGTTGTGTAAATTTAAGGAATATAAGTTAATCTTATATTACATTATATTGTAATATGAATGCCATTGTAATGATAATTAACACCTCTATCACCTTACATAGTCTTTTTAATAGTTGGAATAATGAAATTCTACTCTCCTACCAAGTTTGAAGATAATAGTGTAATATTGTTATCTATATTTACGGTGCTGTGCATTAGATTTCTGGGGCTCACTGATTCCCTGTTTTAAGACTGTATTCTTCAACAACATCTTTCCTGTTCCCTGACCCTCGTCTCCTGGTAATCACCATTTTACTGCGTTTTTACAAGTTTAACTTTTTAGATTGCTACATATAAGTGATAGCATATAGCACTTAAATTTGTCTGACTTCTCTGACTTAGCATAATATGCACAGTGCCCATGCATGTTGTTGCAAATGGCAGGATATCCTATTTTCTCATGGCTGAATAATATCCATTGTGTGTATGTACCACAATTTTTATATCCTTCCATCCATTGATGGGCACTTAGTTTGTTCCCATATCTCGGTAATTATAAATACTGTAATGAACATGGAAGTGTGTATATTTCTTCAAAACTCCGTTTTCATTTTTTGGGGGCATATACCCAGAAGTGGAATTGCTGCATCAAATGGCATATGTGTTATTTTTGAGGAAACTTTATATTTTTCATAGTGATTGGACCAGTTTACATTCCCACCAACAGTATGTGAGGGTTTCCTTTTTTCCGAATCCTTGCCAGCCCTTGTTATCTCTTGTCTTCTTGATTATAGCCATTGTAACAGGTCCTGAGATCTTTACATATACCTTCTGGCCATTTGAATGACTTCTTTGGATAAATGTCCATTTAGTTCTTTTACCCATTTCTTAGTTTTTTTGTGTGTGTGTGTGAGTTGTTTGAGTTACTTATATATTTTAGATATTAAGTCCTTATCTGATAGATGGTTTGCAAAATACTTCTCCTTTTCTGTAGGGTGCCTTTTCATACTGTTTATTCTGCTGTGCGAAAGCTTTTAAGTTTGATATAGTCTCATTTTTTGAATGTTGGTTTCATTGATTGTACTTTGGGTGTCCTATTCAAAAAATCCTTGCCTAGACTAATGTTAAGACATTTCTTTCCTGTGATTTCTTTTAGGATTTTTAGAGTAGCAGAATAATGTTAAGGCTTTTGATTATTTTGAGTTAATTTTTATGAGTGGTCTAAGATAGAGGTCCAAATCTGTTGGAGAGACTATCCCTTGTCCATTGGGTGCTCTTGACTGCCCTACTGAATATTAGTTGATCAGGTAACCAGGAATTTATTCTTGGCTCTTTATTTGGTTCTACTGGTCAATGTGTCTCTTTTTGTGTCAGTACCATACTGGTTTTATTACTGTAGCTTTGCAGTGTAGTGTGAAATCCAGAATGTGGTAACTCCAAGCTTTGTTCTTTTTCCTGAGAATAGCTGTAGCTATTCAAGATCTTTTGTAGTTTAATGCACATTTTAGATCTTTTTTTCTGTGAAAAATGCTTTTTTATTTTGATGGGAATTGGACAGAGTTGATAGATAGCTTTGGGTGCTATGGCCATTTTAACCATATAAATTTTTTTGATCTATGAACATAGGATGTCTGTTTGTATGTATCTGCTTTGATTTCTTTTAGCAATCTCTCTACATTTTTATTCTACAGAACTTTCATTTTGTGGGTTAATTTTATTCCTAAGAATTTTATTATTTTTCACACTGTTGTGAATAGGATGATTTTATATATTTTTCATATAATTTTCAGTTGTTTCGTCAGTAGTGTATAAAACTGAAAATGATCTTGCATGTTGATTTTGTATCCCACTTTACTGAAACTTATTTCCAACAGTTTTTTGGGTGAGTGTTTGAGATTTTTTATAAATAGAATTCTATTCTCTGCAAAGTGGCATCATCTTTACTTCTTCTTGTCTTATATTTTCTTAGGTCTTATAATTTTGTCTTATATGTCTTATAATTTATAAATAATAATTTTGTAATTATAAGTTAAGAATATAAGTTATTTTCTGTGTTGCCTGATTTCTCTAGGTAGAACTTTGAGAACTATACTGAATAAGGGTGGTGAGAGTGGGCATCCTTGTCTATATCTGATCTTGGAGGAAAGCTTTGACTTTTCCTCCATTGAGTATAATGTTAGCCCTGGGTATGTCATATATGGTCTTTATTAAGTTATGTTCTTTGTATACCAAAGATGCCAATTTTTTTTTTTACCATGAAAGAATGTTCTATTTTATCAAATGCTTTTCCTGCATCTCTTAAAATGGTCATGTCCTTTTTCTATCATCTTATGGTTATCTATTACATTTGTTAATTTGCATATATTGAACCATCTTGCTTTCCAAGTATAAGTCCCACTTGGTCATGGTTTATAATCCTTTTTATGTATTCTGAATTCAGTTTGCTGTTATTTTGTTGAGATTTTTCACATTTATATTCATCAGGGATATCAATGACTTAATCTCCTTACTACATTATTCGTCTGCTCAGATTCTCTATTCCTAGTGCAGTCTTAGTAGGTTTTGTTTCCAGAAATTGATCCATTTTTTCTGGCTTATGTACTTTGTTGTCATATAATTATTCATAATGGTCTCCTAACAATCTTTTGTATTTCTGTAGTATCAGTTGTAATGTCTCATTTTTTTCTCCAGTTATATAGTCTTCTATCCTTTTTTTTCTTAATCTAGCTAAAGGCTTGTGATTTCGTTTATCTTCTCAAAGAATCCTGGCTGGACTTCTACAAATTCTTCACCTCCAATGAGTGTCTGTCCTGCTTTATACTCTGCAGTTTCACTCCTCCCCTCACCCCCATTGTGGCAAGTGGGAGTGGGGCAAATTCACCAAATGCTTTGGGTTCTCAGTCCCTTTCAAGGTCCCATCCATCTACTTTTGGATGCACGAGTGGGTAGAAATCTCCTGGGTATCCTCGTGTAATGTCAGAGGCACTTTTATGTAGTTGTGAAGGTCAAATTCATAGTAAATAAGAGGGCAGACAATATATGATTCACAAATCTGATGTCATGATGCTGACATCACTCTGACGTTTATTTAACTGGAAAAAATGTACTATTTAAAATGTTTGGAGACCCCTGGTTAGTGGATGGATTGTTGAGGGAAAACAGGAAGACATGCACATGCACACAGTGGCCCCTTAAGTCAAAATGTCTGAAGCTGAAGGACAAAATGTGAGTGTCTTAGCTCTTCAAGATGAACTGAATATACAGCAGAGAATCCCTGATGTAGATCCTCCATTATGGATCACCTGATTGTGTTGAAGGTTGAGAAGGACAGATCTAAACTGAGTGGTGAAAGTGGGGATACAAAAGCAAAAAGATTTTTTAATGTTTAGGCAGTAGAAATAATAGCACTTGTTGAATGTCTGGATCCTGGAGGCTGAGGATACAGAAGTTTCAAAGATGATCTTAGCTGTTGGGCTTAAATAATGAGTTGAAGTCCTCATGTAGGGAGAACCTGGGAGTAAAATGAGCATGCTAACCTGCAGAAGCAGAGAAACCTTGAAGAAGGCAGAGAGAATAGAGAGCTTTGGTGGAGAACCAACCATAGGGTGACTGGGACAAGTCTAGTGAGCAAGCAGAAAGAGTAAGTCTTGCCCTGGAATCCCGAAATCCATACTTTTAAAGATGACAGGAAATTCCTGTTCAAGTGCAAATAGCCACCCTTTTCTATGAAAATAAATGGGGGTGGAGGTTAAGAATTGTCTCCGTTAAATGCATTTCTGTATAACATAAGAAGCTGCTATGAAAAAGTAAAGCAAATCCTAAGATTTGGCCATCGGGGCTAGGTCAGAATTGTTCGTTATAGCTAATTTCAATGCATGGGCTTCATTCTGACTGAAGAGTGTTGACTTAGCTTGCTACAAGCCACTTAGTATCTGGGGCACCCGTGCCAGAGAGGTATGAGCAATCCTGCTGGTAGGTTTCTCACCTTGGATATTTTAAAGCTTTCTTATTTGGGTCAGACCTGCAATGTTGCCTCCAGCCACCCCACCTTAATGATGCATTTTTCCTACAATTTTTTTTAAAGATTTTATTTATTTATTTAACAGAGAGAGAGATCACAAGTAGGCAGAGAGGCAGGCGGGGGGGGGGGGGCGCGGGGAGGGAAGCACGCTGCCCGCTGAACAGAGAGCCCCACACGGGGCTCGATCCCAGGACCCTGAGATCATAACCTGAGCCGAAGGCAGAGGCTTTAACTCACTCAGCCACCCAGGCGCCCCTCCTTCAATTCTTTAATCTTCTCCCCTTATCCCTATGAAAATAATACTGTAATTAAGCCAGGCTGAGGGAGACAGAAACTATAATGAGGAGGAGAGCCTTGCCCTGAAGTCTGTTTTTAAAACTCAGACCGCCTGTTCCAAACAGTTTTGATTGTTCAGCAGCTTTTAAAGATGAATTTAAATCTTAAATGTAGTGTTTATGCAATAATGGGAATTGCCAACTTTTAGACTCAGTAGGAGCCTCAACAATGCTATTTAAAGGCTGTAAGTACCGGTCTGCTCACAGCTCTCTGTGGAGGAGCACTGCCGTGCGACTGGTACTTCCGCTGGCTCACGCTCTTTTTAGCTAAGTGTGCCCAAGAGGTATCAAATAAACCAACAGGGCACATTTTAATGGGTTTGGATTGGTTTAGGGGTGGTCTTAGATATGAGGTGGTACAAGAAGGGACATCTACCTCTGCTGGTCCTTGTCTCATTGGAGCTCTTCCAACCTTAGTGACTTTTGACCTTTCAATTATTTCATAACCTGTGCACATCCACACTCTTTGCTGGCAGCTGCGACGAACAGCAAGTATGAAGCTACCGTGCACGCCACTTGGAAGAGCCTCAGTTGATGCTTGTTTCCAGTGTAAGGATTAATACCACCCTCTTTAAATGTCAACCATGACTCAGTTTAAATGATCAATCTGATATTCTTCCAACCCATGATGGGCCACCCATGAACATGAAGCAGCTTTGGGTAAAACACCCCCGTTTCTCACTGACCTCATGGTTCTGCGTGCTGCTTCTCTTGAGACCTTCTCTCTACTTCACCTTCTCACATTCCTCAGTTCATGAATCCTCTCGATTTTGGCAATTCCCTTTTTACTCATTGTTCTCTTTAGTCAAACCCCATTAACTTAGGTGATCTTTCTTACACTCCTTCCTCCTCAGGTCTCTGCCAACATTTATTTGATCTCTGGGATATTCCCATTACCCACGGGTCTAGACCCTCCAACGTTGCTGAAATGCTAGGCGTGTTCCTGATTAACAGCTTCCAAACTCCCACTGCTTTCTACCATTCGCGGATAAAAACTTGTCCTCTAACCAGTTTTGAATTTGCAGGGCTCCTGCCCCATCTAACAAAATGGTCCATGTGTCGTTTTTCTTAACTGAATTTAGCTCAGAACCAGGACCCTTCTCCTCTTCTTAGAGTCCTTCAAGCTGGACTTGTTTCCCATTCACATGAACTTGGAAACCTTATTATGTGAAATGTTCAAAAACACAGTTCCATGTAACAGAGATCTGTGTCAACTGGTTTTTTATTTGATTTTTAAAAACAAAGTTGCTATTATTTGTGTTACTTAACAATAAAGTTAAAGTCAGGTATAAGAAATACAAAGCATTTCTGGGTAGAATTTAAATTTGAGTTAAAAGAGCTTCAAGTAAGGAGGCTTGTTCATGTTGAATTGTGAAATACACAGTTGGGGGCGAGGCCGGCAGAGGGTCAGATCTGTTCATCAGCCTTGCACACTCGCCAGTGTTCTTTCCTTTCAGGGCAAAATGATCAGAGTTGGGAATAGTAGGGGAACAAATCACTCTCACCAAACTCACAAGGGACTGATTTCTAATTAAAAATGCCTTTTATTACTTGCCCTGAGAAATGTAAATGTCATGTAGTAGATAATATTCCTGTCAGGTAATCAGTGCATCCTTTTACCAATAGGAAAAATACCCTTAGGAAAGGCATTCAATTTTATACGGCTTCTCAGTATGTCCTAGATCAAAGAAAAGGGAGTCCAACGAGGTTCATTCTTTTATTCTTTATTCTATTGAGTGCTTATTATGTGGCAGGCCTGTGACACTAACGGAATACCACTGAGACAATGCTCCCTTCCCCAGTAGAGATGAGCCAGCAGGCAAACCTGAATCCCCGCACTATTTGATAGAGGCATTCTCCCATCTCCTTTGATCACCTTGGACAGTGAGTACTCTCCATCCCAGACTTGTCTTTTTCCTGACTCCATGTAGACCAATTCCATTCTCTTTTGATGGTTGCATCTTGGAAATTTTGTAATTCATTAGACCACAGCTAAGAAAGGGATCCTGCCCTCCATGTTAAAAATTTGGGAAGACACCCTAGTCCCTTAAAGAAAGGGACTTGCTAACCTTGAAATGAACTGTTTGTGCAGGTGACTAATCACATACTTCCTGTGGTTCCTTCTTAGTAACTGGAGTCTCAGTGGGTGACTTTATCTTGTATCCATGCCAGAGTCCAAGCATACACTGTCTTTGGGGCCTGTAGGAACCTCTTTCCCATCCATGTACAGAATAAACCATGATATTTTAATCCAGGAAAGTCCTCAAAAGTTTGCCATAATAAGTCTAGATACAATACCTTTATGCTGTCTCTTTTGCCTTTGGTTTTAAATAATTGACATGAAACTGGATTGGCTTTATTTGACAAAGAAATGGCCATTCTAGGAAAATACTTGAAAAAGATTTAGGATTCTTTATCTTATCCTTTACTTTGAGGACTCAATGAACAAATCAGCTGCTGGCTATTGGAAACATGGCATTGGAAACATTTCCTTTTCCAGATAGATTTATTAAAAGATGACTTAATTACACCTTTCAGAACCCATCACTATGTGAAGGGAAATAATTTGTATAAAGCCTCACATGCTTTTGGTATCTACCCTGGACAGGACACCTGGGCTGCTTTACCATACAAAAGACCTAGATTTGGACTTTGAGGAGAATTTCCTGACTTTGAGAACGGGGAAACATTACAACATATTACTCAGAGCAGATAAGCTGCTTTAGGCTGGTGAGCATTGGGCTTGTAAAGAGGTTAAGAATGTAGGTTTTACAATCAGACTTCAGTTCCTGTTCTGTTTTACCGAAGAAAGATCGAGTCAACTTCTTTTTAGCTGTCAAAAGTGTAAAAGTTCTTCATGGGGCTTGTCCCAGGATTAGGAAACAAGTGCAAAATGCCTCATATAGTAGCTGTACATAGTATATTCTCAATAAGTAATATTTGAAGATTGTACAACCTTGGATAGCACAGTGAAATCTAATTAGCCTGGGCCCTGCTAAATGACACCTTATTACATTATTTGCTCTCTTTCATGTGCATCCCTAGTAGTGAAAATAATCCCTTAATTGACAATGCATAAAAATGTCATCGTAAGTTGAAATCCTATACATAGGCAGGTAATGACAATTTTTTTGGTAATTTTTATGAAAAATTTGTTGACAATTCATAAAATTGTCTGGAATTTGACTCCTTTATCATTGAAAGCCTATTAAAATGTTGAAGTTGAAAGGGGATATTAAACTGATACAAGAAAACAAAAAAATCATGCAACACTACATCAAAAAGTAATGATGTACTGTATGGTGACTAACAAAAAGAAAATTTTTTTTAAGATTTAATTTATTCATCTGAAACAGAGCTACAGACAGAGAAACAGAGCATGAATGAGCAGAAGAAGAGGCAAAGGGAGAGGGAGAAGCAGACTTGCCCCTGAGCCGGGAGCTTGACATGGGATTCAGTCCCAGGACCTGGAGATAATGACCTAGGCCGAAGGCAGATGGTTAACCAGCTGAGCCACCCAGGGGCCCGAAAAACAAACTTAACCCCCCATTTGCATCTGAACAGTCTGCCCATCATAAGTGATCCTTATCTCTTCACCAAATTTCACTTCTTGACATGAGGTGTTGAAGTGTAACCACCCTGCATTTCTTCAAATACCTCAGAAATGTGTTTTTCCTCACAGTTAAGTAAAGGTGCTTTAATTTGTTTTATGGCACAATTTTTCTACCGGACAGTAACAAGATGATATAACATTGAAGTCTGTGCTTAGTAACCAGCCCCCAAAACACACACAGTCGTCAGCAATAATGTGGCTAAGAAAATTGCTCACAGGGTCAGTCACTTCCTAACCATAAAAAAAAAAAAGTTAATATTGATTGTCTTTCATTTTTCTGATCCCATTCCATCCCTTCTCCCAGCCAATTAACAGCAATCAATCCTTTAGACAGCCAACATCGGCTAGACACCGGCTCCTGCCCAACACCGTGTTAAATACTGTGTGGGATACAGAGCAGACCTGATGGGATGTACAACTAACTGGGGAGCAAAATGCCCTGAGTATGAGGTGGGGCGAGCCAGGAAATGGGAAATGACTACTTAATGGATACAGTTTCTTCCTTTTTTTTTTTTTTTTTTTCTGGATACAGTGTCTTTTGGTAATGAATGTTCCAGAAATATTGGTGCTATTGGTGCTTCACACCATTGTGAAGGTACTGAAAGCCACTAAATTGCACACTTGAAAATGGCTACTAGGGTGACTGGTATGTTAGGCATATTTTCTACCTCACAGAAAACAGTAACTAGTAAGTCCCAAATACCTGGTAGAAGTAGAACTGGTAAGGAGCAGTGATTGTCCAGTTCGGCTAGAGTCATCCAGCCAGACCTTACAGACGAGTGGGAACCCAGCCAAATCTTGAAGTTCGTAAACTCAAAATGTATAAGGCACAGGCATATGATATAAATAAGTAAGTAAAGCTGCCAAGTGTAAGATTCAAACACAATTGTTTAACAAAAGTCAAGAAGGCCTTCTCTGTGTAGCTTTCACTTTTTCACTGTGAAGAGAGATGTGGGTGTCAAGAAATAGGAGTTCAAGTAGAGAAGAAGGAAACCTCATACACTATTGATAGGGATGTAAATTGGTGAAGCCACTGTGGAAAACAGTATAGAGTTTCCTCAAAAAACTAAAAATGGAAATCCCCTATAATATTTCCACTCCTGGATATTGACCCAAAGAAAGATTAAACAGGAATTTGAAAAGATATATGTACCCCTATGTTTATTGCAGCATTATTTATAATAGCCAAGATCCTGATGCAACCCAAGTGTCTATTGATAAAGGAATGGATTCAAAAGCTGTGATATGTATGTATATGCATACACACCCAATGTAACAGGCACAGATGCATATGTATATATACACAATGGAATATTACTTAGCCATCGAAAAGAATGAGATCTTGCCATTTGTGACAACACGGATGGACCTAGAGGGTATTATGCTAATTATGAAATAAGTCGGAACAACAAATGCCATATGATTTAATTTATATGTGGAATATTAAAAAATAAATGAATAAACAAAAAGCACGATCGGACCTATAAATGCAAAGAGCAAACTGATGGTTGTCAAAGGGGAGGAGATTGGGCAGGGATCAGCAAAACAAGTGCAAGGGAGGTGGAGATAGAAGCTTCCATTTGTGGAATAAAGAAATCACGGGAATAAAAGGTACAGCATAGGGAGGCTAGTCAGTGGTGCTGGAATAGTGTCGTACGGTGACAGATGGTAGCCACATCTGTGGTCAACAGAACTTACTTGTTGAATGACTATGCTGTATACCTGAAAGTAATGTAACATTGCATGTTGAGTATACTCAGATTTTACAGAAAAGAATGACATGCATTTTATGTCAAAGAGACAGAAGTGACAGAGCAGGGAGAGCTGGAGAGAGTGCCTGCCTGAGGTGGGCCAGTTGCAGACACCCGAGAAATGCTGCCACAAAGCCCCTCAGCATTGCAATTGTTTTTCAATCTTTTCATGTAAATTTTACTATAATGGAATAAATTTGAAATGTAACATTGTATAAAGGCAAGGTATACAATGTGTTACTTTGACATATTTATATGTTTTAATGTGATTGCAGTTGTAGCAATATTCATCACATTACATAATAATAGTACAATATTATCTACATCCATAATACTAGGCATTAGATCTCTGGAGGCTTATTTACCACTCATTATAAGCTTGTATTCTTAAACACCATAAATCCTGGCCCACTCACCCCTTCATTCCCTGGTAAACCCCATTTGTTTTTTTCCAAGTTGGAATTTTTATTGTTTTTTAGATTATACATATGGGATAGCATACAGTAGTCATCTTTCTCTGACTTACCTCACTTCGCTTAAAGTGATCATGGTTCACCCACGTTGTTGCAAATGGCAGGATAGCCTCCTTTATCATAGCTGTACAGTATTCCATGGTTTATATACCACATCTGTATAGCCATTCATCTCTTCATGGGTATTTAATTATTTACATATTTTGACTATTATGAATAATACTGTAATAAACATGGGCGTGTACCTAGTCAGAATCTTGTTTTCATTTCCTTTGGGTATATACCCAGAAGTGAAATTGCTGGATCATATGGTAGGTGTATTTTTAATCTTCCGAGGAACTTCCATGTTGTTTTCCATGCTGGATGGACCAGTGTACATTTCCACGTACATCGTATAAGGCTTTCCTTGTCACCACATTCTCTCTCCCCAGCACCATATTTGTCTTCTTGGCACTAGCCATTGTAACCGGTGAGAAAGGATATCTTACTGTGTTTTTTGCATTTCCTCAGTGATTAGTAATGAGCATGTTTTCATATGCTTTTTGACCAATTTGCTTTCCTTTTTGGAAAAATAATTTTTTGGCCTTTTTTTTCTCCCCAAAGATTTTATTTATTAGAGCACACACGCAAGCAGGGGGAGCAACAGAGGGAGACGCAGACTCCCCACTGAGCAAGGAGCCCAATGGAAGACTCTATCCCAGGACCCTGGGATCATGACCTGAGATTAAGGCAGACGCCTAAGTGACAGCTACCCAGGGGCCCTTTTGTGGCCATACGTCAGACTGTCTTTTTGTTATTGAAGCCTCATGAGTTCCTTACAAATTATGGATATTAACTCTTTATCTAATTTATGTTTTGTAAAAACATTCTCCTATTCTGTAGGTTGTCTTTTCATTTTGGGAACCGTTTGCTGTGCAAAACCTTTTCAGTTTGAAGTAGTCTGATGTTTTGATTTTTGCTTTGGGGTTTTTATGTGTGTGCAGTTTTGCCATCACATAAAAGAAAATCATTGCCAACATCTATATCTATTTTTTTTATTTCTTTAAGATTTTATTTTATTTTATTTGAGAGAGAGAGAGAGAAAGAGCGAGAGAGGGAACACAAGCAGGGGAAGTAGGAGAGGGAGAAGCAAGCCTCCCGCTGAGCAGGGAGCCCGATGCGGGGCTCGATCCCAGGACCCTGGGATCATGACTTGAGCTGAAGGCAGATGAGTAATGACTGAGCCACCAGGCACCCCTGCCAAGACCTATATTGATGAGATTCTTTCCTGCATATTCTTCTAGAAGTTGTCTGGCATCAGGTGTTATGTTTATGTCCTTAATCCGTTTTGAGTTAATTTTAGTGAGTGGCATGAGACAGGAGTCCATTTTCATTGTTCCGCATGTGTCTCCCACTTTTATCGAACATCATTTGTTGAATAAACCGTCCTCTTCCCACTGAGTGTTTTGGGCTTTGTTGTCAAGTATTAGCTGACTACACATGCTAGAATTTAATTCTAGGCTCTCTAGCCTGTCCTTTTGGTATCTTTGTCTATTCTTGGACCCATTACATACTGTTTTTATTCCTGTCTTTGTAATATAGTTCAAAATCTGGAAGCATGATCCCTCCTCTTTTGTTCTTTTTTCTCAGGATTGCTTTAACTATTTGAGGTCTTTTGTTATACCACACAACTTTTAGTTGTTGTTGTTGTTGTTTCTATGAAGGATATCTGTTGTCTTGATGGGGATTGCATCAAATTGGTAGATGGCTTTGAGTATTATGCCCATTTCAACAATATTCATTCTTCTGAACCATGAACGCAGATGCCTTTCCATTTAGGTCTTCAATTTCTTTCAGCAAACTTGTCATTTTTAATGTATAGATGTTTACTTCCTTGCCTAAATTTATTCCTAAGTAATTTGCTGATCTTGATGCTATTGTGCATGGGATAGCTTGCTTTCTTTTTTCAGATACCTTATAATTAGTGTAAAAAAGAGCAACTGATTCCTTTGTTGATTTTGTAACATGCCATGTTACTAAAATTGTAAATTTCTATCTTTGATGGATTCTGGGATTTTCAATATAGAAGATCCTATCATCAGGGAACAGCAACAATTTTATGTCTTCCTTTGCCATTTGGATGCCTTTTACTTCTTTGTCTTAAGTAAGTGCTCTAGCTAGAACTTCCAGTAGTATGTATTTTATTGTTGTTTTGTGAGTATAGTTGATATACAGTATTACTAATTTTAGGTGTATGGCACAGTGATTAGATGATTCCATACGGGACTCAGTGCTCACCACCATAAGTGTAGCAACTGTCTGTCACCAGGCAAAATCATTACAATTTTAATGACTATATTTCCTGTGCTGTACTTTTTATTACATCTTTGTTTCATTCCATTCTCTTCCCAAAATTTTACCTTGCTTTTTCATTGGGTATATTCACTTCTCTCCTCATTTTGTGTGACTTTCTGTGTTTTAGAGGAAACCGCCACCTGTCCCAATCCTGAAGCAGTGCCCTTGTGGGAATGTTTCCCTTGCAGACTCTGCGCCTGGCCGCATGGGGTGGGGTTCCCGCAGCAGAGGGGACCTGGGCCACTGCTGTGGGACAGCAGGGGGTGAAGCGGACGTACACCAGCTGCTTTCCGAGGGGAAGGCCTGGATGGGTAGATGGAGTGGACGCATGCTCGGTCCACCCTGGTGGGGTGGCTGGAGCTGAACCATCTATGGGCTATGTGCTTCTGGCCTGCTCTGATCCAGGGCCATTTTGGTGGGTGTGGGAAAGGGTCTGTTTAAGGGGAACAGCAAGACTTAGTGTGGGCTAGGGGTCCAGGGCTCACTGAGATGGCAGGCTGCCTCAGGTGCCTGGACTCTGACTCATCTGGGTTATCAAGTCGAAGGGGGAACACAGATACCACCTCCGACCCAGACAGCATTCTAGCAGTTGGTCCACCATTTGGTGGATGCTCCAAGTTTAGTAAATGGGTTTCTTTTGCTTAATGTCTAGTTGCTCTTTGAAACCACTTTTCCCCCCTTGGCTGAGCCCCAAGTTACAAATATACATGCAGGCCCCTCAGTGATATCCCTCCATGCTGCTGTTCCTAACATCAGGAGTAGAGTTCCTGTCATCACCATGTCTCTGTCATGCCATTTTGTACGTGGTTCCTCGGTTTTCACTTTGCAGCACCTAATCAATCACCTTTCAGATCTTTAGAAGGAATTGCTCTCTATGTAGGTATGGACTCTGAGTCTGAGAGAGGAAGTGACTTCTGGGTGTTCCTATGCTGCCGTCTTGGACACCTTCTTCCTTCCAGTACTATATTTAATAGGAATGGTCAAAGTGGGCATCCTTGCCTTGTTTGTTATTTTAGAGCAAGTGCTTCAGGTTTTTGCCTTTCAGGATAATGTTACTTATGGGTTTGTAATACATGGACTTTATTATTATTGAGGTAGATGGAGTCAAGACCCCAACAGTAAGCCTGGGGGGCTTTGGAGGATGCATGAAAGGATGTTGAAAGGGGCGTGAAAGGATGCTGTATTCTGTGAAGCTTTTTTCCACATCTATTAAATAATCTTGGGATTGTTATCTTTCATTGTATTGTGATGCATTACATTTATTGATTTGCATATGTTGAATCATTTTTGCATTTCAGGGATAATCCCACTTGGTCCTGGGGTGTAATTCTTCTTACTCTTGAATATACTTGCAAAAATTCTCAAAAAATATTAAATGAATTCATTAGTGGTATTGCTCAGGGTACAGTTTTCTTCAGGTATCTTTACCTAGTTTTAGTATCCAGGTAATGCTGGCTTCAAAAAAGAGTTTGAAAGTGATGCCTCCACAGTGATTTTGGAAGAGTTTGAGGAAGATTGGTGTTAGTTCTTCTTGAAACATTTGGTAGAATTCTTCAGTGAAGCCAATTAGTCCTGGAGTTGTCTGTGTTCAAAAGTTTTTGATTATGGATAGAATTTTTTACTTACTAGTAGTTCAGATTTTCTATTTCTTCCTTTTTCAGTCTTTGTAGGGTGTGTGTTTTTTAAAAATATAATTATTTTTTGTGATTATGTAATATGTTGGCATATAACTTTCTTAGTAATTTTTTTATTTGTTAAATATCCTATTTTAATTTTTTAATTAACATTTAATGTATTATTTGCCCCAGGGTACATGTCTGTGAATCATCAGGCCTACACGTGTCACAGCACTTATCATAGCACATACCCTCTCCAATATCCATAACGCAGCCACCCTATCCCACCCTCCCCTACTCCCTTCAGTTTGTTTCATGAGTTTAAGCGTCTCTTATGGTTTGTCTCCTTCTGGATCTTTTAGTAGTTTCCTGAAATACCTCGCATTTCTCTAGCATTAGTTGTAATGTCTCCTTTTATTTCAGATTTTGAGTCATGTTTTTCCTTGGTCTAGCTAAAACTTTGTCAGTTTGATCTTTTTGAAGAAACAGTTCTTAGTGTTATTGATACTTTCAATAAAAAAGTATTTTCAGGGGTGCCTGGGTGGCTCAGTTGGTTGAGCAACTGCCTTCGGCTCAGGTCATGATCCTGGAGTCCCAGGATCGAGTCCCACATCGGGCTCCCTGCTCTGCGGGGAGCCTGCTTCTCCCTCTGACCTCTCCCCTCTCATGCTCTCTCTCTCTCTCTCTGTCTCAAATAAATAAAAATAAAAATAAATCTTTAAAAAAAAAGTAGTTTCAAATACTTTTGATAAAGTATTTTATCACCCAAAAGTAAAAATACTTTGATTTGATAAAAATACATTTTATCAAAAAGTAAAAATACTTGATGTCAAAATACTTTAATAAAAAAGTACTTTGAAAAAAATTGTTTTTCTGTCTCTGATATTTTATTCCCATGGTGATGTTTATTATTTCCTTCCTTCTGCTAAATTTGGCATCAATTTGTAAGTTTTTCTAGTTCCTTGAGGTGTAAAGCTAGGTTGTATATTGGAGAATTTCTTAATCTTTGTTTATTGGTATAAAGTTTCCCCTCAGAACTGCTTTTGTTGCATCTCATAAGATTTCATATATTACCTTTATTTTCATTTGAAGATAATTTTTCCTAAGTGTGTTGTTTAGTTTGCACATGGATGTAGATCTTACCACTTCGCCGATTTTTTTTTTTCATACTGTCATCAGAAAAGATAATATGTTACGATTTCAGTCTTAAATTTACTCAGAGTTGTTTCATGGCCTAAGAATGTATATTCTTTTTTTTTTTTTTTTGGATGAAAGAAAATCCTGTGTCTGTTAAGTCTATTTGTTGTCATGTGTGGTTCACTGCCAGTGTTTTCGTGTTGATTTTCTGTCTGAGTGATCTATCCATTGCTGACAGTGGGGTATTAAAGCCCCCTAGTACTACTGTATTGCTATATGTTTCCCCTTAAGACCTGTTAATATTTGCTTAATACATTTTTTGGTGCTCAGATGTTGGGAGCGTACATATTTATGATTGTTACATCTTCTTGATGTAATGACCCCATAATTATATAATGGCCTCCTCTGTTTTGTTTTGGCTTCAAATCTATGTAGTCTGATGTGCAGTGTGCCTATGTCTGCCTTTTTTTTTTTTTTTAGTTTCTGTTTGCTTAGAATATCAATTTTCATCATTTCCTTTTAGTCTAGGAATCTCTTTAGAGCTGAAATGAGTCTCCTGCAGCGTAATTTCGGTCTTTTTTTTCCTCCATCTTGCCACCTTGTGCCTTTTGATGGATGAGTTAAATCCATTTACCTGTAGGGTGATGACTGATGTGTCGAGAGTTACTGTTGACATTGTATCTTTGGCCTTGTTATTTTTTCATATTTTTTCTTTTTGTTCCTGTATACCTGGAGTAACTTGGTGCTTCTCCATGGTGCTTTGTTCAGTCTCCCATTTTTATTGTTTGTGTGTCTGCTCTAGATTTTTGTGTGTGGTTATCATGAAGTTTGCATGTAACATCATAGATTAAAAACTCCTTTTCTACTGATAGTAGCTCATACTCTTGGACCTATAAAGGTTCAATCCTTTTAATTTTCCCCTTCTATATATTTGATGGTACAAATTATCCCTTTTACTACTTATTTTGTTATCAAGTTCCAATAGCTATATATAATGCTCTTTTAACCTTGATAATATAATTATATAGTACACTTTCCAGAAGGTTTTCTAATTCTGACCACTTCTCAGTAATCAGAGCTTTGCATAGTTTTAGTGTATTTCAGCTTGAAGAGATTCTTTAAATATTTTATATAAGACTGTTCTAATGGTGTTGAATTCCCTCAGCTTCTGTTTGTGTGTGGAAGCCTTTATTTCTCCTTTAATCTGAAAAATAACTTTGCTAGAGAGAGTATTGTTAGCTGGCAATTTTCATCTTTCAGTGGTCTGAATGTCATTCCACTGTGTCCTAGCCTGTAGACTTTCTGCTGTGAAATCTGCTGTTAGCCTAGTGGGGGTCCCTTTGTAGGTTGTTTTTTCCCCCTGGCTGCCTTTAAAAATCTTTATAACTGACTTGACAGTTTTAATATATTGTGTTTTGGAGAAGGTATTTTTGTCTTGAGATAACAAAGTGTTATATTGGCTTCTTACCCAGTTCCTTCCCCAAGTTTGGGAATTCTTTATAAAAGTCTCTGCCCTCCTCTCTCTCTCTCTCTCTCTCTCTCCTGCTTCTAGGATAGCTATTAATCTTTTGTTATGTATTTAAATTCAAGGTAGTTAACACATAGCATATTATTAATGTCATGATATAGTGGTCCATCGGTTGCATGTAGTGCCCAGAGCTCCTTATATCAAGTGCTCTCCTTAGTGACCATCATTCAGTTACCCCTTCCCCCCCAACCTCTACTCTAACAACCTTCAGTTTGTTCCCTATAGTTAAGTCTCTTAGGGTTTTCTTCCCTCTGTTTTTATGTTTCCTTCTCTTCTCCTATGTTCATCTGTCTGTTTTCTTTGATTTCACAGGTGAGTGAAGTCATAAAGTGTTTGACTGTCTCTGACTGATTTCACTTAGCATAATAATACACTCCAGTTCCATTAATGTCATTGCAAATGGCAAGATTTCATTTTTTTGATGGATAATATTCCATTGTATATATTTACATCATCTTTGTCCATTCATCTCTTGATGGGCATCTAAGCTCTTTCTATAGTTTGGCAATGTTGGACATTGCTGCTCTAACCATTGGGGTACATGTGCCCGTTCAAGTTACTGTGTTTGCATCCTTTGGGGAAATACCTAGTAGTGCGATTACTGGGTCATAAGATAGCTGTATTTTTAACTTTTTGAGGAACCTCTACATTGTTTTCCAGAGTGGCTGCACCAGTTTGCATTCCCACCGACAATATAAGAGGGTTCCCCTTTCTCCATATCCTTGATATTATAAGGTGGTTTTTCTGATGGAGTCCCAAAGTTGTCATGGTGTTTGTTTTTTAAATCTGAAGTCTCTTTCCTCTTCCCCTAAGTCATTTCTATTTCCTGTTGTTGAGCTCTATTCTCCATCTGAGCTACTGTCTACCCAACCCTTTCTAATCCTTTCTTCATTTATTCAGTTCTTAAGCTCTACCTTTTCTGTTAGATTGCTTTTATACTTTCAATGTCTTTGGTAAAGTACTCCCTTCTTTATTATACTTACTCATGAGACCATCGTGTTGCTTGTTTGAGTTTTCTTATAGTTGAATTATTTCATAATAGCTAAGTTTAAGTATTTCGTAATAGCTAAGACTTCATATATGTGGTGTGGGATTCTCGAAAATTGTCATTTTGTGGTACTGTGTTTGTGCCTGACTACATAAGGTTAGTAAACACTTTTGCTTTGAAAACAGCAGCAGCACTGTAGATCCAAAACTATTTTTTTTTTGTTTTTTTTTTTTGTTTTTTTTTTTATGTTTTCCAGAAGGTGGCACTACCACACAGGTTGAGTTTCTCTTGCCAGTACTGACTGGCTGCTTATGTTGGGACTATGTGCCCCCCAAAAATGAAATAAATGGTGGAGAAGGAAAAAGAAGGGTAGGGGGTGTTAGCAGATTGGATGGATATTCCTAGAGGTCCGTGGGTAATCCTTGTGCCAGAATGCTAGGGCAAATAATAGGAGAAGCTTCCCTTCAGTTCTGTCGTTGTTTTCCTTTGCCTCCCCACCAGTCCCTGTAGGCTCTCCTAAGAGAGAACAGTAGGTCCCCTTAGTTAGAGCAGGCACAGCTGGACATACTCCCACTCCGTGCCTTCTCCCTTTACCTCTTCTGCCAAAAAAGTATCTAGGGGAGTACTTCCCCTCCCCTAGGCTCTGTAGGCTTTTTTGAGATGTACTCCCCCCACTCTCAGGTGTACAGGTGGATGGATCTTCCAGGGCCCTGGTGAGCTTTTGCCTGGTCAGTGGGGTTGGGGGGGGGGGGGAGAGGCAGGCCAAAAGGAAAGATTTAGGCCACTGTAACACCATTATCGCTCTCCACTCTTAAATAGTTTAAGATGAGCCAAAAATTAGAAAATTTTTTGAGACATAATTGACATGCAGCACCATGTTTCAAGTGTACAGTATTTAGGGACACTTGGGTGGCTCAGTCACTTAAGTGTCTGCCTTCAGCTCAGATCACGATTGCAGGGTCTTGGGATCGAGTCCCACATCGGGCTCCTTGGCAGCAGAGAGTCTGCTGCTCCTGCCTGTTGCTCCTCCTGCTTGTGCTCTCTCCCTCTCTCTGACAAATAAAAACCTTAAAAAAAAAAAGTGTACAGCATTTGCATCGATATGTAGATGTTTAGGTAACATCTACCATGTCATACATCATCTTTGTGATGCGAACTCTTTAGATATACTCTCATAACAGTGTTTAGGATACATTATTGCAGTTATCATGTCAAGCATTATGAACCAAGTAGTTATTGGTCTTACAGTTTATATGTTGTCACCATTTCCCTCCAATTCCCCCTGATGCCCCCCACCAACTTCTAAGAAACATAAACCTGATCACTTTTTCAATGAGTTTATTTTTGTTCAAATTTCACAAGTGAGATCATACAGAATTTTTCTTTTAGCATCATGTCCTCAAGATCCATCCATGTTGTCTCAAATAGCGGGATTTCTTCATTGTTTATGGCTGGATAAGTCCATTGTGTTTGTGTCCATGTATATAAACATAAACACATATATACCACAACATTTTTATCTATGATCCACAGATGGATAATTATGTTGTTTCCATGTGTTGGCTATTATAAATGCTGCAATGGATGTGGAAATACACATTATATTTTTCAAGTTAGTGTTTTTGTTTTCTTCAAATAAAGATCCAGAAGCTAAATGGCTGAATCCTATGGTAAATCTATTTTTAATTCTTTGAGGAACCTCCATACTCTTTCCATATGGAAAATAAGGCTGCACTAATTTGCATTCCTACCACCACTAACAATGTACAAGGGTTCCCTTTTCTCCAGTTTAACCAGTATTTGTTACTTCTTGTCTTTTTTATATCCCTAGTGATTGATAATGTTGAGCATCTTTTCCGGTACCAGTTGGCCACTCATCTATCTTCTAGAGACAAATGTCTTTTTTAGTTCTGTCCTGATTTTTAATCAGATTGGGTTTTTTGCTTTTGAATTTGGTGAGTTCTTGGTGTATTTTGTATACTAACCCCTTATCAGATAGGACTCGTAAACATTTTTTTCCCATTCCATAGGTCGTATTTTCTTTCTGTTAATTGTGAGCTGTGCAGAAACTTCTTAGTTTGATGTCTTCTCTATTTCTGCTTAGGTTACTTGTGCTGGAGGTGTCCTATCCAAAAAGTTATTGCCAAGACCCATGTCAAGGAGCTTTATGATTTCAGGTCTTAGATTTAAGTCATTCATCCATTTCAAATTTTTGCGAGTGCTGTAAGATAACAGGTCTACTTTCATTGGTTTTCATGTAGACATGAAGGTTTGCTAGCAGCGTCTTTTGGAGAGACTCTCTCTTCTCTCTCCCCTTTTCTCTCTCTCTCTACTCTTTCTCAAGAGTATTGACTCCCTTGTCAAATGTTAGTTGACTATTTACTTGGGTTTTAGAAAGCTTCTCAGTTCTGTTCCATTCGTCTCTGACAGGTTTTCTGCGAGGACCATACTGTTTGTTTGGATGACAATAGCTTTATAGTGTGGCTTGAAATCAGTAAGAGTGATCCTTCCTGCTTTGTTCTTTATTCTCAGGTTTAATTTGGCTATTCAGGATGATGCATGGTTCCATATAAATTGTAGGATTTATTTCTACTTCGGTAAGAAAAGGCCACTGGAATCATTAGGATAGCATTGAATGTATAGATAACTAATTTTTGTTTATAAGAAAGTATTCAGATCTTCACATTCTGATTTACATTTTTGAAAAACGACCCTAACTGGTACAATGTAAAAGAGGTGATTGTCTTTACCTTTTTTATGACGGTCAATTAGGCAACATATTGTAGAGCATTAGTTTTTGATGTAGTATTCAAGGATTCATTAGTTGCATATAACACCCAGTGCTCATTACCACCCATGTCCTCCTTAATACTCATCACCTTGTTACCCCATCCTGCAACCCTCAGTTTTGTTCTCAGAGTATAGATGGCTTTTGGTATTATTAACATGTCAGCAATCTTCTTACAATTAATGAATGTGGAGGCTTACACATTTGTGTTTTCTTCAACTTGTTTCATCGGTGTCTTAGTAAAGAGCTTTTTCATTTCCTTAAAGTATTTTATTGTTTTGGGTGCTATTATAAATGGGACTTTATTTATTCAGATAATTCATTTATATAGAAACACTGCTAATTTTTTTATGTTAACTATTGAATCTGTGTAGATCTACCAGGTTTTTGGTGGAGGCTTAGGATTTTCTTCTTGTGTGATTGCTATGGCTAGAACTTGCAGGAGTCTGTTCAGTAAGATTGTGAGAGTGGGCACTGTCATCTTGTTCTAGATCTTAAAGGAAAAACTTTAAATCTTTTACCATGGGGGATGATGAGAGCTGTGGGCTTGTCATATGTGGTCTTTATTATGTTGAGGTACATTCCTTCCTCTACCTAATTTGTTACCATGAAAATGTACTGAATTTCATCAACTTTTTTTTGCATCTCTTGAGAGGATTCTTTTTCTTTCATTCTATTAGTATGACATAACATATTGAATCACTAGCCTATTTAAACCATTCTCCCATCCCAGAGAGCAATCCCATTCGATCATGGTTAATGATTCTTTTAATGTTCTGTTACATTCACTTGCTACTATTTAATTATTTTGCATGTATGTCCCAGAAGGATATTGAGCTATAGCTGCCTTTTCTTATAGTATCCTTCTTTGGCTTTGATACCGAGGTAATGCTGGCCACATGAGATGAGTTTGGGAGTGTTACCTCTTGCTCAATTTTTTGGAGTTTGAGGAGGATTGCTCTTAATTCTTCTTTAAATGTTTGGTAAAATCCACCAATGAAGCCACCCAATCTTGGATTTTTCATTTACATCACTAATCAAAAATATCCAATTTCCTTTCTAGTAACAGGTATGTGCAGATTTTGTTTTGTACTGATTTAGTCATGGCCGTTTGGCTGTTCCAAATAATTTTTCTCTTTGTTCTGGGTGGTCCAGTTTCTTGGTATAGAGTTGTTCACAGTAGCCTCTTAACACTGTTTGTACTACTATGGTAGCAGTCATCATGTAGTTTAGAATGTTTTGGATCTGGGTCCTCTCCTTTTCCTTCCTTAGTTTAGCTCAAGAGTTGTCACTTACCTTCTTGTCCAAGAAGAAACTTTTAATTGTCTTAATGTGTTCTATTGTTCTATTCTCTATTTCATTTAGTTCTCTTCTAGTCTTTATTGCCCACCTTGGGCTTCGCTTCATTAGGCAGCTTCCTTGTATCTTAATGTATGCATTTATTGCAATCCACTTCCCTTTATGACTGGGTTCAGTGCATTCCTTCTTTCTTCCAGTTTAATTTTTTCTTGGATCCCTTGGTTGTTTAGGAGAGGGTGGTTCCGTTTCCATGTTTTTATAATTTTTCTAGTTTTGTTTTTGACACTGATTTCTAGTTTCCTAGCACTGAGGTGAGAGAAGATAGTATGATTTTAATATTCTCGAATTGGCTAAAATTCATTTTATGGTATAATATTTGGTCCCTATTAGAAAATACATCATGTGTGCTTATGAAGAATGATCTGTTAAGGTCTATTTGCTCTATATTATTCCAGTCTGCTGTATACATTTATTTATTAGGTTTTAATGTATTTAAGGGAGAATTGCAAGCATACTCCCTGCCCAGTGCGGGGCTCCATCCCATGACCGTGAGGTAACACCCGAGCCAAAAGTCCGCAACTATTCTTACAGTGCTATTTATTTCTCCATTTAGCTCTATTTTGCTCTAGATGCTCAGACTGCAGTCATAAATAAGTGATGGATATCACTTCTTAAATAGAATGTTTATACATCTTCTTTGTCTCTTTTACCCTTTTAATTTCTGATGAGGTATAGATAGCCCTGCCTGCCTTTTTTGGTTACCGTCTTTTCACTCTCAGTCTGTGTGTGCCTTTGAGACTAAAGTGAGTCTATTGTAAGCAGCATGTGCGTGGCTTTGGAGTTTTATCCATTCAGCCGTTTTATGTGTTTTAGAGAATTTAAGCCATTTAAATTTGAAGTACTTAATACTAAGTAAAGACTTGCAATGGCCATTTTTTTGTTGTTTTCTGGCTGTGGTGTAGATGAATATTCCTTGTTTGTTATCCTGCTGTGTTACGGTATTAGAATACTTGGGTTTTTTAACTATTTATCTTTGTGTAATTAGTACAGGCTCTTTGTGTGTTTGATAACCTGGATCAGGCAGACCCCCATGTTGCTTCCTTTCCTGGCCAGACGATGCTACTCTATGTAGATGACCAAAGCTCCAGGTTGGGACTGCTACTTGGGTGCCTAAGGTAGAAAGAAACTCAACATGTGAGTGTTGATTATTGAAGCTCCTCTTCACTTCTCTGTCACAGTAAATATCACGGTGAGGGAGCCCTGTCTATTCTCCCAAAATTCCTATGGAGCAAGACAGGAGCAGAGGCTTCCCAGAAGCAAGCCACGGTGCAGCTGAAAGTTTATGCTGGGCTCTCCTTTCCCCCTTAACCTTGAGCCCGCTGCCGCGTCAGGCTGGGGCCGCGCGGACTCTAACGCGGACTCTCTGGATCTCGGCGGTGCCGGGGGTTGCTTCAACCTCTTCCCTTTCTATTAGAATTCTCCAAAGGTGTCTGTTCTATCCAGCATTGTTTGTTAGTTGTTCTCCTTGTTATTTCTAGAGTGACATCACCGTTTTAAAGGTGAGGTCAAAATGGTAAAGGTTTGCCACTTTGGGGGCCACGTACAATACAAAGCAATCTCAAGAGGGAATGGGCAAGGACCTTGGATGAAGTCTCTACACTCGAGGAGAGGGGACAGGTTTGAGGGGATGACACCAGAGGGAGTCAATTAGATATCCTTTACAGAAAAGGATGAGTCATGGCACAGCCTACTGTCATTGTGCTGCGGAAGCTGCACTCCTCCTGCGTACGGAGCATGTTGAACTCGTATCTGGTGTAGGAAAGGCCAGGGACAAAAAAGCCTTTTCTCCATCCACTGTGATTTGTTCAGCCCTCCAATAACCCTCGAATAGTTTTAGAATCCTGATGAAGCAGAAGGCTACCATCTGGTCAGGCCTAGCTAATGACAAGGACTTAAAGACTAGACTATTTGAGTACTGATTGTAGCAACAGGACCCTGTGGTGAGTTCCTGGTCTTTTGTCCAGCTGTAGCAGGCTTTCTGGGGCCCTGCTGGAGGCAGTATATCCAAATCCTTATGGATTGCCCCTCCTGAACTCCTTCTGGAAAGCTAACCTACCAGCTAATCCTGCTACAGAGCAACCCAGACTTTGGGCCCAAATTTCACCCAGCTGGCAGAATGACCTTTTCTGCCACTCGGGTTCATCCGGTTCCACAGAATCGCATTAAAATCTGGAAGAGAAAGGTCTTATTTAGGAGTTTGAGAATAGAAACCTAAGCCCAAATTATAGACTTTTTAAATAATGAAAAGGATTTACTGCAGTAAGATATTAGGAGCTGTTTCCCCACTGTAGAAACAATAGCAATTCTTATTTTTTCAAAGACAGTCCAAGTGTCCCAAATACTATTTATGATTTTCCTGGGGGTGGAGAAAAAGACTCGATTTCCCAGAACAGCTTTTGAAAACAAATGGCATTTCAGAACATGGAGTAGCCACTGCTACGTGGGAATACACTGGTTTCCAAAGAGCCTGGGTCATGTTGCATTCCCATCTGTGGTGTTTGAGGATAGTGAATCCTTGGATTTTTACTTTTATAATGTCATCTCTTGAGCCCCCTTCACCCATCTCCAATCCACCACCCCCCTCTGTACCGGGCAACCATCAATCTCTTCTTTGTATTTGAGAGCTTGGGTCTGGCAAGGACTTCTAATTCGATGTTGAACAAAAGTGCTGGGAGAACACATCTTTGTTCCTGATTTCAGTGGCAAAGCTTTCAGCTTTTTCACCATGGAGTGTGCTATTAGTTGTGGACGTGTCACATATGGCTTGTATGATGCTAAGATGCATGCCCTCAATACCTACCTTGTTGAGAGTTTTTATCAGAAACGGATGTTGCATTTTGTTAGATGCTGCTTCTGCATGCTTTCTGGTCGTGGGGTATAGCATACTGATTAACAGATGGTGACCCATTCTAGCCTCCTTGGAATAAAGCACTTGATTTTGGTGTAGGATTCTTTCTATGCACTGTGATCTGATTTGCTAATACTGTCTTGAGATGTTTGGGATTTATGTTCCTTAGGGATATGGGCCTGCAACTTTCTTTTCTTTGGGTGTCCTTGTTGTCATAGCAAAGGAATGCTGGCCTCAAAGTTAGCTTGGCAGTATCTCTTCCTCCTCAATTTTTTTGAAGAGTTTAAGAAGGATTGACAAGAATTTTTCTTTAAAAACTTGAGAGATTTCACCCACAAAGCCCTCTGCTTTGGGGCATTCTTTTTGGGGGAGGTTCTGATAACTGAGACATTCTCCTTACTGATAATTGGTTTGTCTTATTTCTTCACTATTTGGGTTGGGTAGGTTTTAGGGCTCTAGTATTTGCTCTAAAAGTCTATTTTGTTTTCTCTCTTCATCTAAACAACTTTGAGTCTATTTCATTTATTTCTACTCACTTTGGTCTGCAGCTTCTCTTTTTCTTGTTCCTGAGGTGTAAATCTGTTAGGTTTTGTTTCTTCATGTAGGTATTTATCACTATGGAAAAAACTGTAAATTTGGGTACAAGAGATACACATGAGCGTTTACCATCTTAACCATGTTTAAGCATACAGGTGAACATGTACATCAATATTCTTCTGCCACCAGTTTCAAGACTCCCTATCATTTTGTAAACTAGAAACTCTCTACCTGTTCCCTATTTTTGCCTCCCTCCAAGCCTCTGGCTCCTACCATTCCACTTTTTATATCTGTAAAATTCTGTGTACTTCCCAAGTGAAATCATACAGTATTCATCTTTTTGTGACCAGTTTACATCACAGGAGATAATGTCAATTTCTTTTTATACCCGAGTAATGCCTTTTATTATGTCTGTACCCCGTTTTGTTATTCTGCTCATCAGTCTATGGCTATTTGCATTGCGTGAATGGTGTGAGGACCATGGGTCTACAGAGAATATTAAACCTTAAGAAACCTTCCAAGGAGCTGTTAAATGCATATTTAAGGCCCTGTCCCTGCTTGTGATTCCATTTTAGTATGTCTGGGGTGGAGTTTAGAAGGATGTAAGCCATTCAGGTAACGAGGATATAAGGAAACAGCCCACGTTGTAACGTCAGGCTGTAGGCGTAGGTCTCTCAGGCACTAGACTGATGTGCACCACTGCACTCTCCTGCCCCTTTAGCAATATCCATAGTCTGAAGAGTCTAAGTTTGATTTTGGCTTGCTTCCCTTCTTGTACATGCTTTCCCTCCAAACTGTTTCCCAGTTTCTGCTGAGTCCCTCAATGTCAAGGGAAACTGAGGTCCAGGCGTGCCTGTACTATTACCTTTGAAAAGGGCAGGAATGCTTGTTTGGAATCAACCATGAAAAGACCGGAACCAGGGATGTACTAGAGTATAGCAGAAGGCTCATCCATGTTGCGAACAGGGTGGTGTCTGAGAGGATTTAGAATGGTTCGGATGAGGGAAGAAAGAGAAATGACGGTCAGATAGATTCATTATGAAGACTGGCTAATCAAGTCTAAGGGACAGGTGGTGAAGCCCGGAAGCTAAATAGTAACCTCTTTATGAGGAGATTTCTGTGTAACCATCAGCTTGCTGTGTAACCTTGGGCTACTTATTCAAACTGCAGAACCACACGGTCCTCCCTGGTAAATTAGAAATGATCTTACAAGTTTAGTTAGATAAACTCTGGTTGTTGATTGAAGCAGGGGCTTCAACTTTCTCTGTATGGAGATAAGAGGTTCAAGATTTCTAAGAATAAGGTCACATTGCTATAGTTGAAAATGAAATGCTGGGAGGGGATGGCCCTAAAAAGAAGAATAGAAGGTGAGCTATTGGAGTCTGTTGTCATGAATTAGGCCATGGGCTTGACACACCCACGAGCACACACAGGTGGAGGGTGGGAGTGACCTCCCCAAGAGTGGAGGAGACCACTCGAGAGAGGATCAATTTACGGCACTGTAAACTTGCATCTGGCCCTAAATCCAAACACCCCGATGCCACAATAATCATTTCCAGAACCTTTTATATCTGCAATACAGAGTAAAGACAGAGGCAAAGCTAGTTGGATTGCAGCCCTCTATCAAGCATGTCTATGAGGCACCATTTTTCCCATAGTATTTGATTACCTCATGTCCAGTGTCACATTAAAGCCTTATGTGACGGTTGTGAATATGAGCGTGGATGGTACCACTGGAACCAGCTCGTTTAGGGCCTAATCCCAAGTGCAGTCATGCAGTAGGTCTTCTTTACTACTGTGACACAGGGTGCAAATGCAAAATCTTGAGAGAAGTTAAAAGTGCTACTCCAGTGAACACACAAATGCTAAGAAAGTCCTAACAGTTGGGGCTGATAGGGAAAACCTGTCAGTGGTCTGGAGGGAATATCAAACCAGCCACAACATTCCTTTAGGCCGTAACATAAATTGAGAGAGAAGCTGCAGCAGGAAACCTCCAGAACCAACCTCAGCTAGCTTCGGGCTTTAAGGTAAGAAGCCATCTGCATAACAGAAAATAACTCTTTTATCATTTCGAAAGTCCTAAGGGCCTTAAAAGTTAACCTACGGATTGTCTGCTTGTGCTCTAGAAAGGAACATCATCACCTCAATGATGGCAGATCTGCTTACAACAGGGTTAAGGAGTATTTTAAACCCCCCTCTTGAGACCTACTGCTCAGAAAAAAAAAAAAAAAAAAATTCCTTTCAGAGCCTTATTGACAAGGGACCTGGTCACCCAAGCACTCTGTTGGAGATTTGCAGCAACATGAATGTTGTTTTCCTGTCTTCTAACGAACCATGAAGGAGTCACTGCTACTTTCAAGCCGCCTACAGTAGAAGGGTACCCCTTCCCTAGCCAGTGATTTCTCTGATGGAGGGGGGAGGCACAGGAATTGGCAACATTCTGGAAAGGATACAGCATTTTAGATGCCACTAAAAACACGGGTGATTCATGGGAAGAGATCAAATAGAGTACTAACATTAACAGGAGTGTGGAAGAAGCTGATTACACTCCTCACGGAGGACTTTGGGTTCAGGACTTGAGTGGCAGAAGTCACTGTGGAGATTTGCTTAATAGCAAGAGAAATACAAATTAGAGGACTGAATTGCTGCAAACTCACCGTCAAACTTGGAGGAGGAATGGCTTCTTAGGGATGAGCCAAAAAAGCGGTTTGAAGTGAAATCTATTCCTAGTGAGGATACTGGTAAGATTGTTATATTTTAAGTCCATTGTTGTCATTTCAACCTGCCGAGTTTACAAAGCAGTGACAGGGATTGAGAGGATGGACTCCAGTTGTGAAAAAAAAAGTGCTGCAGGTAAAATGCCCTCGACCAGCATGTCATGTTACCGAGAAATTATTCCTGAAAGGAAGAGCCCACTGATGCTGCAGGCTTCCTTGTTGTCCTAAGAAGCTGTCAGCCACCCCCCTCCTCGGCATGCATCAGCATCGAAGCAAGATCCTCCACCAGCACAAAGATTAGTACTCCCGGAAAGCTCAGATCGTTCACAGTTTCAGGAAGGACAGTATTTCTACATTTAGTTACGTGCTTTTTTGGAGACTTACATACACTGGCAAAAACCAAAACTTCACTTCGGGGAGGCAGTCGGCCTCAGGGGCACCTGCGTATCATCAAGATGTTTTCCTCAGTCATTATTAAACCTACCTAAGTATTTTCTAATTACTTAAGTGATAACACGATGATCTATAGAGCAGTTACTAATTAGCATTGAACTTACAGTGGAGCAGGCATCCAGAGCAGCAAGGGTGGTCAGTGGAGTAGTTCAGAGCCAGCTGCACATGGCAGACTGAGCCCGGACACGCTGAGCAAACTACTTAGCGACCTAGTGCCTCCCCGGCCTAACCAGTAAAGTTTTTCAATCCTACCATCCACCTCTTGGATAAAATGAGTGACAATACATTGAGGGCTCTGAAGAGTACCTGTTAGACACTAACCGTTCAACTGTGATATTATTATTACTATTATTGTCAGAGCAGCGTCTGGTTTGCCGGGGACCTGTACCTACATTTTCTCATGATAATGACAGCTCTCGCTAAACAAAGGCACGGCCCCCTAAAAACATACCTTGGTACTAGACTTGGATTATCAGTTGGAAGATAGGAAATCTCTCTTGCTCACCATACCACGGCCCCCTCTTCTATCCAAAACTCTCATCAGCCCCGGAGAGCATTCTGGCTCTTGGGATGTCGGGTCTTTTGACTGACCTGAAGTCGTACAGCAGCAGCACGGTGTGTCCGCAAGCCCAGGCTTAAGGAATCCTATGGGACAGAAGCTTACCTGGATTACTGTCTGGTCACGAGGGCCAAATCTTTTATGATACCTTCAGGTACACTGCCTTCCCGAGTAGGATTGGACAAAAGAGATGAGTGTACATGAAACCTTTGTGACCAATTAGGGGAGGTTTTTTCTCAGAAGTCTTATTCAGGGATCTTAACTAGTTCAGTGGGGTCTCAGTGTATTGTAACCTAAAGAACACTGTGCACTGGTAAAATCCCCCAAATAGTTCTAACATCTTGACAATAAGCATATTGTTTAGATCCCCACCTCAGTTCTCCAAAATCTGGATCAAACTATTGTAACACAAAATGACAGAGCTCTATAGACCATAAGAACATTAGGAAAGAGAATTATATTCGTGTTTTCTGCTAAGAAATCCAGTGGAATTTTACAGAGACTATTCCCACTCATGCTCCTTCAACTCCGTTCCTATAATTATTCACTAGTATTTTAACAATAGAATACACAATAGCTAACGGAATTCAAGCTCAAAATATAGTCCCCACGCTAGTCATCTGTCATAACTAAAGTAGAAATCTTAACTCAAGAGAAACACTTAATTATTCTTCATCCTTCAGTATTACTTAACAAAATATTTCTGGGTTATCAGAGGGCTTAGACATGGATGTAAAATATGAGTCCATTTTTTTTCTCCTGGGGTCCCAAGAGCGGAGATGAAATCACATGATTTAATCATTGTGATTCCATGTGGCTCCTCTGAGATAGGGCCAGATGTAACCAGAAGGATTTATAGGACGTAAAATTCAGAATAGATTAGGAAAGTGTTGTTGTGTCCTGCCCCGTACATCCTAAATCAAAGTCCCCTGAATGGATGGAGGAGGTTGTCATAGCAACTACCTGGCAAGCTGAGCCCGTGGAAGGTGAGGGCGAACAATAGAGTATTAAGATTGGGTACAGAACAGCAGCCCGAGCCTGCTTCTGCCCAGGTACAGGGCTTGGGAGGAATGTGCGACTGCGACCACCTTTTTGGTACCTTCTTGCAATTCTCGCAGCTCGTTTGAAATGTATCAGGTGTCTTTTTCCAGAGGCCAGTAAAAACACTGCTACTGATGGAGAATAGAATAGAGACTAGAAGCCCCAGAAAAATCTGGACCCATGTAGATAAAGCCACAGTAGGCTGGTCGCCTACCAGGACACAGAATTTTCCAAAAGGAGGTTGAAGCACATTTACGGTTAACTCCACTGACTCTTTAGTGCCACCTTGCGTCCAGTTAGGTACTGAAACGTTACCCAAAGCTCACCCGGGATCCGTGGTGGGGCCTCAGCAAGGCAGGCAGGCAGTCAGTCGGTGGGGCGTGTGGTGGGGGGGCCAGGAGTCCCTTGGGCAGCAGAATATACAGATGAAGTCTTCTAAGCCTCAAGGTAATGAAAACATGTCCATGAACAATTGTCGAATCTGAAATCGGATAAGGAAAATATGTCAAATTACACATCTTAAAAAGATTCCAAGATGCTTCCTTCCTGGTGGCCAGGAGCCGGCAGGAAGGGAAGGCAAAGACAGACTCGGGGGGGGGGGGGGGGGGGGGGG
>CM052809.1:37854569-37869738 GCA_028533885.1 Nasua narica
AACCACCATTAAGTTCCATTTACTTGCAGCTAAAGTATAAAATCACCATGCTGTGTTTCTCCGTTTCTTCTAGGATTTGAATTTTTTGAAACAAGTGCCAAGGATAACATTAACGTCAAGCAGACATTTGAGCGTCTGGTGGATATCATCTGCGACAAAATGTCCGAGAGCTTGGAGACAGATCCCGCCATCACTGCCGCCAAGCAGAACCCAAGACTCAAGGAAAGCCCTCCGCCGCCCCAGCCCAACTGTGGCTGTTAATGCCCCCCACACAGGCAGCTGGAGGGGGCACATCACCAACCAACAGCATTTATCAATGGTTGAGTAACCTTCCTTTCTACTGCCTAGTAATTATCTAAGGGAAATCTTTGATGTCAGTGGCTCATACACGCATTCAATTCGTGGGAGATTTCCCATGTTAGTAAGTGGCAAATATGTGATCTCAAATTTGTAAGGACTATCCATCTATAAACATCTGATATTTGCATGTAATTTGTTACTTGTCTTTTGGTAGGCTCTTTTTGTTTCAGATTTCTTCTCACCATTAAGCTACCACTGGGACCTCAGACTGTAATTTCACTACCACTGAATTTTGTGCCTGGGGTTCCAAGTTGCGATTCGCTTGGAGGGATGATAACCAAGGCAGTGCTTGCGTGGGGTAGGCAAGAGGAGGGGTCAGGAGACCGTCGTGGGTCCGGTCAGTGTAACTGTTCAGGAAAGATGTCTGGGTTTCAGTGTTACTAATGACTGAGACGACCAGTGACTGTAAAGAAATAGAAATACTGTGTTGGAAACCCTTGCAAATTTTCTAAGAGATTAAATCTAGTTCCAGTGTAATCCACCTTCTTTAGTTATGGACATTAATAATGACCCCCGACGTGGGGCTCTTGGTGCCACTACTTCTGCCCGACGCTCAGAATATTTGAGGGCACAGACAGACGGACAGGCATCAGTGCACGGCATTATGGATCAGGCCTTTAAACCAATTAGAGTAGGAGTGGCTGCAGACTTCTCAAAGGACTGACTTTCCCCATTCCTTAACAACTGCCTCCCATTATACACACACCTTCCCCACCCACTTTCTGGAACCATCACTCGGGCATGGAATAGAGATGAATTTGAAGTTGGTTAGAGCCCCTCTTCCTGGGGGCTAGAGACTTGCTTCCACAACCAGTGCCTTCCATTCACCCTCACCTTACTTCTTTTACCTAATAGATTAAACAAACAATATCCCAACGGCTCTAAAGTTGAGGACAAGAATTTTTACCTGTAGTCGCTTTCAATCCCATTGTTCCCCATTGGAAAGCATATCCCTCTGTATTGTGTAAGCTTGTACAGGTGCTTCAGTTACTGAGAGAACACTCTTTAGAGCTAAGAAAAGTTGAACCAACACTTTAGGACACCAGAAGCAACTGAGTGGTGGCAGGGGGAGGAAACCAGTCGAATACCCATGTTTTGTCTCCCAGATTTTCTAAAACCATCTGAGAATAACAAGCCACCAAATCTCACCAGCTGTTCTAATTGAGCTGCAGAAGGAAACTGGCACCTTACGGGACTGGAGGAAGGCGGCAGGCACACATTGGGGCATCTAGAAGGACAGTTGCACTAGGATGCTTTCCTGTTGCCCTGCACAGGTGGTTATGGTCAAGATTTTTTTTTCTCTCTCTCTCTTCCCACAACTAGGCACGGTTCCTGGGAAAGTTTAAGTCTCTTGAGCGAGGTTATTGATAGGTAAGTGTGTCGTTGGATAATAACCATCTCCAGGTCAAGGGACTAGGTCACAGACGTTATCACTAAGTCTGGTGAAACCTATAGCACAGTACTGTGGGATGCTGTCAACAAATCAGGTCATTTCTCACCTTGAGCTTACCCTCCATACATTTGTAACGAATCTCCACTTTGGCACCCTCCAAGGCAGGCCTCAGCCTAGTGGAGGCGAGAAGCTTTTCCATTTTAATAGACCACTGAACTTCAAAAATCACAAAACTCACCCTGAAGGGAAAGACCAAGCTGTGGGGGCCACCTAAGCAGAGTGGTTTGCAACAGAAGCCATTTACAGGCCGAAACAGTATTTCTGTGACCGCCTCAGGATGTGGCCAGGGTCAAGGCTAGAGCTGTTCAACTCACTTGTGTTATCTAGGAGGAAGCAGGAAGACCAAGACAAGTCTCCTGGCCTCCGAGTCCCATTCCCATGTACACATGTACATGTCAAGGACCTGAGTATGATGTTCAGAGGGCTCTTACAAGACCCTTCCTCCCTGTGGTATCGGGGCAAACAAAATGAGGATGAGAAGAGTGGAAGGTCAAGAACTGAGTTTGCTTTTGTGTAAACTCCTTCCCTGGAGTTTAATGGCCTTAATTGGCCCTACGACCAAAACACCATTTCAGGAACCTATGTCACATGTAGGTGTCAAGCATGTCAACACTGAACCACTTTAATCCGAGGCAGGGAAGCATGAAGGCAAGTGTCATGACCAAAGAAGTTTGAATACTTTGCATCTTCCAACCCTTCATGGAATTGGAACCTTCCTAGTTCATTTTCTGTTCCAAACCTTCCACGCTGGTGTCCTTCTCAGAGAGGTTTCCTGCATGGACTGGCACAGAGCTCAGGGAAACGCACACCTAGAGTCCCGCTATAAAGTTTGTGGGAAGACAGAATATTCTCGATTCCTTTGTTTCCTTGTTTCATGAAGATTTTAGTTTTAAAATTAAATTTGTGTTATAAGAGGGAACGCCACAGTGTGGTTCTATTATCATCAAACTATAAAAAATTGTAGCTGTGTAATTGCAAGGTTTTTTAGCCTTTCTGCCACCAACACACACACTTAGCCTCCTATGTTGTTTCCAACTGCCACTGCAGCCTAAAGAACCACAAGCCGTTTTTACCAATGGCCTAACTACATTTGCATTTTAAAGATCAAGATACTTTCAAGTACATACTTGTATAAATGTGTATACTTTGAACATCCAATTTTCTATTGTATTTGATTCAATTCAATTCGTTTTTCAAGAATGAATTTCTCTGCTGCCCCTCTTCTCACCACCCTCACCCCTGCAATTTCTTAAGAGACAAACCCTGCGAGGCGCAAATGTTCCCAAGAGCTTTGGTGTTGGTACCTTCCTTTCCATTCTTAATGCAACTGAAAAACTAGACTAGAAAATTCTTCACATAAACAGCGCTCCTCAGAGTGGCTGGCCATTTGATTTTGGGGACTGGAAGTAGAAGGCACATGACCTTTCCGAAGGCCTAAGATGGCAGTTTCAGTGCCACACCCCCCGTTCAGGGTCCTAAGACCAAATGCTTCTGAACAGTCTATCAGGTCATAGCGGCTGCCCTCTCCCCCTGCCCTCTCTCTCCGCCCCTCCCCAGAACAACTTCTACTGCCTTGGTGAACCTGTCAGTAGATTCTCAGAGCTCCGGCTGAAGTTTGCTTCAAGGCAATATCCCTTTGCTGCCTGGTAACTAAGTGCTAACATTGTTCTCTGACAAGTGAGCGCTGATGCCTTCAGTCAGAGCAGAAAACTGCAGCATCGCTATGGTAACTGAAGCATACATTCTAGAAATGATAACCAAACTGCTCCAAGACATTGGTCAGTATGGACACTGCACCTCCTTAGCTCTTATCCACATGAATTCTAGTCCTCTGGTTAAGCACATTGGTCCTTTTTCAGGGACCAATTTAAACTAATTCGAACTATGTCTAGGCTGAAAGTAGACTTTCACATATTTTTTAAAGTACGACATCCCATTATCAACTCACCTTCCATAGAGCAACCTGAGTTTCCGACTGTGGTAGTCTGCTTTCAGAGGCTTGGGTCTCTGTATGTGTGAGTGCACCGTGAGCATGTTCTCTGCCTTCCGAGCTGACTTGGTGGCATTTGTCAGACTGTATGTAAGATGTGTCCCGACTCTACCCAGCTCACTCAAGGCCGCGGGAGCCGCTGAGGTGAACACCTGCGAGCTAAACCTGACCTCGAGGTCAGGACTAAGATACTTCCAAACCAAAAAGTGGTAAACATCTGCACCTACTGCTGGAATGCACAGTCAGGTGTCGTCGGTGTGGAATACTTAGGAGGTGGCATTTCTCTCTGAAGGATCCTCTCTGTAACTTAGTGACACTGCGTGACTGGGAACTCAAACTTTCTGTTCCTTTGTGTGTACACTCAGCGTGCTCGGTCAGGGCAGCGGGTGAGCCACGTGACCCTCGTGGCCTTTCTCATCACCCCCTGCAAGTTACCACCCCCGCGGCACGGCTTCACTTGGCCCATTGGTGGGGACTACCTGTGCTTGTGCAGTAGTTGGGGGAAGTCCTTCCAATGAGCTGAACCAGTAGGGTCAGCTTTCTGGATTGCTTTGTATTTAAAGTCATTTTTTTGACCAAAGCCACTTAAAGACATAAACCTATTTCCTATTCGGGAAGGAATTGGGACAAATTAGGGCAAAGATAATGTTTATGATGACCAAAAAAAAAAAAAAAAAATTGTTCTTTCTATAATGCACCTAAAGGGCTCAAGATTCTAGAACTACAGGATCCCTTAAAGAGGGCAGCAACCGGTCCAGGGAATTTATCTGAAATATATGTACCGATTGTTACTGCTATTTCATGAGTCAATGTAGTCTGACTTAAAGACCTTTAAACAAATGCTTGACACTCCAGTCAACAAATAATTCCCTTCGGTAGATTAATATTTACACTGGGGCCACTTACATGGTGTTGTCTCTCTACACACACACACCCCTCTTTCAGGAAGAGAAATTCTCATCTACGGTGCTTTCTCAGTGCTAGGGAAAAGGGAGCTTTTGCTGTGTTCCCTGGGTTCCAACTGTAACTCACATTTTGTTTAAAAAGATCTACAAAAGAGATGCTTTACACTGACTTGTATGTTTGCACACGATTTTCATGAATAGAGAAAAATAATTTTGCAACCATTCTAGACAAAAAAAAAAAAAAAAAAAAAAAACCCAAAATTCAAAACCTCTCTCAGAACACCGAGCTGCTAAACAAACTGAATTTTCCAGTTGCAGATCTCTTTTCCACTTCCTGATACTATTTTTCATTACAGTTTTGAAAGCAGTTTCCTCTCACTCAATGACAGGACTAAGAATAGGAAGCGAGATTCCAAAGTTCACCATTTACCTGCCATCAGTACCACTGTGGGTGGAGTTTCAACCAGTCATTATCTGAAGTGAGGTTGGGCGTTTACCTGTACATTTTCATTCACCTGTGTTCATACTTTCCTTCATAGTGGACAACTGAGAGTTGGCTGTGGTTTGGTTGTTTTATTATTGGCCGTATTTCCATATTCACGTTTGGGGCGAGGGCTTGCTTCGGTTCATGAATGCTATTCTTAAGGATCCAGATGTACATGAGCCACACAGGTGCCCAGCCTTTCAGGGACGTGAGCGTGACCTCCACCCGTCTAGCGGTTCCGTGCTCCTCCTGCAAGGGGAACTGGGGACTGTTTGCTGAATCAGGATGGATTTCCATGCATTGTTTCAACAGCCCTAGGATGTGTTCTAAGTGAAAACTGCCTGTAATTCCTGTTAATATTGTGGATGTCAGACGTGATGTGATTCCGTTGGACTGTCCAAATGTACAACTATTTAATGGTGTTTGTGGAACTGAAATGTCTTAAATGTTGCATGAAATATGTTATAAAAATAGATTTGTTTTCTATTTTTCAACACCTCATAATTGAGGGTTCATGGGCCAATAAGTGCAATATTTAATGACTTACTCAGTGTATATAAACTAGCGTGGAAGAGTGAATTATAATGAATGTGTGAGATGCTTTGATGGCTGTGTAACTTATTCAAATTACTTCTGGTAGCTGTATCTGTCTAGTGGTGCCATTTATACAGTAAATACCTGACTGGTGTCATGGGAGACTCCTCCGTGCCTACTTCAAAGTACTTTTTTCCTATAAAACCAAACATTTAGTATCAGCAAAGATATGTCCATTTTGCGCTTTAGATTTGTGGATTTTATTTTTAAGACAGAATGGATGTTCATTTATTTTATAGAGGCATTCCCTTCTTAAATCCTGAATTCTCTTACAAGAGGCTAATTTAGATACCTAAGAAGAAATATGCACATAAGGTAAAGTCCTATTTATTCTTCTCAGAAATGCTGATGACCTGTTCTATGTACTAAGAATTTTTGTTCTTGCATTTGTGTGTTTATTGGGTTGTTCAGCCTTGGATTTTGTTTGCAAAGTGAACACTGTTAAACCTGGAACTCTAAAATATTGATGTCTTTTTAAGCTGTAGTTTAAGTTGTATTTGCTTGCAATTCTCAATTGTCCACACCCGTGATATAGGAGAAACAAACCTCAGAATTCTTAAGTTGCTTTGGTATTTTGACAGAAACTCCTACATTCGTCCTCAAACCCCCTTGGTTAATCTTTTATTTGGTGGCCTAGGCCTTAAGTGAGATACAAAATTAAAACAAACAAACAAAAAAGAATGAAATTAGGCCTGGTTGCTGGGTTACTAAAGATACTAAGTGTTTATTTATATGGAATTTAAAGTGGGTCACCTAAATTTATATGGGTCACCTTTAAATTTATATGAAATTTAAAATGGTCACCTAAATTCCTATCTGCCATTTTAATTTTAAAGGCAAAGCACTCATTTTATTACTGTGCTTTTGCCGCTTCATTTGGTTAGCAGAGTAAATCATGATACCATTAGGAAGAAAGTTATGACTTGTTCACTGAAAATAATCAAAAACAGTTGGATTTAGATAACTTTGGCCATCTGTACATTGTTTGAGGCCTTCCGCTCTTTCTACAGCAGTTGCCTAAAATTGACATGTGAGGTTGTGCCAATCATAATCAAGGGCTTTGGGTTACTCTCAGTGATGTGTGGCCCTATTTTAAATATGGTAGCCTGAAATTTGTATTCAGCTCTCAAACTGACTGAAGAAGTCATGTGAATGTGGGAGAGGAAGGGAGATTACGGATGACTTTGTGCCAAATTAAAAAAAAAAAAAGATAAACATACACATGTAGCCAACATTAGAATAATAATTTAAGAGCGTGTTTAAATATTTAGTCCGTCATCACCATAATTGAATACCAAGAGCTCAGTGCTGTGGAAATCAAACAGGAAAGATTTATGGTTCCTACTCCTAATAAACTTACTGACTGAAGAATGAGGGGAACAAATACCAGAATATTATGTAAATTATAAATTATGTCCGGATACAGGAGCATAGAAAATGAGGGACCTCTAACAATTGGAACACTCAAGAATGTGATCCCAGCACGAATTTGATAATGAGAAGATTTTGCCAGACAAACAATGGGGAAGGTCACATTATGTTCCCTGTGATTGAAAAGCTGACAGTGGGGGCAGCTAAAGATCCTTGCTTTTCTGTAGAAAGCCCACCTGGCTCTATAAACCACAACAGATGACCCACTGGGGTCTCTGGCTTTTGTCCCCATGAAGACGACAAGCTGCAACACTCACCCAGTCCTCTGCGCTGAGCAGCCCCAGACTGCACAACACAACACAACCCGCTTTCAAGTCACATTCGGCCAGCTGATTTAGACAGGTTGCCCAGGCACCAAACCACGAAACATTGTGTGATCCCATGTCAACCGGAAAGATGTGTGCCCAGAGATTTTCCTGGAGTTCCACGCTTCCCATCAAGGGTCTTGGGAAATGCACAGATATAGACCTGCCTTTGTAAGCGGGCACTTCCCGGCTCCTCTGTGACTACACTGTGGGGCTCTTCCGAAACTCTGGACTAACAGCTTAGTGTTTTCATATAGTGATTGTGACCTGTAGTTGAAAACTAACAGCTGCACAGCCAATACCGTGACTCTTTATGTGTCCACAGGAGCTCTTGTCTGGGTTTAAAGCTACAAAGTATTCACATTGTGAAGTTTTAATTCTCTTTATTGAAAGTAAGTGTGTAAAAACTGTATGTGCTCTATTAGGTATTAAGTTTGTATGTGAATTCTGTACAGAAAGTGGTTTCTGTTCTTTGGGTTTCATCTGGTTTTATTTTTTCGAGATTACAATAAATATCTAAGAGACTATATTCCTGAATTTCTCAGCCTTAGTCTGATTAATTTTTTCATTTCCTTTCCATGGTTATTATTTTTGGTCTTAGGATGCCTGTTTCCCTTTCTTGTTACCTTCCTCTCCTGCAAGCCTAGGGACAATGATGAGCTTGCGCTGAAGGATGCCACCACTTTTTATTTTCTATGTGGATTTCTAGGGTGGATTTGGACTTAGGCATAGGAGTTAATTCTAATATATGTTATCTACAACTCTTGGTTGTAGAATCGAGAGTAATTATAACTGTATTCAAAAGCCACTTTTTCTACACGAACACTATTTATCCCTGCATCTGGAGTTCAGGGTCCAATGATCATATGGGGATGCTACTAGCACAGTCTACGAACAACATGTGTATGGGATGTGCAAGGGCTGTGGGTCTGCTTACTGTGTGGTGCCCGCTGTAGTAATGCTCCAGATGCCATGCAGGCTTGCCTTGCTCTTGGACCTCGGGGCATGCTGAAGCATCCCAGCAGATCTAGTCATTTCAAGATCTCTTCGTGATCTAATTGTGCAACTAGCTCTGTTTCTGGGTATTTTCTTCTGAATGTGTTCCCGGGGCCATTTCCAGACTATGAGCTAAGTAGAAGCCAAGTGAAGTCCCAGGAATATTCCTATGGGTCCATATGGGTCAAAATAGCTTCCTAAACCAAACTCAGCGACAGGAATCTCACCTACCTGGGTAGACAAAACTGATAGCATACAAAGCAAGGAAAAAATAACCAAGGGTTGCCAGAGAGATTGTCAACATTCATATGTAGGATGTATTCTCTGGTTTCTTGCCGTACATGAACATACATACACAATGTATTTGCCGACCCTCAGTGAACTCATATAATCGTAATAAAGGGAAATTTATAATATGAATTACCAACAGTTATAAATGTAATATTCCCTAATATGTGTGTCTAATAACTGAGCGTTAGGAATCTGTTTCATTTAGGGGCACCTGTATGGCTCAGTTAGTTGAACATACGACTCTGGGTTTTGGCTCAGCTCATGATCTCAGCATCATAAGACTGAGCCTCTGTTGGGCTCCATGCTTAGCAGGGAATCGGCCTGAATTTCTCTCCTCCCCACCCCTGCTGATGCATATTCCCTAAAATAAACAGAATCTCTAAAAAAAATAAATAAAATAAAAATTTCATTTTAAGAGTCTCATCAAAAACTGAATTCCTGGGGCGCCTGGGTGGCTCAGTGGATTAAAGCCTCTGCCTTCGGCTCAGGTCATGATCTCAGGGTCCTGGGATGGAGCCCCGCATCGGGCTCTCTGCTCAGCGGTGAGCCTGCTTCCTCCTCTCTCTCCGCCTGCCTCTCTGCCTACTTGTGATCTTTCTCTCTGTATCAAATAAATAAAATCTTTTAAAAAAAAAAAAGCTGAATTCCTTGAAATGTTACAAAATACATTTTTTAGATATTAGTCAACTCCCAGATAAAGAGGTAAAATTCTTGCCAGTTGCAAGACTTCAGAAGGATTTTACATGCTTCCTGGTGATTCTGAGGTTAATGGGGCCAAACCAGTTCCAACAGTTTTTAGCAGAAATTCCCTCTACTTTCACCTTGCTACCTTAATAATAACTCCTGAGATTGAATTGATTTAAAAAAGTGAGGCTTCTGTGTGACTATTTCTTTCTCAAGGGCATTAATAAGGTAGACATGAGAAAAATAGACCTTTTACCCTTGGAAGATGCTAGGCTTCCTACAGGACTTGAAAAAGATGTATTCTAAAGAAAAGGGCACATGGCAGACTCTGGCCGTTGGATACTTCCCGTGCAATAGTCACTCCTTGGTTATCTTAACGTTCATCCCACACCCACTATGCCCAAAGACTCATGAGTCTAGTGGAGAGGTAGTCTGGCTTCCCAGCTCTTCTTCCGGATCTATTTATGTCCACAGTCCTTTAACACTGGACTTTCTTATTTATGAATTCTAAGTCTCGGACACGGTTGCTACTAAAAAGTGTATTCTCCGTTTTTCATGTTTTGTCTATCCCCTAAAGCAATTCTACTGATTGCCTTTCTTCCCCTCAGGGGGTGAAGACAATATAAGAAAGGCAGGTATTGAGAAAAAATCTGAATTCATGTTTCAAAGTGATATCTTACGCAACAATTACAGAACAATTTGTTAAGTGCCAATAGAGGTAACACAGTGAAAGCACAAAAGAGAGACAATTAACCCAGAATGAAGGCAAGGAAATTGGAATGTTCTAAGCAGGCCTACTCAAAGACATGAGTCCAGAGCTACAACATATAAGAGTTAGGTGGGGGTAGGGTTAAGGGGGAAGAATGTTCCTACCAGAGGGAGCAGCAAATGCAGACCAGGGAGGTATCTCCAAGCACAGTGTACACATACACCAAAGCCATTCACACAGGTGATCACAGGGTGGAAGAAAAGGAGAAGGAACCCAAGGCTGAGATCATGACACCTGTCTGAAGTGCTTTCCAAGTCTGGATTTCATCCTCCAGCTATGAAAAAGTCTCAAAAGAAGAAATTAGTTCCATCACATTTGAGTTTGGAAGAATCCCTCAAATGGCAATATAGGAAATGGACTACTAGGAGACAATAGTGGAAATAGAATAAGTTCTAGAAAGCCATTATAATTATCTACACTTGCATGCCCCAATTAAATATGGCCTCGTACTGGGGAAGAGTGGGAGACACATGACTGTTCTATTTGGAAGGTATGTATGTAGGTAACGGTAACTGGTAAGGTTCCAATGGGGTGACAACTAGAAATCAAGGGTGACCCTGTGGTTTCTGGCTTAGCTTTTTTTTTTTTTAAGATTTATTTATTTATTTGAGAGAGAGAGAGAGAAGAGCGAGAGAGAACATGAGAGGGGAGAAGGTCAGAGGGAGAAGCAGACTCCCCGTGGAGTCTGATGTGGGACTCGATCCCGGGACTCCAGGACCATGACCTGAGCCGAAGGCAGACGCTTAACCAACTGAACCACCCAGGCGCCCCTGGCTTAGCTTATTAGGTAGTGTTAGTGTCATTAACTAAAAAAGAAAGTACGGGCTCTTGTGCAAGAAGGAGATGTAGCAAGATCCTGAACTCGCCTTATCCCAGAGATACAGCAAATCTGCAGCTATATGGGGCACATCGCCCTCTGAAAAAAGCCCCTAAAATCTAGTTGAACACCTGAACATCAGACAAATGAGGGGAGGAAACACAGACACACGTCAAAGTGTACAGGAGAGGATGACTTCGCCATAAACCCCACCCTGGGCAAGGTGATCCCCTAATCAGGAGGGAACTCAAAACCAAAAGCTTTTCTCTATGGGGCGAAGGGCTTGAATCCCATATCAGTCACCCCAAACTGTAAGGCCTGCACCTGGAAAATGAGCCCACAAAGTATCTAGCTTCAAAATCCAAACAGGGGTGCCTGGGTGGCTCCATGGGTTAAAGCCTCTGCCTTTGGCTCAGGTCATGATCTCGGGGTCCTGGGATGAGCCCCGCATGGGGCTCTCTGCTCCGCAGGGAGCCTGCTTCCCCCTCTCTCTCTGTCTACTTGTGATCTCTGTCAAATAAATAAACAAACAAGTTAATAAATAAATTCTTTAAAAAAAAAAAAACAAAAAACATTTTCGAGTCCACCAGACTTACAAGTTTCTGGCAAACAAACTGCTCCTAAAGGGCTTCTGGGCTCAGACTCACCGCAGGCACCAGCACAAAGGCAATCAACTGAGAGGCACCCAGACTTTGTGGAAAGAGGATTATTTAATTATAGCATCATGCTGAGGGGCAGGCATCTAATTTAACACACGTCTGGAAGCTTTCTGGGCATCTCTCTGGGGACTTAAACAGGTGGGCACCATCTTGGCACTCTCCCCTCTACTCCATCTAACGGCAGTCTCCCCGAGATTATGCTTAAGGGTCCCAAAGGACTGTAACCCACAGTTACATTCTGGCTTACACCTTGGCTACCACGGCAAGGGCCCACCAAAAGGCAACCAGATGAGGAACCAGGTCTTTCTGTGAAAGAAGTCTATTAGCTTATCAGGGTAACTGTGGCCAGGCTAATAGGATCTAACAGTACATTAAACACATTATCCACTATGACTAGGTGGGACTTATCCCTGGGATGCAAGGGTGGTTCAACATTCACAAATCAATCAATTTGATAGAACAACAGCAATCAGACAACAAAAAGAAAAGGTATTCAAATTGGCAAAGAAGATGTCAAACTCTCTCTTCACAGATGACATGATACTTTATATGGAAAACCCGAAAGACTCCACCCCCAAACTACTAGAACTCATATAGCAATTTGGTAATGTGGCAGGTTACAAAATCAAGGCACAGAAATCAGTTGCTTTCTTACACACTGACAATGAAAATATGGAAAGGGAAATTAGAGAATTGATTCCATTTACTATAGCACCAAGAACCATAAGGTACCTTGAAATCGACCTAACCAAAGAGGTAAATGTTCTATACTTGAGGAACTACAGAACACTCATGAAAGAAATTGAAGAAGACACAAAAAGATGGAAAAGCATTCCATGCTCATGGATAGAAAGAATAAACATTGTTAAAATGTCTATACTGCCCAGAGCAATCTTTACTTTCAATGCCATTCCAATCAAAATTCCACCAGCATTTTTCAAAGAGCTGGAACAAACAATCCTAAAATTTGAATAGAACCAGAAAAGACTCTCAATTGCTAAGAAAATGTTGAAAAACAAAAACAAAGCTGGGGGCATCATGCTGCCTGATTTCAAGCTTTACTATATGGGGCGCCGGGGTGGCTCAGTGGGTTAAAGCCTCTGCCTTCGGCCCAGGTCATGATCTCAGGGTCCTGGGATCGAGCTTCGCATCGGGCTCTCTGCTCAGCAGAGAGCCGGCTTCCCCTCTTCTCTCTGTCTACTTGTGATCTCTCTCCTCTCTGTCAAATAAATAAAATCTTAAAAAGAAAAAAAAAAGCTTTACTACAAAGCTGTGCTCACCAAGACAGCATGGTACTGGCACAAAAACAGACACATAGACCAGTGAAACAGCAAAAAGAAAAAAAAGAATTGCAAAAATGTGGACGGGTTAAGGGAGATCTTGGACAACATCAAATCAGCAAACAATATAAGGGTCCTGGAAGGAGAAGACAGAAAAAGACCAAAACATTATCTGAAGATATAATAGCTGAAAACGTCCCTACCTGGGGAAGGAAACAAATATCTATGTATAGGAAGCGCAGGGAATTGCAATCAGGATGAACCTGAGAATGTCCACACCAGAACACATACTTAAAATGTCACTGATTAAAAATAAATGGAGAAGGCAAATTGGTGCAGCCAGTGTGGAAAACAGTATGGATATCCCTCAGAAATTTAAAAATAGAGCTACCCTATGATCCAGCAGGTACAATACTAGGTATTTATCCAAAATTCAAAAGGATACATGCCCTCCGATGTTATTAGCAGCACTATATACAATAACCAAATTATCAGAATAGTGTAAGTGTCCATTGACTACTGAATGGATAAAGAAGATGTGGTGTGTACATACACACACACACACACACACACACACAATGGATAACTGTTCAACAACAAAAAAAGCATGAGAGAGAGGAATAAATCTTGCCATTTAAACTGACCTGAATGAGCTAGAGAGTATTTTGCTAACTAAAATAAGTCAATCAGAGAAAGACAAATACCATAGGATTTCACTCATATGTGGAACTTAAGAAATAAAACAAATGAGCAGAGTGGGGAAAAGTACAAAGGAAAACCAAGAAACAGACTCTTGATTGTAGAAAACAAACTGATGGTTACCAGAGAGTAGGTAGATAGGGAGATGGGCTAAATAGCTGATGGTAAGGACCACACTTCTTGTGGCTCATTCGATTAAGGATCTGACTGGTTTTCTGCTGAGATCATGATCTCAGCATTGGGAGATTGAGCCCCATGTGGGCTTTACTCTGGGCACAGGGCCTGCCTAAGATTCTTTTTCTTCCTCTCCCTCTGCCCCTCCCTCACCCTCTCCCCGCCACACCCTTAAAAAAAAGTGCACTTTTTATGGTGAAGATTGGGTGATGCATGCAAGTGCTGATTCACTGTATTGTACATCTGAAACTAATATAACACAGTCTATGTTAATTACGGCAATTTCAATAACAACTTTTTAAAAAAGGGGTATCTGTAAGGCTATCTGCTGATTTTCAGCAGAAACTTTACAGGCTAGAAGTGAGTGGTTATATTCAAAGTGATGAAAGGAAGAAACCTCCAACCAATAGTATTCTATCTGGCAATATTATCATTCAGAATTTAAAGAGAAATAAAGGTTGCCAGAAAATGGTCAGCACTAAACTGGCCTAAAAGAAATAAAGCAATGTATTTAAGTGGAAAAGCATGGGTCATAATTATACGTAAGAAAATAATGAAAGGAAAAAATTCATGAGTAAAAGCAAACACATCGTAAATGTGGTAGAGGAATCACCTATAGAACTAGCATGAAGGTAAAAAAAAAACTACAACTAGTAAAATCAATTTTATGTAAAAAAATTAGTTACAGGGAGTAAAAATGAAGTTTTTATAAGAACTTGTTCAAACTTAAGCTACCATCAACCTAATACAGACAGCTATACAGACAGGATGTTATATATACACCTCATGATAACCATAAATGAGAAGGATGTAAGGTACACAAACATTAAAAATGAAACATCCAGCATAAACCTAAGCAAAATCATTGGCCGTAAGGAAGGCACAGAGAACTGCCCAAACAACCGGAAGAAAATAAACAAAATAGCAATAACTAGATGCCTATCAACAACAAATTATATGTATTCTAAATGCTGCAATCAAAAGTCATAAGCTGAATGAATTTAAAAAAAAATAAAATAAAATAAAAAACTGTGGAAAGAACCAAAATGCCCTTCAACAGATGAATGGATAAGGAAGATGTGGTCCATCTATACAATGGAATATTATGCCTCCATCAGAAAGGATGAATATCCAACTTTTGTATCAACATGGACAGGACTAGAAGAGATTATGCAGAGTGAAATAAGTCAAGAGGAGAGAATCAATTATCTTATGGTCTCACTTACGTGTGGAGAATAAAGAAAATCATGGAGGGCATTGTGAGAAGGAAGGGAAGGG
>CM052809.1:37869838-37890631 GCA_028533885.1 Nasua narica
TACTGAAAAACCAGTAGGTTAGTAAAGAAATCAAAGAGAAAATAAATACATGGAGTCAAAAGAAAATGAAAACCCAACAGTCCAAAATCTTTGGAATGTAGCAAAAAACAGGTCTAAGAGGGAATTTTAAAGTACTACAGAGCTATCTCAAGAAATAAGAAAAATATCAAATACATAATCCTACACTAAAAGAACTAAGAACAAACCAGACCCAAAGCTAGCAGGAAGAAGGCAATAATAAATTTCTGAAATAAATGATTAGAGACTAAAAAGTCAATAGAAAAGATCAACGAAATCAAGAATTGGTTCTGTGAAAAAACTGATAAACCTTTGGCCATATTCACCAATGGAAGGAAGGAAGGAAGGAGGAAAAGAGGGAAGGAAGGAAAAAAGGGAGGGAAAAAGAAAAAATCCAAATAACTATTATCAGAAAAGAAATAATTACCACCATAGAAATACAAAGGCTCGTAAGAGACTGCAATGACAAAATACATGGCAATAAATTGGACAACCTAGAAAGAAATGGATAAATTCCTAGATACATACAATCTTCCAAAACTCAATCAGGAGAAATAAAACATCTTACCAGACCAAATACTAGTAACTACACTGAATCAATAAAAACACCACCACCACCACCACCACCACCACCACCACAACAACAAATCCTCTCAACAAACCAAAGCCCCAGAGTATTTGACTTCACAGGTGATTTCTGTCAAACATGTAAAGAAGAGTTAAAACTCATCCTTCTCAAACTATTCTAAAATGTAAGAGGAAGGAAAGCACCACATACATTCTACAAGTACCACATTATCCTAATACCAAAATCAAAGACTCTATAATAAAAAAAACCTACAGTCCAAAATCCCTAACAAACACAGATGACAAAATTCTTTTTTTTTTTTTTAAGATTTTATTTATTTATTTGACAGCGAGAGAGACACAGTGAGAGAGGGAACACAAGCAGGGAAGTGGGAAAGGGAGAAGGCAGGCTTCCCGTGGAGCAGGGAGCCCGATGCGGGGCTCGATCCCAGGACATTGGGATCATAACCGGAGCTGAAGGCAGATGCTTAACAACTGAGCCACCCAGGCACCCAGATGCCATAATTCTTAACAAAATATTAGCCAATTGCATTCCATGTGACATTTATAAGATCACTGCCCAACCAAGATCAAGTAGGATTCATTCTGTGATGCAAGCATGGTTTGATGTTCACGAATCAATCATTATGAAATACCTCATTAAAATAAAGGATAAAACAGCATCTATTTTATCCTGTCTTTAGTAGGACTTTTATTTTTGGTGAGGCTTTGGAATCAAAGCAGATAACTAATTGTGATTAAAGCGTATCAGTTTCCTTTAAATATAAGACTAACAATAAGTTACTCGAGTCCATGAGTGTTTTATAGTATGTAGATGTTAATAGTGACAAAATAGGTAGTATGAATAAATTAGGAGAGGCTCACTGTAGGTAAGCCATAATGTGGATTGGCTGCATCATTATTTTTACAGCATTTCCTTCTTTGTTCCCATTTTTGAGTATGTTTGAAGACCTTGCAGTCCATCCACTACTCCGTATCAGTGGCTTCAAATGGTCTATGGACTAAAGGATGTTTCTGAAACTAAAATGAAGGATACTTAAGAAGGTGAGAAATACACATGTATACTCCACTTGTACTTAACTTTAAGTACTTCATGGTACTCTCCAAATCAAAACTACCGATAAACATATGTGTGTTGTGTGTGTGTGTATATATATATTCAACAACGTCTATAAAATTCTGAGATCAAAAAAAAATAAAATAAAGGATAAAAAAAAACCTATTGTCTCAAAGATATCTAACAAGTATTTGATAAACTTCAACACCCACCCATAAAAAAACTCTTAATGCCAAAGAGGTAAAAGACCCATACTCCAAAAACTAACAAACAAAAAACATGAAAACTCATGAAAAAAACTCAAGACGACACAAATGGAAAGATATATCATGCTCACAGATTTCAACTATCAGTATTGTTCAAATGTCGATACTACTCAAAGCAACCCACAGATTCAGAAGTATTCCTATTAAAACACAAACAGGATTTTCCTCTCAAGCATAACACATAACTGTAAAATCTGTACAGAATCACAAGAGACCCTGAACAGTCAAAACTACTGAGGAAAAAAAGCGAAGCTGGAAGTGTCACAATGGGAGATTTCAAACTGTATTACAAAGCTATAATAATCAAAACAGTATGGTACTAGTACAAAAACAGACAATGGAACAGAACTGACTGCCCAGAAATAAACCCAAGCTCATCCAGCTCTTCTACAAAAAAGGAGGCAAGGATATACAATAGAGAGAAAAAGACGTCTCTTCAATAAATGGTGCCAGGAAAACTGGACAGCCACACACACAGGAACGGAATTAGACAACTATCTTAAACCATACACAAACATAAACTCAAATTTGCTTTAAATTGACTTAAAACCTACATGTGAGATATGAAACACTACCTCCAAAAGAGAACATAGGAAATAACCTCTTATCAACCTTACCAACTTATTTATGGCTATGTCTCCTCAGGCATGGGACAGAAAATAAAAAATTATTGGGACTACATCAAAATAAAAAGCTTTTGCACAGTACTTCGCTGAAAACCATCAAGAGAACAAAAGGGTATGTTTACTGAATAACAGAAGATATTTGCCAATGACATATCTGATAAATGGTAAATAAAGTACATAAAGAACTACAACTCAACAAAAATGCAAATAATTTGATTTTTAAAATGGCAGAAAACCTGAATAGACATTTTCCCAAAAGGTACTACTCATAACCAACAAATAAAAAGCTGCTCAACGTCACTCATCAAGAGGGAAATGCAAATCAAAACCACAACGAGGTATCACCTCACACAAGTCAGAATGGCTCGTGAGAAGGAAGGGAAGGGTGAATGGGGGGAAATCGGAGGGGGTGATGAACCAGGAGAGACTGTGGACTCTGAGCAACAAACTGAGAGTTTTGGACGGGAGGGGGTGGGGGGGGTGGGCGAGCCTGGTGGTGGGTATTGAGAAGGGCACGTATTGCATGGAGCACTGGGTGTGGTGCATGAACAATCAATCTTGTAACACTGAAAAATTAAAATAAACCCATTTGGGGAGAAAAAAAAAGAATGGCTAGTGTTTAAAAAAAAAGGTGTTGGTGTGGATGCAGAGAAAAAGGAGCCCACGGGCACTGTTAGTGGGGATGTTAATTGGTATAGCCACTGTGAACAATATGGAGATTCCTCAATAAATTGAAAATAGAAATGCTATACAATCCTCTAATTCTACCACTGAGTATTTACTCAAAGAAAAAGAGTAATTCAAAAATATATATGCAACCCTACATTCATTGCAGCATTATTTACAATAGCCAAAGTATAGAAGCAACCCAAGTGTCCACAGATAAATAAATGGGTAAAGAAAAAAAAAAATATATATATATATATGTATTTATCAACCATATAAAAATTGAGATCTTGGGCATCTGGGTGGCTCAGTTGTTTAGGCAACTGCCTTTGGCTCAGGTCATGATCCTGGAGTCCCAGGATCAAGTCCCAGGATCGGGCTCCCAGCTCCATGGGGAGTCCACTTCTCCCTCTGACCTCCCCTTTCATGCTCTCTCACTCTCTCTCTCTCTCTCAAATAAATAAATCTTAAAAAAAAGGGATCTTGCCATTTTCAACAATATGGATAGATCTTGATGTTCTTCTACTTAGAAAAATAAGTGAAACAGATAAAGACAAATACTGTATGATTTCACTTATATTTGCAATCTAAAAAAGAAAAAAGAAAACTAAAAAGGCAGAAACACACACATAAATAAAGAGAACTGATGGTTGCCAGAGGGTAGGGGGAGACGGAAAAATGGGTAAAGGTAAGTGAGAGGTACAGGCTTCCAGTTACAGAATGATTAAGTTATCAGGATGAAAGGTACAGCAGAGGGAATATAGTCAATGATACTGTAATAGTTTTATATGATGACAGACAGTAACTACACTTGTGATGAGAGAATAGCGTAATGTACAGAGGCATGAATCACTACGTTGTACACCTGAGACTAATTTAACATTCTATATCAACTATACTTCAATGAAAAAATTTTAAAGACATGTAAAGGCTGTATGAAATTAAAAAAAATCCAAGATCAATCTATATGCTGTCCTTAAGAGACCCACCTGAAATACAAGGAAGCCCACAGAATGAAAGTGAAGGAAGGGAAAAAGATACTCCATTCAAATAGAAACCAAAGAAAAGTTGGTTAGCTGTACTCATATCAGGCAAAATAAACTTTAAAACAAAGTCTGTAATAAAAGACAAAGAAGGGTATTACATAAGGATGAAGGGGTCAATCCAACAAGAGAATATACCTTTTGTTAAAATTTATCACCCAACAGAGAAGCACCTGAACACATAAAGCAAACAGTTATAGACCGAAAGAGAGACGGAGACAACAAAGCAATAGGAGCTGCCCTAATACCCCACTTGCACCAATGGACAGACGATTCCAATTAGAAAATCAGGAAGAAACATGAGCTATAAATGACACATTAGACCAGGTGACCCGAACAGATATACACAAATTCTGTCCAAAAGCCAAGGATTATTTATTCTTCTCAAGTGCATATGGAACATTCTCTAGGATAGATCATGTTTAGGCCACAATATAAGTCTTAATAAATTTAAGAAGAGAGAAATCATACCGTCTTTTCCAACCACAGTGGTGTGAAATTAGCAATCAATCACAAAAGAAAACTGGCAAATCACAAATATGTGGAAATTAAACAACATGCTACTGAACAAATAATGAGTCAAAAGACTTATCAAAAGAGAAATTTAAAAATAGAGTCTAGGGCGCCTGGATGGCTCAGTCGATTGAGCATCTGCTTCCGGCTCAGCTCATGATCCCAGGGTCTTGGCATGGAGCCCAGCATCGGGCTCCCAGGGAGCCTCTTCTCTCTCTCTCCCTCTGCCTCTCCTCTGGCTTGTGCTTGCTCTCTCTCTCTCTCTCTCTCTCTCTCTCTCACACTCTCTAATAGATAAAACTTTTTTTAAAAAGTAGAGTATAATGGAAATAAAACAAACCACAAATTTCAGGTAGCAGCTAAAGATGTAGGAGGAAGTATACAGTCAGAAATGCCTGCAAAAAGAATGTTGAGTAAAAAAATCTCCAACAACTTAACTCCTCAAGAAACTAGAAAAAGAAGAACCTATGAGGTCCAAAGGTAAAAGGAAGGAAACAACAATGCTCAGAGAGGAAATAAATGAGAGACCATAGAGACAACAAAAAAGATTAGTGACACTAAGAGCTAGTTCTTTGAAAATATAAAACCAAACTGACAACCATTTAGGTAAACTCGTTATTAAAAAAAGAGGAGGTCTCAAAATCAGAAATGAAAGAGGAGACATTACAACTGATACCACAAAAAATATAAGGGATTTAGGAGGTTAATATGAAGAACCCTTAGCCCTAAAATTGGACAAGCTGCAAGAAATGGATGAATTCCTCGAAATATATAACTTCTCAACAGGAGCTCATAAAGAAATAAAAAATATGGGAGCTGGCTCAGTTGGTTAAATGGCTGCCTTTGGCGCAGGTCATGATCCCAGGGTCCTGAAAATGAGCCCCCCATTGGGCTCCTTACTCGGCCGGGAGCTTGCTTCTCTCTCTCCCTCTGCCTGCCTGCCTGCCGCTCCCCCTGCTTGTGCTCTCTCTTACTATCTCTCTCTGTCAAATAAATAAATAACATCTTAAAAAACAAAAAAGAGGGGCTCCTGTGTGGCTCACTGGGTTAAAGCCTCTGCCTTCAGCTCAGGTTATGATCTCAGGGTCCTGGGACTGAGCCCCGTGTCGTGCTCTCTGCTCAGCAAGGAGCCTGCTTCCCCCTCTCTCTCTGCCTGCCTTTCTGCCTACCTGTGATCTCTGTCAAATAAATAAAACATTTAAAAAAATTAAAAAAAAAAAAGAAATAGAAAATATGAACAGACTAATTACTAGTAAAGAGATTGAACCACTAATCAAAAACCTCCCAACAAGCCAAAGTCCAAGAACATATAGCCTGTCTGGTGAATTCTACAAATATTTAAAGAATAATTAATACCAGTTCTTCCAAAAAAATAAATGCAAAAACCCTTCCAAACTCGTATTACATGTCTAGTGTAACATTAATATCAAAACCAGAGATGCCACATCCACACAAATTATGGACCAATATTCTTGATAAACACAGATACAAAACTCTCAACATAATACTAGCAAACAAATTCAACAATCCTTTAAAAGGATCCTACACCAAGATCAAATGGGATTTACTCCAGAGATGAAGGATGGTTCAATATCTACAAATCAATGTGATATGTCACAGTAACAAAATGAGGAGTAAAAGTCATATGATCTGTTCAATACATGCAAAAAAAATAACTTTTGACTAAATTCGCATCCATTTATGATAAAAATTCTCAACAAGGTGAGTATAAAGCAAATGTAACACAACATAATAGAAGCTGCGTATAAGAGGCCCATAGGTAACAACACATGCAATGGTGAAAAGCTGAAAGCTTTACTCTAACATCAGCAATACGACAATGATGACTGCTCTAAATGCTATTAACCAACACAGAGCAGGTTCTGGGGGGGGTCGGCGGGGAGGGGGGAAGGACAACCAAATGGGGAAGGAAGGAGTAAAACTGTCACAATCTGCAGGTCACATGATATTATATATATATAAACCTAAGAATTCTCAAAAAACAAAAACAAAACAAAACCTGTTATGACTAATAACAAATTCAGTTAAGTTGCAGGATACAACTATCAACATACAAAAAAAATCTGTTGTGTTTCGATCCAGTGACAACTATCAAAAAGAGATTAATGAAATGATCTCATTTACAATTGCATCAAAAAAATAAAATACCTAAGATTAAGCATGACTAAGGAGGTAAAAGACCTGTGTCCTGAAAACTAGAAAGCACTGATTAAATAAATTGAAGAAAATACAAGTAAAATAGTCCACGCTCACGAGTTGAAAGAATACTATCAAAATGTCCACACTAATCAAGGACAACCCACAGATTTAGTTCAGTACTTATCAAAATCTCAACGGCATTTTCCACAGAAATTGAACAGTACTACAATTTGAATGGAACCATGAAAGACCCCAAATAGTCAAAGGAATCTCCAAAAAGATCACAACTGGAGGAATCACATTTCCTGACTTCAAAGTACAGTACAACACTATAGTGATCAAAATAGTCTGATATTGACATCAAAACAAACACACAGATCATAGGAACAGATTTTAAAATATTGAAATCAGGGTGCCTGGGTAGCTCAGTGGGTTAAAGCCTCTGCCCTCCGCTCAAGTCATGATCTCAGGGTCCTGGGATCGAGCCCCGTATCGGGCTCTCTGCTCAGCAAGGAACCTGCTTCCCCCTGCCTCTCTGCCTGCTTGTGATCTCTCTCTCTCTCTGTCAAATAAATAAATAAAATCTTTAAAAAAAAAATAAAGTTCTGAAATAAACCCTGTGTAAATTTTCAATGTATGACCGAAGAACCAGGAACATACAATGCAAAAAGGACTCCCAGTCAATAGTGGTGGGAAAATAGTAGCGACACATACTAAAGAACAGAACTGGACTACTTTCTTACACCATGAGCAAATTCAAAATTGATTAAAGAAATGAACATAAGACCTAAACCCATAAAACTCTTAGAAGAAACATACGCAATTAACATTTTGACATTGGTTTGGTGATGATTTCTTTACTCTGATTCCAAAAGCAAAGGCAATTAAAGCAAAAACAAACACAGGATTATATTAAAATAAAAAATTTCTACACAAAAGGAAATTATCAATAAAATAGAAAGTCAACCTACTGAACCTACTGAAAATATGTGCAAATCTTGTATCTGAGAAGAGGTTACTCTGCAAGATACATAAAAAAAAAAAAAATCTTACAACTCAGGACCCTACCCTGAAAAACCTGATTAAAAAATGGGCAGAGAATCCGAGTAGACTTTTTCCAAAGAAGACATACAGATGACCATGGGCATATGAAAAAACATGTTCAACATTACTAATCCAAAAAAAAAAAAAAAAGTAAACCAAAACCACAAGAGATCACCTCCCAACTGTGAGAATGGCTACTATCAAAAAGATAAGAAATAATAAACGTTGGGGAGTATACGGAGAAAAGGGAACTCTTGTGCACTGTTGGTGGAAATAAAAACTGGTGCAGGTATTGTGGAAAACAGTATGGGATCTCCCCACAAAATCAGAACTACTACCATATGATCCAGCAATTTCACTTCTGGATATTTATCCAAAAAAAACAAAACACTTATTTGAAAAGGTATGTGCACACTTATGTTTACTGCAGCATTATTTAAAATAGTCGAGAAACCATAAAACGTGAACGGACAGAAAAAAAAAGATGTGGGGGTGTGTGTGATGGAAAATTATTCAGCCAATAAAAAAAAAAAAAAACAAAGCCTGCCATTGTCATTTGCAACAACATGGACAGACCTTGAGGACATTACGTTAAGCGAAGTAAGTTAGAGCAAGACACTTTTGATCTTGGGAGGTTGTGGGACGGATGTCAGTGGCACTAGTTACGCCTTTAGCAGAGGAGGTAAAAATCAAAGTAGCAAGCGAAACTCTGCAAGGTAACGTACGCTACAGCTCCAGAGTCCTGCTCCTCTTCAGGAACACTCACATCTCTCAGGAAAGACCTTAATGATTTGGAGGAGGGAAAATAACAAGAAGGCAGACAAGAAGAACAGGGAGAAGAGGTTTTTTTAAACTGGCTCCAGCATCGTTTTTCTTTCTTTCTTTCTTTTTTTTAAGGTTTTTATGTATTTATTCCACAGAGAGAGAGCGTTTATGCATGGGGGGCGGGGCTGGTGGTGAGGGGAAGAAGCCCCAAGCCAGGGCTCAATCCCAGGACTCTGAGATCATGACCTAAGCCAAAGCAGAATGCTTAACCAACTGGGGAACCAGGGACCCCGGGTCCCAGGGTTTTACCAAGAAGTTCCTAGACATCTGCAACTTCCTCATTCAAGAATTCCCCTACTGCACCAATAAGCACATTGAAAGTCTCACAACTCCTCCGATTGTTTACAAAATTATTTTTTTAACACTCTCAACTTTAACAATGAATCAGCGCCAGTAACAAACAAAAACTTGTGTTATATCGCCACCTTCTGGAAAATGGAAGAAAGACTTCTAACTGCCAAGCTGGACAACCATTAGAATCAAGTAAACACAATCTTACCTAAAAAAGATGTTCCCTGCTTCCAGTGTGGCACCCCAGACACATTTCATCAAGTACTCTGAAAAATTATGGTAAAATGGTACCACAAAAAGAAAACTCTCCAGCAAGTGAACTGAAAGATATGGAATATTGTATTCTAACTGATAAAGATTTCAAAATAGCTATTATGAAGAAATTCAAGAAGCTACAAGAAAATTCAAGAAGGCTACCTAATGAACTCAGGAATAAAGTTAATGAACGAACAAATTCTTTACTAAAGAGATTAAACTTCTAAATAAAAAAGTACCTAACAAATTCTAGAGCTGAAGAAATCAGTAAGTGAGATGAAGAATACTTTAGAAAGCACTAGAAATATAGAGGATCAGGAGAAAGAGGAAATAAGAAATCTGGAAGATAAGAACTTAGAAGTTACTCAGAACAGAGGAGAGAGAACTAAGGTTTTGTTTTTGTTTTTTAAAGTCAAGAAACCCTGTGAGAGTTATCAGACTCCATTTGAAAAACAGTAAGAATAATGATAGACCAGAAGGGGAAGAGTGGGAAAATTGGGCAGAGAGTTTACCTAAAGCAATAAATATGTAAATCAACTTCACAAATTGAGGAGAAAACTAGACTTAAGCTAATAGAACTCCTAATCACCTCAGGGCATGAAGATCTTTTCCAAGATACATTATAATGAAATGGTCAAAATCTATGATAAAGAATTGTAAAGACAAGGAAAAAGAGGCAGTAACCTACAAAAGAAACCCCATTCGGGTATCATTAGACTTTCTCAGAAGAAACTGGTCAGGCTAGATAGAGTGGCATGACATTTTCAAAGGATTGAAAGAAAAACTGCTAACCAAAGATACTCTATGCAGGGAAGTTATCCTTTGGATAAGATGGTGAAATAAAGGCTTTCCCCAGACACACAAAAGCTGAGGGAGTTTACCACCTCTAGAACTAGCTTTAAAAAACAAAACAAACGGGGTGCCTGGGTGGCTCAGTGAATTAAAGCCTCTTCCTTCGGCTCAGGTCATGATCTCAAGGTCCTGGGTTGAGCCCAGGATCTGGCTGTCTGCTCAGCAGGGAGCCTGCTTCCCCCTCTCTCTGTCCGCCTCTCTGCCTACTTGTGATCTCTTTATCTCTCTCTCTCTGTGTCAAATAAATAAAATCTTTAAAAACAAAAAACCAAAAACAAAAATGCCAAAATAAACCCCACTAAAATCAGCTCTTCAAGATTAAAAACAAAACACACACATGCATGCGCGTGCACACACACACGCACAAAACTTTAAGGTGAAAAATAGCCAGAATTAGAAAACTGTAACTCTATTTTAGAAGAGAGCATTTAACCATTATGCTGTAATTAAACATTTAAGGGAAAAAGCACTAAAATCATAGCTACGGCAATTTTGTAACCAAGTCATAACAAAAAGTAAAATGTGGCATCAAAAATATAAAAGTGTAAAAAAAAAATAAAAATAAAAAAAAAATAAAAGTGTAGGAGTAAAGAGACGTTGTACATAAACCTCAAGGTAACCACAAAGCAAAAACCTAAAACAGAAACCTAAAACATGAAAAAGAGGGGACAGAACGAAGCCGATCACCATAGAAAATCATCAAGTTACAAATGCAGACAGGACCAGAAGATAATGGAAACAATGCAAACACAAAATAATCAGAAAGCCAAAGATAAAATGGCAGGACCAAGTCCTTACATGTCCATCCTTTCCCTAAATCCAAGTCATTTAAATTCAGTAATCAAAAAGCAGGGAGTGGCTGGATGACTAAAGAATAAGACCCAACTATATGGCACGTAAGAGATTTCATTTTGGCTCTAAAGACACTCAGAGATTCAAAATGAAGTGGTCGAAGATATTAAAGGCACACAGACACCAAAATAAAGTGGGCACAGCTTAACTTAAACCAAACAGACTGTCAGCCAAAAATGCTAACAAGAGACAAAGGTTAGTATGTTATAAAACGGGTCAATACATCAAGAAGATGTAACGGATCAAAAATATGTATGCTCCCAACACCAAAGCACCAAATATGTATTAAGCAAATACTAGCAGGTTTAAGGGAGAAAGAAACAACAATACAGTAAGAGTAGGAGATTTCAATGTCCCACTATTAGCAGTAGATAGATCATCCAGACAGAAGATTATCAAAGACATACTGGAAATGAACCACACTTCAGAATGAATGGACTTAACAGACGTATACAGAACACTCCTTCCATAAACAGCACAAGATACATTCTTCCTGGGGGGATTAAGAATGCAGAGCAGGAAGACCCCGAGCTCACTTCTACCCAAGGACAAAACAAATCTCTGACTCCATATGAAACAACTACTTCTGAAAACTGAGGATTAGCTGAAGAGATTTTACAACAAAGGATTTAAAGAAAAAGCCACATCAAGAGGGGTAGGAGGAGCAGGCATGCAGTCTAGCCAGGATCCATACCGTCAAGCAGGAGGGATATGTCATAGAGGCCCTCCCTGAGAAACAAGGACGACAAGCTCCACACTGCGCTCCCCAACCCTGAGAATTTGTCCCAGGAATATGAACCCCCATATCTAAAAATCAGCAGGACTTCTGTCCAGTTTAGCCAGACAGTATTATGAAACCAGCACTCTCATCTACGTCCCAACATAGTGACGGCAGTTTGCAAGGTGCCTGGGTTACAAGCGTTTAAGACCCATGGACTTGTCTTGGGGTATATGCCTGAGGGGCAAGGATCTCTTGGAACATTCTGCAGGGTAAAAGTGCTGATGAACAGTTGCTTTTTATCAGTTTCATTCTAGCAAGCTAGCTGGCGCTGGTGGAAGCTATTTCTGACACTCTTCCATCTCCTGTGCTAGCACTGCTCCCCCACCCCGGCATTCCTCCCACAGCTCACCCCACCAGTCAACACAGCAGGTGCCCCTCCCAACTGGCCTCCCACTTTGCCACACCCACGTGGTGACCTTGGCCAGTACCAGTGCTGCCTCAAGAGGCCCTCATTCCGGAGAAGGGAGAGAGCTTCACACACTAAAGAGTCTGCCCCAGTCACACCCAGGCCTCACAGCCAGAGCAGACCTTAGGGACCCTATAGACCCTCACGCTGTAGTAGCTGCAGCGGGACTTCCTCTAGAAGATGGGCTGGAAAGTGCTGTAAGAGCCCACACGGAGCCTGCGCCTGAGGCACCTGGTTGACCAAAACTTACTGGTTTACCAATGAGTTTTGTACTTTTGGGGCCCACAAGACATCTCATAAAGTTACTCCTTCAAGACTATGAGATGTACATAATACACCCAAAAACACAGGTCAATACAAAAAAGTGAGGAGACAGTGGAACACCTTGCAAATGAATACAAGATAAGACCTCAGAAAAAGAAGAAAACGAAATGGAAATAAGCAATCATCACATAAAAATTTTAAATAAAGGTCAAAGAGATGTTCTTTAGGAGACTTCAGTAGAAAAAAAGATGAAGGGAGGGGTGCAAGACTGCAGAGAAGTAGGAGATGCTGTTGCAACCTGTCCCCTAAAGTGAGCTGGACATCTACCAGAACACTCTCAACACCCATGAAAGCAGCCTGAGGAGCAAGTTTTCTCACTTCTGGATCTCTCTGAGAGCAGAAGACAGCAGTGGAGAGGTAAAAGCAAAGTGGGAACACTCAAACCGATATCGGAGGATAAACAAAAGGGGGAGGGAGCCCCTAGAAGTGATCCAAGAACAGTAATACCCCAAAGGAAAGTGCCCAGTGGTTGGGGACGGCATTAACTTAGAGTCCCATTAAAAACACTTAAAAAGAGGGGCGCCTGGGTGGCTCAGTTGGTTGGGCAGCTGCCTCCGGCTTGGGTCATGATCCTGGAGTCCTGGGATCGAGTCCCATATCGGGCTCCCAGCTCCGCGGGGAGTCTGCTTCTCCCTCTGACCTTCTCCCCTCTCATGCTTTCTCTCACTGCCTCTATCTCAAATAAATAAATAAGATCTTAAATAAATAAATTTAAAAAAAAACCCACTTAAAAAGAGCAAAACGTTTTGAGGAGCAACTAGCAGAAGGGGGTGGTCTCGGGCACGGGCCTAAGCCCGCATTCCCAGGAAGGATACCACTCCCCTCAAAGAGAGACTGGTGGAGGACGGGTCCAATCTGTGGTTCAGGAACCTGCAGCTTTCGGCTCCTTGCACCATTTTATGGGCTGGGCACGCTCCTGCCAGCACCTTAGAGAGTCTGGAGTGGTCCAGGAGCCTGCAGCTTTTCTCTGTGTGCCCCACTCTCTGGACTGAGTACATCCTGGACGACAAGACATTTGCGGCAGGGTCTAGGCACTCCCAGCAGGCCCCGGAGAGAATGCAGGTGAGTGGCCTAACCTCGGGCAGGAATCTGAGCACACTGTGTGTGGGCCTGGAGGCCAGAGAGCACTCACAGAGCCACTGAACAGTGGCTGGGGGTGCACACCACCTGTGACAGATTCTGCTGTGAGCAGAATTTTGAAGAGGGGAGGGCGTGTTCTGGACAACCCAGAGGGGAGCAGACTGAGGTTTCTCTGTGACGGGGAGGTCTGTACTGGGTATGTACAGGCAGATTCCTTGCTTGGACTCTCTGAAAAGGTGAAAAAGCTACAAAAGGGCAAAACCCCTCAGAGAGCAAAAGACTGAGAAACTGGTTTCCACAGAGCTCAGCCCCTTGGGGGGGGGGGGGGCAGGGTGACTCAACCCAAGCAAGACAGACTGGAAAACAGCGCGGCAGGCCCCTCCCCCAGAATACAAGTCAAAAACAAAAGGACAATAACCACAGGGTCCCCATAAAATTTTAAATCCCCAACATCAGGGGAAATCAATATATTAAGCTCCAGATAATACCCTCAAACCTATATATTTCATAGATACAAGGTTTTTTTTCTTATTTTCTTTCTTTTTTTTTATATCACTCATTTTCACATTTCCTATTTTTTAATTTTTTTTAAACTACTTAACATTACAACTAGAGGCTGAATACAATGATAAACCCAGGAAGACTGGAAATAACCTTCCTCACCGGCGAGGAGTTATAACCACCCTCCCATCTTATCCCTCTGTCAGTGTTTCTACATATTTGCTTTTGTTCTTGTATTATATAAATCTTGTTCTTTGGGTTCATTCTGACTAGGGTCTTTTATTTCTTGTCATTTACTTTTGTCGGTCTTCATGTTTGTTCATGTTTGTTTACATATCTTATAAAACTTATTTTGGGGGCCATTTTCTGCCTGGAATTTCTTCTTTTTCTCTCTCTTTTTCTATCCTTATTCTTTCTTTTTGTTGGTGAATCCCAATTACTACAAAACCCTCCAGGGTGCACCCTGCCTGGATTGGGGGCGATATATCCAGCTATACATCCTCTCATCCACTTCTCATCAAAATGACTAGGAGGAGGAACACCCAACGGAGGAAAAACCCAGCGACTGGACCCTCTCCCTCAGAACTATTGGACATGGACATCAACAGTATGTCAGAAAGGGAATTCAGGGTGACAATTATCCAGGCAATGATTAGGATGGAGAAAAACATTAATGACAACAATCTCTGAGGGCAGAAATGAGAACCAGGATAGTAGATGTTAAAAACACTATCAGTGACATCCAATCTAATCTAAATAGTCTAACAGCTAGAGTTACGGAGACAGAGGATAGAATTAGTGATCTAGAGGAGATAAAATGGTTGAGAAGAAAGGTCAGGAGAAGAGCTGGAGCAAACTGCTCAGGAATCGTGAGAAGAGACCTAGGGAAATAAATGATGCCATCAGATTTACTGGAATCCCAGAGGGGGTATAGAAAAACAAAATACTAGAAGATATAGCTGACCAAATTCTGAATGAAAATTTCCCCAACCTGGGGAATGGTACAAGTGTTTGTGTCCTAGAAGCAGAAAGGGCACCCGCCAAGATCAATGAGTCTAGAAAGACACCAAGACACATAATTGTAAAATTTGCAAATTATAATTTTAGACAAGAGGTCCTGAGGGCAGCTAGGGGGAAGATATTCCTTACATACAGAGGAAGACCCATTAGAATAACATAAGACCTGTCCACAGAAACCTGGCAAGCCATAAAGGCATGATATCTTCAGGGCACTAAATGAGAAGAACATGCAGCCATGAATACTTTATCCAGCAAGGCTGACATTTAAAATGGATGGAGAGATAAAGAACTTCCAAAAGCCGCAAGGATTAAATGAGTTTGTGACCCCCCAAGCCAGCACTCCAGGAAATATTAAAGGGGGTTCTGAAATCAAAGTACAAAGAACCCATGAGTGACTTAGAACAGAAATTTACAATCTATAGAAACAAGGACTTCACAGGCAACATGATGTCAATAAAAACTTATCTTTCAATAATCACTCTCAACGTGAACGGCCTAAATGCTCCCATAAAACGGCACAGGGTTGCAGACTGGATAAAACGACAGGACCCGTCCATATGCTGTCTACAAGAGACACATTTGGAACCAAAAGATACATCCAGACTGAAAGTGAAAGGATGGAGAGCCATCTTGCATGCCAACAGGCCTCAAAAGAAAGCTGGGGTAGTGACTCTCATATCAGATACATCAGATTTTAAGCTAAAGACTGTAGTCAGAGATACAGAAGGAAACTATATCATTCTTAAAGGGTCTATCCTCCAAGAAGACCTAATAACTGTAAACATTTATGATCCCAGTATAGGAGCAGCCAACTAAATAAGCCAATTGTTAATCAAAACAGAGTCATATTGATATGAATACATTAATAGTAGATCTTAACACACCACTCTCAGTAACAGACACATCATCTAAACAGAAAATCAATAAAGAAACAATAGCTTTAAATGACACATTGGACCAGGTGGACATCATATATATATACAGAACATTCCATCCTAAAACAACAGAATACTCATTCTTCTCGAGCGCACATGGAACGTTCTCCAGAACAGACCACATACTGGGTCACAAATCAGGACTCAACTGATACCAAGAGATTGAGATGATTCCCTGAATATTCTCAGCCCACAATGCTTTGAAACTGGAATGCAACCACAAGAAAAAGTTTAGAAGGAATTCAAACACTGTGAGGCTAAAGACCAACCTGCTCAAGAATGCCGGGATCAACCAGGAAATCAAACATGAACTTAAGACAATTCATGGAGACCAATGAGAACGAAGACACATCAACCCAAAACCTATGGGAAACGGCAAAGGCAGTCCTAAGGGGGAAATACATTGCCATCCAAGCCTCACTCAAAAATATTGAAAAATCCTGAATACGCCAGCTTTCTTTACACCTTAAAAGAACTGGAAAATCAACAACAAATTAAGCCAACCCCATGCACAAGGAGGGAAATAATCAAGATTAGAACAGAGATCAATGAGTTAGAAACTAGAGAAACAGTAGAACACATCAATGAATCCAGAAGTTGGTTTTTTGAAAGAATCAATAAGACTGATAAGCCACTGGCCAAACTCATCCAAAGGAAAAGAGAGAGGACCCTAACTAACAAAATTATGTGTGAAAGGGGAGAGATCATGAATAACCCAAAGGAAATAGAAAAAATCATCAGAAATTATTATCAACAGCTATATGCCAATAAGTTACACAACCTAGAAAAAAGTGGATGCATTCCTGGAAACCCATAGTCTTCCATGACTGAAACAGGAAGAAACTGACAACCTAAATAGACCAATATCTAGTAATGAGATGGAAGCAGTGATCAAAAACCTCTCAAAAAACAAGAGTCCAGGACCTGACGGATTCCGTGGGGGACTTCTATCAACCATTCAAGGAAGAAATAATACCTATTCTCCTGAAACTGTTTCAAAAAATAGAAACAGAGGGAAAACTTCCAGACTCTTCTATGAAGCCAGCATTACCCTGATCCCCAAACCAGGCAAAGACCCAATCAAAAAGGAGAATTTCAGACCAATATCCATGATAAATATGGATTCCAAGATTCTCAACAAGATACTAGCTAACAGAATCCAACCGTACATTAACAAGATTATTCATCACGACCAGGTGGGATTTATCCTTGGGATACAAGGGTGGTTCAACATTCGCAAATCAATCAATGTGATATCAAACAAATCAATAAGAGAGAAGAATCACATGGTCCTATCAACTGATACAGAAAAAGCATTTGACAAAATTCAGCATCCTTTCCTGATTAAAACTCTTCAAAGTATAGGGATAGAAGGAACATTCCTCAACTTCATAAAATCAATCTATGAAAAGCCTACAGCAAATATCATTCTCAATGGGGAAAAGCTGACAGCCTTCCCTCTGAGATCAGGAACACGACAAGGATGCCCACTCTCACCACTCTTGTTCAACATCGTACTAGAAGTCCTAGCAACAGCAATCAGACAACAAAAAGAAATAAATGGTATTAAAATTGGAAATGAAGAAGTCAAACTCTTCACAGATTACATGATACTTTATATGAAAAACCCTAAAGACTCCACCCCCAAACAACTAGAACTCATACAGCAATTTGGTGATGTGGCAGGATACAAAATTAATGCACAGAAATCAGTTGCTTTCCTATACACTAACAATGAAAATATGGAAAGGGAAATTAGAGATTCGATTAGAGATTAGAGAATTATTTCTCTATTAGGAAATAAGAGAATTTAGAGAATTTTCTAGAATTAGAGAATTAGAGAAATTCGAGAATTTAGAGAATAGAGAGAAATTAGAGAATCGATTACTATAGCACCAAGAACCATAAGATACCTGGGAATAAACCTAACCAAAGAGGTAAAGGATCTGTACTGGAGGAACTACAGAACACTCATGAACAAAACTGAAGACGATGAGGTGGAGCAAGATGGTGGAGAAGTAGAAGGTTGAGATAGACTCGGATCCCAGAAGTTTATCTAGACAGTTATCAAACCATTCTAAAAGCCAGCATACTCAACAGGAGAGAGAAGAGAAAAAGAACTGCAATTCTAGGAGCAGAAAATTGACCTACTGAAACATACGACGTTTGGAAAAGTGAATCCAAAGCGACAGGAAGAGAGACCGCAGGGGGAGGGGCCGGCTCCCTGCAGCAGCAGAGCCCAAAATCGGAACTTTTAGAGTCTGCTCGCTGAGGGACATCGCCCCAGAGGTTAAGTGGGGGGTTTAGCCCTTGCGGGAACAGTGTGGATTCAGGACCCATGAGGTCAAAAAGGGACCGGGGGTGTCTGAGTGCAGCAGAGCCCCCAGGTATCAGGGAGGAGAAGCCAGTGGAAGAGAAGGAGCCATGCAGTGCACTTTCAGCTTGGGCTTACTGTGGACTGTGATCCAAGGCACAATCCAGCCACAGCTCTCTGAGCAGGGACTCCGCAGGAGGCAGTACCAGAGAGACCCCCTCCTTCCCTCTCTGGGAGGAGCAGCACGGCAGTGCACAGCAGGATTCTGCTGGGTTCGGAGCAGGGCCGTGAGTGCTCAGCTCCTCTGGCCTGAGAGTGAGAGGCTGCCATCTACATTCCCAGCCTCCACGGCAATACGGAAAGCACTCAGGGAACAAAGACTCTGGAGAGCGAACCTGAGTGAGTTGCTTGGCCATCCTCAGGCAAGGGGGGGCTATTCCACCTTGAGCAAAGACATTTGAAAATGAAGGCAAAAGGGCCCTCCCCCAGAAGATCAGTGAGAATATCCAGCCAAGACCAAGTTCAATTAGTGAAAAGTGTGCAACTCCAGAGTATTTTTTTCTCCCACTCATCTATTCTTAGTTTGATAAAATGACAAGGTGAAAAAACTCACCACAAAAAAAAAGAAAAAAGAAAAAGAGACAGTACTGACGGCTAGAGACCTAGTTAATACAGACATCAGTAATATATCAAAAATAGAGTTCAAAATGACAGTTATCAGGGTGCTAGCTGGGCTCGAAAAAAGCATGGAAGACATTAAAGAATCCCTTTTTGGAGAAATGAAATCCCTTTGTGGAGAAATAAAAGAACTAAAATCCAACCAAGTGGAAATAAAAAAAGCTATTAATGAGGTTCAATCAAAAATGGAGGCTCTTAATGCTAGAATAAATGAGGCAGAAGAAAGAATTAGTGATATAGAAGACCAAATGACAGAAAATAAAGAAGCTGAGAAAAAGAGAGACAAACAACTATTGGGCCATGAGGGGAGAATTCGAGAGATAAGTGATACCATAAGACACAACAATATTGGAATAATTGGGATCCCAGAAGAAGAAGAAAGAGAGAAAGGGGCCGAAGGTATACTGAAACAAATTATTGTAGAGAATTTCTCTAATCTGCCGAAGGGAACAAGCATCAAAATCCAGGAGGCACAGACAACCACCCCCTCAAAAATCAATAAAAACAGGTCCACATCCCGTCATCTAATAGTAAAACTTACAAGTCTTAGTGACAAAGAGAAATCCTGAAAACAGCTCGAGACAAGAAATCTGTAACATACAGAGACAGGAATGTTATACTGGCAGCAGACCTATCCACAGAGACCTGGCAGGCCAGAAAAGACAGCCATGATATATTCAGAGTGCTAAAGGAGAAAAATATGCAGCTAAGAATACTATACCCAGCTAGGCTGTCACTGAAAAGAGATGGAGAGATAAAAAGCTTCCAGGACAAACAAAAACTAAAGGAATTTGCAAACACCAAACCAGCCCTACAGGAAATATTGAAAGTGGGCCTCTAAACAAAAAGAGAGCCTAAAAGGAACAGAGACCAGAAAGGAAGAGAGACAATATACAGTTAACAGTCATCTTACAGGCAATACAATGGCACTAAATTCATATCTGTCAATAGTTACCCTGAATGTAAATGGGCTAAATGCCTCAATCAAAAGACACAGAGTATCAAAATGGATAAAAAAACAAGACCCATCGATATGCTGTCTACAAGAAACTCATCTTAGACCCAAAGACACCTCCAGCTTTAAAGTGAGGGGTTGGCAAACAATTTACCATGCTAATGGACATCAAAAGAAAGCAGGGTGGCAATCCTTATATCAGATTAATTAGATTTTAAGCCAAAGAATATATTAAGAGATGAAGAAGAACACTATATCATACTTAAAAGGGACTGTCCAACAAGATCTAACAATTGCAAATATCTATGCCCCTAACGTGAGAGCAGCCAATTATATAAACCAATTAACAACAAAGTCAAAGAAACACATCAACAATAATACAATAATAGTAGGGGACTTTAATACCCCCCTCAACGAAATGGATAGATCATCTAAGCAAAAGATCAACAAGGAAATAAAGGCTCTAAATGACAGATTGGACCAGATGGACATCACAGATATATTCAGAACATTCCATCCCAAAGCAACAGAATACACAGTCTTCTCTAGTGCACATGGAACATTCTCCAGAATAGATCACATCCTGGGACACAAATCAGGTCTCAATCGGTACCAAAAGACTGGGATCATTCCTTGCATATTTTCAGACCACAATGCCATGAAACTAGAACTCAATCACAAGGGGAAAGTTGGAAAGAACTCAAATACAAGGAGGCTAAAGAGCATCCTACTAAAGAATGAAT
>CM052809.1:37891131-37923125 GCA_028533885.1 Nasua narica
TTGCACTACTCGGTGTTTACCCCAAAGAAGCAGATGCAGTACAAAGAAGGGCCACATGGACCCCAATGTTCATAGCCGCAATGGCCACAATAGCCAAACTGTGGAAAGAACCAAAATGCCCTTCAACAGATGAGTGGATAAGGAAGATGTGGTACATCTATACAATGGAATATTATGCCTCCATCAGAAAGGATGAATACTCAGCTTTTGTATCAATATGGACAGGACTGGAAGAGATTATGTGGAGTGAAATAAGTCAAGAGGAGAGAATCAATTATCATATGGTCTCACTTACATGTGGAACATAAGGAAAAACACAGAGGGCACTGTGAGAAGGAAAGGAAGGGTGAATTGGGGCAAATCAGAGGGGGTGAAGAACCATGAGACTGTGGACTCTGAGCAACAAACTGAGTGGTTTGGAGGGGATGGGGGTGGGGGGGTGGGCGAGTCTGGTGGTGGGTATTGAGAAGGGCACGTATTGCATGGAGCACTGGGTGTGGTGCAGGAACAATCAATCTTGTAACACTGAGAAAGTAAAATAAACATATTTGGGGGAAAAAAGAAACAAAAAAAAATAAAGAGATTGTAAAGATTAAAAAAAAAGTGGGTCTGAGAAAAGTGAAGAAACACAGAACAATGAAATTGAACCACTATTTCACACCACTCACAAAAAAAAAAAAAAACTCAAAATGGATGCAAAACTTAACTATAAGATCGGAGAGCATAAAACTTCATGAAGAAAACATAGGGGAAAAACTTCCTCAATACTGGTCTTAGCAATTACTTTTTTTACATGATGCTACAAGCACTAATAGCAAAAGCAAAAATCAATAAATGGGGCTACAAATTTAAAAGCTTCTGCACTAAAAAGTAAAGAAAATGAAAAGAGAACCTACAGAACGGGAGAACATGGTTGCATACCATATACTGTACAAGTGGGTAATATCTAAAATATTACACAAGTAAATATCAGGACTAAAAATCCAATTTAAAAAATGGGAGGAACTAGGGGCGCTTGGGTGGCTCAGTGGGTTAAGCCTCTGCTTTCAGCCCAGGTCATGATTTCAGGGTCCCAGGATCAAGCCCCACATTGGGCTCTTTGCTCAGCAAGGAGCCTGGTTCTCCCTCTCCCTCTGCCTGCCTCTGCGTACTTGTGATCTCTTTCTCTAAGATAAGTAAATAAAATCTTTAAAAAAAAATCTTATAAAAAAATGGGAGGAACTAAATAGACCTTTTCCCAAAGAACACATCAAAATAGCCAACAAGCACATGAAAAGATGCTTATCATCAGGGAAATGCAAATCAAAATGAGATACACCTTACATCCATAACAATGTCTATTATCAAGAAGAGAGACATTAGCAAGGATATGGTGAAAATGCAACCTTCATACACTGCTGGTAGGATCGTGGATTGATCTAACTACCAAGAACACGATATGGTGGTGCTTCAAAACATTTTTAAAAGGAGCACCTGGGTGGCTAGGTCTCTCAGGTGTCTGCCTTTGGCGTGGGTCACAGTCACAGGTTCCGGGGATCCAGTCCCATGTCAGTCTCCCTGCTTGGCAGGGAGTCTGCTTCTCTCTCCTCCCCTGCCCCTCCCCTCTGTTGATGTGCCTGTGCTCTCTCAAATAAATTAAACTAAATTAAAAAAAGAACTATCAAATGCTACAGTAATTCCACTTCTGGGTAAATACTGTGTAATATAAGAAACATGTATCTAGATACAGATATAGGTATATCTGACCTTGGTTCCTGACACAGAGCTCCTAAAATGCTTGCAATTCCCCAAGTGATAAGAGCACTAGAGGGATCTTTTGTTCTTTTAAAGTAACTCTGAGTTGGCTCCTAGATGGAGGCTGGTGATCAGAAAGACCAAGCCATCATAATGAGTTGGAATTTTCAGTTTTACACTTCATCCTCCAGAGAGAGAGAATCGGGGCTGGATATGGAGTGAATAAATCATCACGCCCAAACAAGGAAGCCTCCGTAAGATCCCAGAGGTATGAGACTAAGAAAGCTTCCAAGCTGGTGAACATGTAGAGGTGCTGGGAATGTGTCTGAGAGGGAATGGAAGCTCTGTGGTCTTCCCACATACATGGCTCTATTCATCTCTTCCATCTGGATGTTAAACTCTACCCCTTTAGAGTATCCTTGTAGAACAAATCAGTAAAATAAAGAAAACGTTTCTCTGAGTTCTGTGAGCTGCTGTAGCAAATTAATCAAAACTGAGGAAGAGGTTGTTGGAATATCTCATCTAAAGCTGGTTGATCAAAGCCTATGTGAAAACCTCATCTTGAAAAAGTTGTCTGAAGTCAGTGGTGGGTGGGATTGAGCCTGTAACCTGTAGGATCTGGTACTATTCAGGTAGACAGTGTTAGAATTAAGTTCAATTATAGGATACACAACTGGCATCATAAAAACCTCCACACATTTAGTGATCAAACATGTCAGAATGAACAGTTTTGCCAAAATGTTAAGGAGACTCAGGGGCGCCTGGGTAGCTCAGCTGGTTAACAATCTGCCTTCAGCTAAGGCCACAGTCTCCAGGTCCTTGGAGCAAGTCCCACACCGAGTCCCACATCCCTGAGCAGGGAGCCTGCTTCTTCCTCTCCCTCTGCCTCTCCCCTACTGCTTGTTCTCTCTCTCTAATGAATAAATAAAAATCTTAAAAAAAAAGAGAGAGAGAGAGAGAGGGGCACTTAGGTGCCTCAGTGGGTTAAGCCCCTGCCTTCAGCTCGTGTCAGGATCTCAGGGTCCTGGGATGGAGCCTCGCATCGGGCTCTCTGCTCGGTAGGGAGCCTGCTTCCTCCTCTCTCTCTGTGTGCCTCTCTGCCTACTTGTGATCTCTCTGTCAAATAAATAAAGAAAATCTTTAAAGGAAAAAAAAAGATATTAAGGAGACTCACAGAGAATAAAGTCATATTAGAGAAGAATTGGGTCTTTCGTACAAAGGAGAAAGCTGAATTTTTCCTGTATTACTGCTGTTATCAGTGAAGTGCTAAAATGACTTAGCTCATGGAAACATGTGGTTTGAGTAAAGAAAGGATCTGTAAAGAGTATAGAATCTTGGGTGGTCACAGTGATTAACCATGGTCTAGAGCAGCAATTGGGCTGTAATCAGTTACTAAAGACAAAAGTTACCAGTGGAATTCAGAGGTGGGTTCAACTCCCAGAGAATTGGTTCACTCAATGCATAAGGAAATGCAAATAAGAAAAAGACTAAATGCATAATCCACTGATTATTGTATAATAATACAGTAACAAAATTCTAATAGCTAATCTGCAAGTAAAAAAGAAAGCTGACTTGGACAGTGATACTTAATTAAACTCAGATTTCAATCAGTCTGACCTTCAGCCAGTAGCTTCAAAGCCAGATCTCAAAGGAACAATTGTGTAAGGACAACAAAGTAGCTGTAAGACCTCTGGTTATCAAGAAGATAGTCAAAAAACAGAAAGGCTAAAACCAAGAAATCACTGAAACCAGAGGGTACTGTGTGAAAGCATTGTTTCCTCTTACACACTGGTATTAGTTCCTGAAGAACTTTTACTGAAATGGATGGTGAGTCTGTCTCGTTTAAGGGGTAGATCTATGGCTTTGAATGCTGCAGAATGGAAGAGCATGTTGAGGCTGAAACAGGAGTCAGCTTACTATGGAATGATCACAGATGTGATCTAGACACACAGGAAGTTCCTTCTGAGGGTACAGCCCACCTGGTGCACTGGATAAAAACCACAGTAAGGTCTGTTTACACTGAGAAGCAGGACTGTCCATCTCCCATCTACAAATGCCAAAATGAAGACCCAAGAGGAAACAGCAGATATGCTTCACATGCAAGCCATATGGGACTGGTTTTACAACGATCAAGACATTCATGGGCGAGGCCCACTAGTTATTTATGGTAAATGCTATAGTTAAGGGGGGCTCTTTCATATGGACACCCCATATAACACTGTTGCAAAACCCAAAGGATATTTCAGAAAACCTTACTGAATTTGCTGTCTCAGCTTCCTCTTATGGGTTTTAGAGATACCAAAAAAAAAAAAAAAAAAAACAAACAAACCAAAAAAACCACATTAGATTACCAGAGAGAGGAAGATGGAGTGTGAGGATCCTGGGCTCACTTCCTCCCATGGACACACCTAGGCAACAACCACGTGCAACACAACTCACTCTGGTAATGACCTGTGATTGGCAGACCTTCCACAGAAAAAGCAGAAAGAGAAGGCTACATGAAGAAGGGTAGGAGGGAAAACCACTGGCTCAGGAGTGACCCACAAGGGCAAAGAATATCAGATAGGGAGGCATGCCTTGAGGACCAGGTGATAAACCTATACCTGACCGTGAAGACCTGTACTGGAAAGACGAGCCTTCATAATATCTGGCCTTGAAAATCTACAGGACTTAACTCTGGGAGCAGGGCTTACCTCAGAGAGAGGTGGAGGGTTTCAGGAAACCAAGTCTCTGCTCTCAAAGGGCCAGCATTCTAGAGTACTTTGCGGAAGACCCAGCACAGAAACAGGAGTTTGAGAAGTCCCTAGCATATACAAGAAGGATATTTACTACTTTTAAGACATGTGCCAGAGAGACAGGGATCTGCAGGAGCTCTCTCTGGGAACAGAGGTGCCAGTAGGCACCATTTTTTAAATACCTTCAACCCAACACTTGTGGAACCAGATGCAATAGTCTTCATCTACCTCATTAGCACTGCCTACCCCACCCAGGTGTCCCTGAGGGATCTGCCCCCCTTCAATCCACCAGCTTCAGCAAGCATACTCCCCAGAGAAGCTTCCACACTGTAGGCAGCCTCAGTAGGAACCAGCACCCCTCTAGAATGACTCCCTCCCTGCCACACCAGTTAGCAATCCTGAGTGGGACCAATGCCCCTCCAGAGTGACTCCATCCTGGGAAATGGGGGTAAGCTGGCCCCCACCCGCCAGCAGTGGCTGCAGCCAGGCTTCAGTCAGGGATGCTCATTAGTGCCCTCCACAGCACTCAAAGCCAGTCAGTGCATATAGCCAGGCTGAGGATTGGCCCCATCCACAGGAGCACCTGTAGCACTCAAGGCCTCACCTCAACAGGAATATATACACAGGCCACACAGGGAATACATCTGGAGCATCTGGTTCTGGTGACAGAGTTGTGGAGGGACTGCACCACTGGGCACCTTCTATAGAAGGCCACACTTTCAAGGCCAGATGTAGATGATCAACCTAATACATAGTAACACACAGAGGAATCAGACAAAACTAGATAGAGGAATATGATCCAAATGAAGAAATAAGATAAAACCCCAGAAAAAGAAAAACCAAAGGAAATGGAGATAAGCAATCTACCTGATAAGGAGTTCAAAGTAATGGTTATAAAGATACTCACAAGACTCTAGAGAAGAGACCATGAACTCATTGAGAACTTTATGTATATATGTATACACACACGTGTGTGTGTGTGTGTGTGTATGTGTGTGTGTGTGTGTGTGTAAAAGAGAACTGTGGTGGGGAAAAATAGCAATGAGGGACTGTGAGCAGATTCAACTGCCCTGGGACATGGGGAAAAAAATCTGTGTTTCTAAGAGCAACCAGGATATAAAAGATCCCATCCTAGAATGTTGCCAAATGCCAAATGGGAGAGCTACTGAAATTCTGGGTTGGAAGGGCTGGTGAGCACCATTGTTTATATTCTTCTTCTACCTATGCACTCAAGAGCAGGGTCTGGACATTCTACTGACTTATGGCCTCAGTGAGCCCTGCCTGGCCTCTAGACCACACCAGCCCAAGCGCTCCATCAAGGCAGTCTCAGTGCAGTGCCCACTGGGACACCACAGGTTAGGGCTTGCTATAGCTCCAGACATCTCACCAAGGTGACAGGAACACAAAGCCCTCTGGCATATTCTAGGCCCACACTGTTTCAGCTCCAGACAACTTGCCAGGGCATCCTCTGCATGGAGCAGCCCAGATCTCCTGGGTTGGAAAACAAGAAAAGTTGAATTTTATGAGTTCTTGCAACCAGCAGGGCTCAAAGCCTGTAGTGTTAAGGTCAGTGAGCTTGGCTGGGATAGAGCCCTGAGGGCACTGCGCTGCTCCTAAACAGAAGGCAGGCCAACAACCCAGAGACAAAGGAAACAACTCTCTGAAGACTGCCTGGGGCACACAGTGGGGAGGTTATTCACTCTTCTTGGAGCCCCTCCCTGAGAGGCAGCATTCCTGGAGATACCTCTCTGGGAACAAAGGAGCTGGCAGGTGCCATTTCCCTCCCTCACCTTTCAGCATAAACACAGAGCCACCTGCAAGAAGCAGCACAGAGCAGGCACTGGCTGCCTAACTTGCTTATACCAAGCCCTACCCACTGTATTCTGGCAGGACTGTCCTCAGTTTGCCTCAGTCCCAGCAGGGTAGGTCCCTCCCGCCCCCCATAAAAGAACCAAATCCACTGCTCACACCACCTTTGCCTACCACAGAGTTCTGCAGGGCCTCAGTTTACAGGCAGATCAGAGCACTTCTGGTTAAAACTAGCTACATTCAGGGCAAGAACCAAACACTGCCCACAGTAGGCAAGGAGAGCCTCTACAGGTGGCTGGCCTGAGGGACAGAGCAACCAAAACACTAAGCCAAACAGAAGTAACATGCCTGATGGAGAATTTAAAGCAACAATCATAAGGATATTCACTGGGCTTGAGAAAATAGAAGATATCACGGAGACCCCTGTCACAGACATAAATAAGTCAAAGAATCAGAGATGAAGAATGCAATAAATAAGATTGGAAACAGTCTTAATGCAATATATAGGCTGAAAGAAACAGAGGAAAGACAAGAATATCTTAGTGGCCTAGGAGACCAAGATAATGAAGTTGAACAGAAGACAAAAAAAAAAAAAAAAAAAAAGAGGAATTATGGAACATGAGAATAGACCAGGAACTCAGTGACTCCAACCAATGTAGTAACTTTCATATCATAGGAGTCCCAGAAGAAGAGGAAAGAGAAAAGTGGGAAGAAAAATTAAAAAAAAAAAAAAAAAAAAAAAAAGAATAGCTGAAAACTTCCCTAATCTGGGGAAGGAAATAGATATCCAGATCCAGAAGGCACAGAGAACTCTCATCAAAATGGACAAAAGTAGGCCAACACCAAAACATATTGTAATTCAATTTGCAAAATACAGTGATAACGAAAAAATCCTAAAAGCTGTAAGACAAAAATAAGTCGTGAACTTATAAGGGAAGACTCATAAGACTAGCTGGAGATTTTTCAACAGAAACTTGCCAAGCCAGAAGGGAGTGCCATGATATACTCTAAGTGCTGAATGGAAAAAATCTGCAGCCAAGAATACTCTATCCAGCAAGGCTAATATTCAGAATAGAAAGAGAGCAAGAGTTTCCCAAACAATAACTACAGGAGGTTTCTGACCACTAAACCAGCATTGCAAAAAATATTAAAGGGGACTCTTTGAGTGCAAATGAAAGACCAAAAATGACAATATGAAAGTAGAAAACACAGAAGCAGTAAAAATTAAGAGTTCCATAAACATCACTCAAGGAACTCATGCACTAAGAAGGATATAAAATACCTATCGAAAATGTTAAGAGGAGAGGAGGGAAATAAAGGTTGCAACTTGAAAGGCCATTACCTTAACATAGACTATTTGCAGAAGTGACCTAACGGTGACCACATGTCAAAAACCACTAATAAACATGCCAAGAATAAAAAGAATACATATATATCATTAAAGAAAATCAGCAAAACATGAAAAAGGATCAGAGAAAATCCCCACAATGAGAAAACAAGTAATGAAATGGCAATAAATGCATATCAATAATTACTCTGAATGTAAACGGACTCAACAGTCCAATCAAAAGACAGAGTGTCAGAATGGATTAAAAAACAAGACCCAGGGACGCCTGGGTGGCTCCACTGGTTGAGCGGCCTGGGATCGAGTCCTGCATCGGGCTCCTTGCTCCGCGGGGAGCCTGCCCCTCTCTCTCTCTGCCTCTGCCTGCCTCTCTGCCTGCTTGTGTTCTCTCTCTGTTGAATGAATAAGTAAAAAAAAATCTTTAAAAAAAAAAAAAAAAAAAAAAAACAAGACCCATCTATATGCTGCCTACACGGGACTCATTTTAAACCTAAAGACCACTGCAGATTGCAAGTGAAGGGATAGACAAACATTTATCATGCAAACAGATGTCAAAAGAAAGCCAGACTAGCAAAACGTACATTAGACAGATCAGACTTTAAAAAACTTTAACAACAAACAAAGAGCACTCTGTAATAATAAAGAGGACAATCTTACCAGAAGATGTAACAATTATAAATATTTATGCACCCAACATCAAAGTACCCAAAAACATAAAACAATAATCAACATACAGGAACTAAATGAGAATAATACAGTAATAGTAGAGCCCTTTAACACTCCACTTACATCAATAGAGAGATTATCTACAGAAAATGAACAAGGAAACAATGGGTTTGAATGACATACTGGACCTCTTGGACTTAACAGATACACTTCCAACATTCCATACTAAAACAGCAAAATACACATTCTTTTCAAGCGCACATGAAACATTTGCCCGAATAAGTCACATATTAGATCACAAAACAGGCCTCAACAAATACAGAAAGACTGTAGTCATACCATGTACCTTTTCAGACCACAACGCTACAAAATTAGAAGTTAACCATAAGAAAAACTCTGGTAAGATTACAAAGACATGGAGGTTAAAACACGCTTCGAAACAATGAATGGACCAACCGGGAAATCAAAGAAGAAATTAAAAAAAAAGGAAAAAAATCATGGCAACAAATGAAAATGAAAACACAACGGTCTAAAACCTTTGGGATGCAGCAAAAGCAGACCTATGACTGAAGTATACAGCGTACAGGCCTACTTCAAGATGCAAGAAAATCTCAAACAGGGGTGCCTGGGTGACTCAGTGGGTTAAAGGCTCTGCCTTCGGCTCAGGTCATCATCTCAGGATCATGGGATCAAGCCCCACATCGGGCTCTCTGCTCTGTGGGGAGCCTGCTTCCCCCTCTCTCTCTGCCTGCCTCTTTGCCTACTTGTGATCTGTTAAATAAATTAAATCTTTAAAAAAAAAAAAAAGAAAAAGAAAATCTTTTTCAAACAACCTAATTGGACACCTAAAGGAGCTAGAAAAAGACTAATAGATGAAGCCTAAAGCCAGCAGAAAGAAGAAATAAAGACTAGGGCAAAAATAAATGATACAGCAACCAAAACCAAAAAATAAGAAAAAAAGTAAAGAAAATGAAAGAACAGATCAGCTGGGTCTTTGAAAAATTAACAAAATTGATGTATCTACAGCCAGACTTATCAAAAAGAAAAGAGAAAGCAGAATCACAAATGACAGAGAAATAACACCAGCAAAAAACAATTATAAGAGAATATTATGAAAAACAATATACCAACAACAAATCAGACAACCTAGAGGAAATGGATAAATTCCTGGAAACATATACACTATCAAAACTGAAACAAGAAGAAATAGAAAACTTGAACAGACCAATAACCAGCAACAAAACTGAATCAGTAATCAAAAAACTTGCAACAAACAAAAGTCCAGGACCAGATGGCTTCATGGTGAATTTTACCAAACACATAAAGAAGAGTTAACTGGGTGGAGCAGTTGGTGGAGTGTCCAATGCTTGATTTCGGCTCAGGATGGGGTCTCAAGGTCATGAGATCAAACTCCACTTTGGGCTCCATCCTCAGTGCTGAGTCTGCTGGGGATTCTCTCTCCTCCATCTGCCCCTCCTGCTCATGTTCTCCCTCTCCAAAATAAATAAATCTTTTGAATATATATATATATCATGAAAAAGATTTAATACCCATTCTTCTCAAACTATTCCAAAAAAAGAAAGGAAAACTTCCAAATTCATTGCAGAAGGCCAGCATTACCTTCATACCAAAACCAGGTGAAGACACCACTAAAAAAAGAACTACAGACTAATCTCTCTGATGAACATGGATGCAAAAATTTTCAACCACATACAAGCAAACCAAATTCAACAAGACCTTAAAAAAATCATTCCTTACAATCAAGTGGAATTTATTCCCGGTAGCAAGGGTGGTTCGATATTTGCAAATCAATCAATGTGATATATCACATTAATAGAAGATAAGAACCATATGATCATTTCAATAGATGCAGAAATACCATCTGACAATGTACACCATTCATGATAAAAACTCAACAAACTAGATTTACAGGAAACATATCTCAACATAATAAGGCCTTCTGTGAAAAATCCTCAGATATTCTCATCCCCAATGGGGAAAAACAGAACTTTTCCTGTTCAGAAACAAGACAGGGATATCCACTCTGACCATTTTTTTTCTCCATAGTAACTGGAAGTCTCAGCCACAGCCATCAGACAAAAAGAAATAAAAACCATTCAAATTAGCAAAGAAGATGTAAAACTTTCACTATTTCCACATGACATGATGTTCTATATAGATAACCCAAAATTCCACTTAAAAACTGCTAGAACTGATAGATCTATTCAGTAAAGTCAGAGAATACAATAATCAAGGTACAGAAATCTGTTGCATTTCTATATACCACTATGAAGCAGCAGCAAGAGAAATCAAGGAATCCATCCAGTTACCATTATAAAAACAATAAAGTAATTAGGAATAAACCTAACCAGAGAAAGACAAATACCAAAAGATATCACTCATATGGGGAATTTAAGAAACCAAACAAATGAACGTAGGGGAAGGGAAGGAAAAATAAGATGAAAACAGAGAGGGAGACAAACCTTAAGAGAATCCTACCTACAGGAAACAAACTGAGGTTTAATGGAGAGGAAGGGAGTGGGGGGATGGAAGTAATGGGGTGATGGGCATTAAGGAGGCATTTGCTGTAATGAGAACTGGGCATTATATTCAACTGATGAATCACCAAACTCTGTATCTGAAATAATACACCACATACTAAGTGATTTTAAATAAAAAAACAGTACACTTATGATAAGCACTGAGTAATGCAGCGTCGTTGAGTCACTATGTTGTACACCTGAAATTACTCTAACAGGGTATGCTAGTTATCCTAAAATTTATTATAAATACAAACATATAAATACAAACATATAAATATACATAGATGATTTTTTTTAAGTGGGTTAAATAAAATGCATATTCATAGGGTTAAATACAGCATGATCAAAGGTTGGGTAGGCCAAAGAAACCCCTTGCTTATCTCTCAACAGTAGAAGGCGCCAAACAAGTAAGCTCTACTTACCCCAGTTTGGAAAAATTTTAAAGAGGGAATATAGAGATTACTGTGAGAAATCTGACCGGCAATCTCTTGACAATAGTTAGGCACATTAACCAAGTTAAAGATTGACAAAAGGGTCTGGGTTCCTTGGCTGAACCCCTCACTGGGGATGTAGAGCCTTCTATACAGGAGTGGGTAAAATAATCAGGAGGATTGAAAACACACGTTTCCAGGACTCCTTGATAAAGGGAGCCCCCAAACTGTACACCAAACCCATTCATGAAACCCTAATGGGACTGTGATTAAATCGAAAGAAGATAAAAATGTGAGAGCTGCTAAGATTATGAAAGTTGCCACGTTCAAACAGGCTTCAGGTAAAGAAGCTATGTCTCCTTTACCTGAATGTTTGATGAAAATAAATAGTTTATCTGGCTAATACTTCCATAACTAGGTAGGAGATAATAACAATAGTTCCCATAACAGTTCCCATAATGGCCAACAGTTAGGTGAGAGTGATTCTCCTCAGTACCAGTTTGACAGAAAATTATAAGGTGAGAGTGATTCTCCTCAGTACCAGTTTGACAGAAAATTATAAATGACACGTAGAACATTGGTTGCTGAAAATGGAGGAAAATAGACATGGAGCACTTATGTATACATCTTTGTGAGTGTGTGCTAACACTCAACCTGAGTGGGATAAAGGAGTGTCCTCATTGGATAGATTCCTTTATTTTTCCAGTGGATCTGGAGTAGAGGGGGTAGGGAGGGATGCCGGTATGGTCTTTCCTAAGTAACTTCATTTTTCCCCCCTTTCCTTACCTAATGCAGAGGTCCTATGACCAGTTCTAACTACAAAGGCTGGAAGCAGGAATGATTCCAAAACAACTATTTTAAACCTCTGGGTCAGAATTCCTTAGGGTCTGATGGGGAAAGATGTGCCCTTACCTTATCTGACAAAATTGGGACTAACAGTAAATGAAGCTATATTGCCGGATGGTCAAAAGAGCTCACTCATTCCCCATGTAACCTTACCCGACATGAAGAGAGTAAGAGGGAGGCACTTGCTAGACTAGTATTGCTGCCTGTAACCCATATCATCATGGCAGCCAGAACCAATGTCCCTTCTAAAGGAGACTCTGGATATAAACAGATAGGAGGAGGACCAGTGGCTTAATGGTAGAGTGATGAATAAATGAGGTATATATTTAAGGAAATCCTGTATTACTTTAACACCTCGAAACAGGATCAGGGCAAGAGAAAGTTGAATCTTAGCTCAGATTTACATACATACATAGGCTTCAAATGGTGAACCCAAATGTTTGTGGACACTACTCCTGCTTTTGGGACCCAAGATACTGAATAGAAGCTTACAAACCTGAGTGGCCTTGCCTTGGGAAATTTTTAATTATGTTTTATCCATTCACATGATGATGGACATAATTTTAGTTTAGTTTTGTTAATTTTTAGTTTTTATTTTAATTCTAATATAATAGTTTGCGGTTTCACAAGTACAACACAGTCATTCAGTAATTCTATACATTACTCAGTGCTCATCAAGAGTAGTCTTAATCCCCCTCACCTATTTCACCCATCCTCCCACCCACCTTTCCCCTATAGTAACCACCAGTTTGTTCTAACTAAGGCTTTTTTTTTTAATCTTTTTGTTTGCTTTTCATATGGTAATGACGGGCTGGAAAGATTACTCATCACTGCATGGGATTCCACTAACACGCCAGCAGTCCAGTCTTTTGACTTCTCTTTCATTGTGCTTTAAGAAGCATGTGGCCAGAGATCAAGGGGTAGACTGTTAACTAAATGCAAAAAAAAAAAAAAAAACCATATATATATACATATATATATATATATATATAGTTTAGTTTTTAGCACCGAGCTCCTAAAACTCTTCTAATTCTCTAAGTGTTCAGAGCAGGAGGTCCATCTTTTGCTCTATTGAAGTGAATCAGCGGGTTCTTGGAAGGCTCCTGGATGGGGGCTAGTAAACACAAAGTCCAAGCCGTGATCAGAAACTTGGAATTTTCAGCAATCCCCTTCATCCTTCAGAAAGGAGAGGAACTGGCAAGGAGTTAACTGGTCATGCCTATGTGAAGGAGCCTCTATGAAAATCTTATAGGAAAGGGTTTGGAGGACACTTCTGGAGAAGATGGAAACTTTCCATGTTTCTTCCTTGCCTTACTTATTTCTTCCATGTGGATGTTCAGCTGTATCCTTTAGCATGGTTTGGGGTTTTTGTTTTTAATAATTGACCAATAGAAGCAAATAAAATGTTTAAGTTCTGTCAGCCACTCCAGCCAATTAATAGAACCTGAGGAAGGGATTACTGCAATCTCTGATCTATACCTTGCAAAGAGTGTGGTGCTACAGGAGTTTATTGGGACTGAGCCATTAACATGGGGGATCTAACAGTATGCAGGTAGACAATGTTAAAACTGAATTATAGGATCAACTGTAGTCATAGAAAAGTGTTCAGTATGGGAAAAACCCTCCAACATTTGGTAACTGGAAGTGTTTTTTGTGCAGAGTAAAGGATACTGACAGGCAAGGAATTCAGAGTAACTGGGTTTTCCCCCACAAAGGAAAGAGGAAATGAAAACAGGATTTCCCAGAGAGATAGGCATGCACATGTTTATTGCAGCATTTTTCACGAATGTTAAGGTAGGGGCACTGAAATGTCTATCAACATATGAATGGAGAAAAAAAAGATGTGGCATTTATACACAATGAATTCTTTAGCAAGGATAAAGCTGGTTACTCTGCCCCCACTCCCCCTTTTTTTTTTTTGACAAAATGGATGGACCTTGAACACCTTATACAAAGTGAGACAAGTCAGAAAGACAAAGTCAGGTATTGCTAAATATCCCTTATATGTGAAATCTCAAAGAATCCAACTTGCGAAAACAAAATAACAAACAAACAGAAAAAGCCCACAGAGTAAAATGGTAGTTACTAGGGAGTGGGTGAATTGGAGGAATAAAATTCATGTTGTTTAAACCTACAAATGTAAAGCAAGCAGTGAAGAAGCCACAGTGAACTAACAGTGTACTATCATCAGTATTGTACTGGAGTTAGGTAAGGTGATAAATATTGCTGCAACTGGGTTTGTATTACAGTACATCAATGGATCAAAGCCAAGTAATACACATCTGTAATTCATACATTGTATTTTTATTGAATGTACTTGACACAGAACAGAGGATCATCAAAACTCTGGCAATGGAGGAAACAAAAGTCTTCTAGATGAACCAGGATTGAACTGGGAACTAGGATACAGTCCATCTACAGGCAACTGAGGAAGGCAGGCTCACAAAGGAGACTTGAGAAGGGGTGGCCAAGGAGATGGACAGAGAATGGGGCAAGAGTGAGGTACTAAGAATCAAGAAAGGAGGGAGTTGAGATGGAAGGAGTGATGCACCACACACTATGGAAGGATGTAAAGAAAAAAAAGATTTCCCATCACTCTGACAAGAGCAGTTTTAGAGTAACTGTGGAGAGACAGACAGCCCTGAATGGAGTGTGAAAGATAGCACTGAACACGAGATTCCGTGCTGGTGAGTACTTTCAAAGAAAACCCGAGAGAGAGTAATTGAGTGATGACTGTCTAAGGAGGGCTCCCCCCACCAAAATTAGAGGCTTATTTATCATATTAAGGAGAACACACATAGCGTTTGAAGATAAAAGCAAAAAATGGATATCCTCTCCATCCAAGGAATATTTTCCCATGTCTATTCCTGTTCCTATCTCCTCTACTCCCACCCTACACACTTTGCTTTCAATATGACCATCTCGAATTAATTCATTTTGTCTTTTCCTAAATGTTACTCATTTCTAGGACACAGAGCTTCTAACAACTATTTGCCATGAAATCAACGATGCTACTTCTGATGTCCACACTGCACTACCAGACATTTCAATTATTTTCTTAAAACTTTCTATCTACACAAGAAATGCACTACCTCATTATAACAGTGATGAATACAGTTAACGTGATCGAGGCCAGAAGTCAGCCAACAAGTGGGTGACAAGCCTAACTGAGCTAGGGTTTTAAAGTGTTGTTTTCACCAAATCACAAAACCATTCCCCAGACAAGTAAAGGCTATCGTGTTTCTGAAAAGTTAGCAGCTGCTCCTTTACCCTTTCCCCGCCCCCCTCATTGGTATGCACCTGGTGTAATCCATTTCCTATGGTCAACATCACTCCAGAGCAACTGTAAATTAGAATATCTCCTGGCATCTTTTTGCCCTTGCCTCTATTCATAGAGCAGAGAAGTCAAAAGACAAGGGTCAGCTAATGGGGATCAAGCCAAAATTCAAAGGACATTTAAAAATAGAACTTGAGAGGGAGGAGTGGTATCGCTAATGGAAATTCTGGAAACTGACACATAACCACAGGCTTAGCAAGGAAGAAAATGGCCTTCACAAAAGACCAAGTGTTGACACTTGAGCTAAAGGGGAAGTCAGGTTTTGTGAGGGGAAGTGTGTGTGTGTGGATTTCTTAGAGATATGATGGCATGAGCAAGCAATAAGTATCTGGTTTAAAAAGGGTCTTAAAACAGATTTTCAGGTGCTAAGAATTCCAATCCTTGAGCTAAAAAACAGTGTTTTGTCAACAACACAAGATTTTTATGTATTGTCAAACATCGAATGAAACCTGAATACATCTAGAAAATCTTCCACTCTTTCAATCACTCTTAGGGTATACTACACATTGTCTGGTGCTTGGGTCTGCTTAGATTACTCGAACACTCAAAAAAAACCCAAAAAACAAAAAGCCAGATACATTTCATTATTTCCCTTACAGACCTGGCTCCCTCTAGATGGTAAGGATCTATAACATTTTCTTTGTACTATCAGTAGAAAACAGAAAACTGTTCCAAGGTTTCCAAGGGCAGTATTTCCAAGGCAACTGCCCTGTTCCAAGGGCAATATTGTATTTAAAAAACCAATTAACTTCTTGGAATCTTTAAAATAATCATTTGATCCCCAGACCTTCACAGTCAACGCAATGATTTTTGTCTCAAAGAACCAATCCCTGTATTTTAAGTATCATTTAGTATTAAAACCACCTTAAAAAAAAAATCACTCCATGATCTCATCATTAAAACCAAGTATGGGGGGCGCCTGGGTGGCTCAGTCAGTTGAGCATCTGCTTTCGGCTTGGCTCGGGTCATGATCCCAGGGTCCTGGAATCGAGCCCCACATCACGCTTCTCCTCAGGGGGGACTCTGCTTCTTCCTCTGTCCTTTTCCCTGCTCGTGCTTATGCTCTCTCTCACTCTCTTTCAAATACATAAATAAAATCTTTTAAAAAGCAAGTACAGGTTTATGGTATCCCCAGTCTTTTCTTCTGGGGCCTCAAGGTGCATTATTTTATTCATCTACTCATTCTTTTATTTTACAGCCTTTATCTGTCAGGCACATAAATTGAGTTCTTCATGACACTCTGAGGTTCTTTTCCATGAAACCAGTCAGCCACCTGTCAGCGTGATCCCCATAATGACAAAAATGACCCAGCCAAAACAAATTCTGGAGGAAAGATCGCAGAGAGAACAGTCTTTCAAGTTCACTATCTCTACCTTGACTAATCAGAGCGTATGGTGAAGCCCAGGATAAAAAAAAATTTTTTTTAAAGATTCTCAAGTGCTTTTCATGTGATCCAGTTTCCTGAAGCGTGTACACACACCCGCCCCCCAACAGGAGGTTGACAATAACACAATTTGGTACAGCTTTCCCCAATACAGAGCAAATTAAAGCTTTCTTTGCCCTCAAAGATTCTACACCTAGTCAAGTCATTACATTTGCTCTTCCACCTGTCCCCTATTCTTCACCAACCAGGACTTATCAAGTCCAAGAGTAACAGCTGCCTTACTTCCATTAGGCTCAACAACTGAGCGTGCAAATTCAGCCGTGGGCAAAGCAATTTAAGCCATGGCAACATCGTGGAATAAACAAACCCCCAAACAAACGCACAAACAGTGAATGATCCCTTAAAGACTTTCCCCTTGTCTCCTTTTCAGACAATTTCTAATTTCTGATGGTGGCCCATGAAAATGAATTTGCCCACTCCGCTTGGAACAGTGCAGGGATGGTACATTAACTTTCCCATTCGTGGTACCGGCAGAGACAGCTTTTCATTTACAGGCAAACCCAAGAACAAGAGACCGTGCTCTGCGCTCTAGGAGATTCCCATTCACTCGACACAGACTCAGTGTGGCCAACAGCCCCCAATGATCCCATATGCTGTTTTTCATACTTCTCCTCACTTCACAGTACAGCTAAAACAAATTACAACAGGCTTGGCTTAAAACAAAACCCACATATTATCTTGTGATTCAGTAGGAAGAAGTCCTACTAGTATCACCAGCCTAAAATTAATGTGTTGGCAGGGACACGTTCCTTACCGGAGGCTCTGGGTAGGAATCTGTTTTCAAGCGCTTTCAGGTCCTCGGACGAATTCAGTTTCCTGTGGTTGTAGGATTGAGATTTTCAGTTCTTCGCTATCACCCAGGAACCAATCTCTACTCCTATAGCCAGTCTGTGTATGTCCTTATGTTTAAAAAAAAAAAAAAAAGGTCCTAAAAGCTCCTCCAGTCATTATACTTCATATCTCAGAGCTGGCAACTGCATATCAAATACCTTTCACCGTTACAATCCTCCTGACCTTCTCTCCTCCGCCATTTCTCTGCACTTTCCTCTTCAGCCCACCTCTTCCGCTTTTAAAAGCTTATGTGATTTCATTGGGCTCACCTGGAGATTCCAGAATAATCGCCTCACCTTAGGATCCGTATCTTTAATTACATTTGCAAACTTCCTTCTACCATGTCCATAGGTCCCAGGGATTAAGGAATTAACATCTTTAGAAGGAGCCATTATGATGCCTAACATATACCTTTACCTAACTCCCTCCCCTTAACTATGGAACAGATTCAGTAAGTAAAATGCAACAGAGGTTATGAGATGTCACTTCCAAGACTGATTACTAAAAGAACGTAGGGGCACCTGGGTGGCTCAGTGGGTTAAGCCTGTGACTTCGGCTCAGGTCATGATCCCAAGGTCCTAGAATCGAGTCCCTCATCAGGCTCCTTGCTCAGCAGGGAGCCTGCTTATCCCTCTGCCTCTGCCTGCTTGTGCGCTCGCGCGCGCTCGCTCGCTCGCTCTCTGACAAATAAATAAAACCTTAAAAAAAAAAAAAAAGAAGAACGCAAATTCCATCTTGGGGCACTCTCGCTCTCCATCCCTTGCTCTGAGCACGCCACTTGCCTTGTTGGGAAGCAAACATAAAATAAAGACGTCCATGAAATGTAGCTTGCAAGCAGAAGCAAATCTTCTTAGGACAGGTAACAGCCAAATGAATGACTTTGGAAGTACATCTACCTGAGTAAAGACTTGAAAGATCTGCAGGGGCCAGCCAACTTCTTGATTGTATCTTTATTCGGAACCTGTTCCTGACATACTCAGCTAAGCCACTCCCAGATTACTGACGTACAGAAACTAAAATAATGCTAGTTGTTTTAAGCTGCTAAATTCTGGAATTATTTGTTATGCACTTGGGACCTATTAGCCTTGGATTCAAGGAGACTGGTCCATGTAAATAGGGAGAGAAAATACTGAGTATACAGTAGGATTGGCCACAGCAGGGAAAAGAAGTGTTGGCCTTCTCTTCGGTGGCTGGAGCAGCGTTTCACCAAGTGTGGTCCACGGACCACTTATATTGGAATCACATATGATGCTTGACTGATTAAGCTGCAGTTTCCGGAGCCATCTAAATTAGAATCTCTGGGGAATAAATGTGCCATCCTAATAAGCTTCTCAAATAGTGTTTATTCTTATACAAGTTCGAGGACCACTGATATGGTGGATAAGAATGCAGACTTTGAACAATCTGTGTTTAAACCTCAACTCTGTTGAAAATTTTAACTGTTTCGTTCCTTCGGGATCCCCAGCACCTAAACAGCACCTGGCACGAAGTCGCTGGTCAAAAAATGTTTCTTGAAAACAGGGCTGATGGAAGGGATGGGCTAGATGGGTGAAGGGTATGAAGGAGGACACTTGTGACGAGCACTGGGTGTTTGTTTTAAGTCAGGAATCACTGAATTCTACTCCAGAAACCAATATTGCACTGTATGTTAACTGCCTAAAATTTAAATAAAAAACAAAACTAAATTTAAAAAAAATTAAAAGATATATATGATCTTTAAAAAAGTTTGTTGAGTGAACAAATAATTAAATAGATGACCAAGGACAACTGTCTTAATTTCACTGATTTCCTTATTAGAAAAAAAATGAAAACAAGGATGGTAACCCCTATTTTATTTTATTTTTATAACCCCTATTGTGAGAATTAAATGAGCTAACATGTGTGTAACAGTTTGCACAGAGCCCGACAGCCGCACAAAGCACCCTCTGCGTCGAGCTGGTAATGGTGCTTATGTTTGTATGGTCCTCACACAAGCAGTTGTGACAGCAACAGTGACAGAGAAAACCGTTCGCTCTCAAAAAAAAACTCATGAGCTAGAAAATGTGTTCTCTCTGGGCTGGTTGAAGAGATGCTAGGTGAGAATGCTAGGAGTAAGGGCACATTTCCAGTGTTGATCAGAAAAAACATTCTTTAGAAGGTCCAAATATTCTTTTTCAGTGAAGCTGTGGGGAGGGGGTGGTAAAAGGCCTGACATAAAGAAATACAAATTATGTGCATATTCTTATTTATCCTATTTCTTTTTCCCCCAAATAGGAATTTTTGTATTTCTGGTCCAATATCACTGGATGTTCATTAGCTTCATGCATAAAAGCTGTGCCAACTGCTCTCGGTACAATTTTGAAAACATTTTAAAAATAATTCAGACTGAAAAGTGCTCTATGAATACAAGAGAGCAGTGAGTGGAATTTGGAAAAATACTTTGTGCAACGTAATCACTTCACCAGCATTCAAATATTAGAGATAGCGACATTTAATTTGGCTTAGAATTTTACTAACATGGGATCTATTCTTTATCTTTTTAAGATTTTATTTATTTATTTCACCTAGAGAGAGAGAGAGAGATAACAAGCAGGCAGAGAGAGAAAGGGAAGCAGGCTCCCTGCTGAGCAGAGAGCCCCATGCGGGGCTCAATCCCAGGACCCTGAGATCATGACCCGAGCCAAAGCCAGAGGCTTTGACCCACTGGGCCACCCAGGCGCCCCTGTATTCTTTATCTTGATCATGTTGCTGATTTTGTGGCTGCAGGGATTTTAAAATGTGCTCACGGTTTCTCTGATACTCTTAAGAAATGGAACCTAATTCCCTTTCCCTACAGTGTGAGCTGCACTTAGTGATCTGCTTCTAACAAACAGGAAAAAGAGGAGGTGATGATAGACTCCAGGGGCTAGGTCATATCACACTGCAGTTTCCTCTTGCTTGCTCTCTCTTGGATCTACACTCTGGGGGAAGTCACTTGCTATTGCAAGGACGCTGAAGTAATGTAAGGCATCCTGTCAACAGCCATGAGAGTCAGCCATCTTGGAAACATGCTCTGGCCTCAAACTGTCAGGTGTCTGCATCTCTTTTAACATCCTGCCTGGGTCCTAAGTCTGAACCACCCAGGTAAGCTGCTCCCCCATTCCTGATCCACAGAAAATGTACAGTGACAAATGCTTGCTGCTTTAAGCCTAATTTGGGGGGTAATTTGTTACATGACAATAGATAACTAATCCAACAGGTAGACACATATGTCAAATCTGTCACATTATACACTTTAAGTATGTGCAGTTTATTATTTCTCAGTTATAACTCAATAAACCAAAAAAGTAAAAGATGCAAAATAGAACTAAAATACTACGATTTATTACTGAATGGGAATCTGGCTCTTTTTAAAATGACCAATGAGCAGATTAAAGCCAAGTATAGAACTGGAGTTTTGGTCAAACAGACCCCCTCCACCCCAAAAAGAATTCCAGGAAATAATGATACTACTCTATCAACTCCATATTCAAAATAAAGAGCCAGCCATGCTTCCTGGATTCCTATGCCTATTGGTTGTCAAAATCTTTTCCTTATTTCGCCCGGGTCTCCTGATATGCTTAAAAGAAAATATGAACAAAACAATTTCTTTTTAACAGGCATGGAAATGCTTTAATTAACTACGATCCAGTCTTGATTAAGACAACAACTGGAAGCAAGAGTTCTGGAGTGACAAAGAACATTCTGGTAGATCTTGAAGAAGAAACTTGACACTGGAAGGAAATCATGTATTTATAATGCAATGTCTATGTACATAATTTTGAGATAGACGGATCAGTGTATAGAATTGTATTTTCCCAGGCTATCGCCCATACAGTATTTTAAATGCCTATTTATAGTTCATTTTCATATGAAATCCTATAATTTATATAAGCAATTCTCTGTTATCGATACTTTGCTCATTTCTAACTTTTTGGTCATCAGTAATTCTGTGATGAGCATCCCTTTAGCTAAAGCTTTACTTGCTTCTCTCTTCAGGGCAGATTTTTTCAAAAGAAAGTTCAACATGTCTGAACCTTGCTAAAGCTCGTATTACAAATTACCAATTGGCTTTCCAAAAACACCAGGCCAATTTACAGACTCATTTACACACTATAAGAATTCCTGTCTCACCACATTCTTATAAGCATTGTGGAATTTTTTTAAGTTGTGCCATTTTTTTTTTCAGGAGTTTCTGAGGAATTTTAAATTTTCTACCATCCCCACAACTGCTCCACACCATTTTGTTTCCTTTATTGAAAACATGTTCATTTGATGATAACTCCATTTTCAAGCCTGGTAAGGCCTTTTGGTTGGCAAGTTTTAGCACCAAATAGAATGTAGTGATCAAATCTCAAAAAAACCATTAGATTTGCAAATTCATTAATTTTTTTATTAAGAGTTAAATTTCTAAATGACTGACTAGAATAGTTAAAAGCAATTAAAGTCCAATGAGCATTCTCATTTGAGGCTAAGTATCTGCCCCTTCCTATTTAATAAAAACAAAGGCAATGCTCTCATAAACTAGACCCACTGAGGAAAAAATTCAATTCTCAGGATCAACTCTATGTGATGCCAAAGGACTATTATAAGTACCTTTCTACCGAGCATATTGCATTTAAAAATTATGGGGAAGTTACATAAAAGACAAGCACAACAAAACCCAAAAACGTGGCCACTGCTATCGTCATAGATAGTAGAGAAGAAGCTTTGAGACCTTAACTAACTTGTCTAAGGGGAGAGAGACCGCAAGTGGCAGAGATTGAAGGAGCAGAGCAGGGCTGGCTCCTTTTGCTTACACCCACCTTCTTGTGTGTGGCCCCCCGCAGGACCTGCCTCTGGGAGGGTCTGAGTGTGGCTCAGCCCTCCCTTGAGCTAATTAGCCCAGAAGGCCTATGAGTTGGGTTTGGGTTAGCCAATAGGAACACGGAACCCCTGCCTGGAAAGAATATAAACCCCGCCTTTTGCCCGCCAAACTTGTGCGCCAATGCTGGCCAGGGTGATAGGCTAGTTCAAACAGTTACTAAGCAACTTTCTGTGTGTTACAAACTCATTGGCCACTGGCCCCTCTAAAACTGTTGCGCTTTTTGAAACTTGCTCTCTTTCTCTACACCAAGCCGCTGTGTCGGTGAGTGTGAGAGAGAGCTCAAGCTAGCTTGAATACAGGGCTCTTTTGCTTTTGCTCTTTTTCTGATACATGTACCCTCGAGTCCTCTCTGCCTCTCTACAGGAAGTGCACACAGATCGTCAAGTGGTTGCTTTGACTCAGCTCCCTGGTGGTATTTGGGGATCTCAAAATCTGGGCATAACAGAGATAGGCTTTATATCTACATCTTTCCAACACTAAATCCTGTACTCTTCCCTGTACAGAGTTATCAGAGATTCAACATATAGTTTTATTTGACTGTTTTTGTCCAAGATATTGGAGGCACCTTGGCATAACAGAACGAACAGAGGCTTTGCATTTGGACATCGTTAGATTTGACTCTTGCCTCTAGATACTAGGTTCTGACTTCTATGGCCTTCAGGTTCCTTAAAATAGCCACTCCAATTGTTGTATGACTTTAATGATACAAGGGTTGCCACAGGGCTCACTGTGATGCTCAGTATGTGCTACAGATTATTATGTATATGCTACAAAGTAGACAAGAGTAGAACCGACAATAGTAGAACCACTCAATTACCTCCACCAGGGGGCAGAGTAAGAATTGCTGTATCTTTGTCATTTTTCTGTAAGGAAAACTAGATTAAGATGTAAGTGGATAGGGTGCCTGGGTGGCTCAGTTGGTTAAACAACTGCCTTTGGCTCAGGTCATGATCCCGGAGTCCCGGGATCGAGTCCCATGCCGGACTCCCGGCTCTACGGGATGTCTGCTTCTCCCTCTTTCTCCCCTCTCATTGTCAGTCTCTCGCTCTCTAATAAATAAATAAAAACCTTTAAAAAAAAAAAAGATGTAAGTGGATAATTTATTTTTTTAAAGATTTTATTTGAGGGAGAGAGCACAAGTGGGGGTAGGGGCAGAGGGAGAAGTAGACTCATTGCCAAGTTGGGAGCCCGATGTGGATCTCGATCCCAGGACCCCAGATCATGACCTGAGTGGAAGACAGACACTTAACCAACTGAACCACCCAGATGCCCCCTGAGTGCATAATTTAAATACCAGTTACAAATCTTTAAATCTTGAGGGTGCCTAAAACACACTTAAAAAGAGAAAAGATAGTAACATAAAAACAAAATACATGGGCAATAATAAACTATTATTTTACATTCTATAAAGTATCGAAGCAGGAAAGTTTGATAGTGAGGAAAAACATGATGTCGTTAGAAGGATTCTTAAAGCTCAAAAACTAATCAGCAATATCCTTAAACTTACTCTAGAATATGATACTGGGGTAAATAGAAGAAACAGAAAAATGAAAAAAAAAATATACAATTGAAACAGTTCTTTATGTTAAATAGTACAAGTGGCAAAAGGTTTCCCAGAAAAAAAAGTTAAGATTCTTTAAATCACAGAGGACTATACTCAAGGAAGGGAGGGAGGCAAAACTACGTCAGAGTGAAAACAACTCCTTAAATATAACCATTCCTAAGTTATCCAACACTGCCCAGAGAATATGCTTGCCAAAGAAAATAAATCAGTTTTATTGTTAGTTTCTTGATCGGTGGCAACCACTTGACGATCTGTGTGCACTTCCTGTAGGAGGCAGAGAGGACTCGAGGGTACATGTATCAGAAGCCAGCTTACTAGCACAGCTCTCTTTCCGAAATACCAAATCCATCATTAAAGAGGCCCCTTCTAATGATGCTTGGCATATAAATTGGTCCTATGCAAAGTGTGTTTTGTTCCTTAATTACTTGATCTTTCAAACAAAAATTAAGTCCCGGTAACCCTTCTACTTTATTGGTTGAGAATGACCTTCCATTGTTGATACCTTAGACAAGTCCTCACACTTTCTCAGCTAAAGGCACTGATATAGTCTAATAGGTGGCCGTGAAGACAGACCTTCCATTAGGTGGTCTGGGTCTTGCCGAGACCTCTCCCGGGTGTGCAAACATTATGACATCCTCTGGTGCCTGAAGATTTTGCAGGGGGAGCTGCCCTAACTGCCGGTTATGAAGCAGAACTACATTTTATGGACCTTACTGCCAAAGGGATCATATCCTCTAGGGATCTTTTCAGTGGCTCCCAAATGCCCACCTGTGAATGTGTCCAGAATTATGGGTGGGGATATTACGATTACACATTCCCAGACCCAATCTTAGACTTACTGACTAGAATCTCCCAAACTGGATATCAAGAATCTATGTTTTTTAAAATTTTTATTTATTTATTTGACAGAGAGAGAGGGAGAGAGATCACAAGTAGGCAGAGAGGCAGGCAGAGAGAAGGGAAGGAAGCAGGCTCCCCGCTGAGCAGAGAGCCCGATGCAGGGCTCGATCCCAGGACCCCGAGATCATGACCTGAGCCAAAGGCAGAGGCTTTAACCCACTGAGCCACCCAGGTGCCCCTAAAACCTTTTTTAAAAATAAAAAAAATAGAGCTTTATTCTGTACTGCAGCTATATTAATTATAATATTTTAAACAGTTGCAGATCTTTTGATAGTTCCTAGAGAAACAAAATTAATAAATACCCTTATCCTTTACACTGCTGGAATTTAATAGAATAATATTAGAGTATACCTGAAGAAACGTACATCCACTAAGTAGATTGGCCTAGCTGGGCTCATAACACTATATACCCCAGATGAGAGCATGGCAGAATCCATGTGAAGTGGTGGGCTGTCTAGACAGTCTCATCAACAGGCGAGACTTGAAGGCCAGAAGTAAGCCAAGCTGGCATGTGGTCACTAATGAAAAAGGTCCAGAAAAATATTTTTTTTTCTTTTTTTTAAAGAGAGAGAGAGATCACAAGTAGGCAGAGAGGCAGGCAGAGAGGGAGGAGGAAGCAGGCTCCCCGCCGAGCAGAGAGCCCGATGCGGGGCTCGATCCCAGGACCCTGAGATCATGACCTGAGCCAAAGGCAGAGGCTTTAACCCACTGAGCCACCCAGGTGCCCCAAGATTCTATATTTTTAACTATTTTATGAGAATCTCCACGAACACTAGATTTCACAACCGTGGAACTAGGGGAGAGCTAGCCAACTGGATAAAACGATAACAACAATACCAAATTCTCCACTGAGTTTACAGGGTACAAAATGACCTAACCTGCATTTTCCCATTGATAATCACAACTGGCCTCATAACTTCTACTAGGAACCATCTTGCTTCACTTGCTTATAGTCATGCTCTTGTATCCTCTAGAAGGTAGGTTCTGTTACCTAGGATCCTTATTCTAAACTCTGGTAAAGAACAAAACTTTAAAACTCTGGTGAGGAACAAATGCTTTAAAAAATGATGTGGTTAAAAAAAAAAATGATGTGGTTGTTCAAGACCAGATTTGATTCCAAGGTTTTGATTCCAGACTCTCTAACTCCCAATTTTTCTACCACATAACACGATCTTGACAACTTCTCAGGTAGACAGGGGCAGGCCTTACCCTTCAGATAAGGAAATTTAGACCCCAGGACAACATCAGCATCTAGCTCATTTCCAAATACCTAATGGTAAATTGCCTAGGCAACAATATCTTTGGAGGCAGATTTAATGTATTTTTTGTTATTTTTAAAGATGTTCCTGGAAGAGAGGCAGATGGAATTTCTTTTCAAGGACTGGAAATAAGTTTAGGCTGACCCATCCATATTCTTCCTAGGTTTTTGTTAAAACAACCTTTCATCTGAATGAGAGCCATACTGAGGGATTTCTCTGTAGCCATGGTAGACTCAAAAAAAAGATGAGATCCCTTTGACCATAGGAAGCCAAGTGCAGCAGACCTTATTTTCTGAAAATGACCACAGGAGTATTTTCAGTTCTCCTTGCTTCTCTGGGACTGCTTCTTGGGACTTACCAAGAGGTGACTTCTATGTCCCCTCTCCTTGATCTTAGGAAGGCTTTTGACTGTTCCATTGTATAGAATACGGCAGAAGTGATGCTAACTGACTTCCAAGGCAGGTCATTCAAAAAGAATACAGCTTCTGCTGGGTCCATCTTTCAGGGACACTTGTGTGGGCACAGAAAGCCCAAGTTAGCCCAGGAGGAGATGAACTGAGGCTCCCAGCATGAAATCGGATTCTCTCCTACACCATTTGCTTTTTCACCATCATGTTAAGTCTGTTCTCTAGGAAGTTGTGCCATGTTTTTCCCTAGGAGATTACCCAAGGGTACAATTACCTCACTGCAAGAGGTAGGGATTCACGTACTCCCCACTCCAGAGCTATTCAAGTTTTAATAACAAACCGAGGCTTAGAATAAATCTAACTGCAGGGTACAATATCAATGATGAGAAAGCATCCTGAAGGGCAGGTGAATTGTTTACATTTCTGTAAAATCACAGGGAGGACACTGACCTCCAGGGGGAAGCACATGTTCAGCCAAGCCCTGGTGGCTTCTAATATGAACCAAAAGGAATTTGGGCAGCTTATCTAATTTCTCTTGGTTGGAAAATCTGACTTATTCAGAATGAAGTCCTTCAGATACAGCAAGACACAATAGTAGCTTGAAGACTTGAACAATGTATTTTAGGCTAAGTTTGGTGAGAAACATTCCTGGTACACTGTGTATACTGGAGACATGGCATCACTATACACATGGAAGGAAGACAGAAAAGAACTTGCTATATATTAAAAATATGGTACAATGTGCGCTTTGTAACTGAGTTGTACTAGATGATATCTCTGGGGTTCTCTGCACATAGCCATGTCATCAATTTGCTGTGTGATCTTAGGAAGGTCCTATTACTTCTCTGGTTCTTACCCACTCATCAACAATAGGGAGTTTGTAGACCTACTTCGGTCATCATTTCACTAATATATACAAATGTCAAATCAGTATGTTGGACATACGAAAGAAACTAACACAATGTAGCATATCAATTATGCCTCACTAAAAGAATAATAGGAAGTTTGAATCACATGGATCTCTACTGAGCTTTTTTTTTTTTTTTAAGATTTTCTTTCTTTATTTATTTGACAGAGAGAGAGAGTGAGAGAGAGATCACAAGTAGGCAGAGAGGCAGGCAGAGAGACAGGGGGAAGCAGGCTCTCTGCCCAGCACAGAACCTGATGCGGGGCTCAATCCCAGGATCCTGACTTTAACCCATTGAGCCACCCAGGCGCCCCTCTACTAAGCTTTTCTATGAACTCTGTGATTCCAAGCTCCAGACTTGGCTTTCACCAAAGCCGCAAGAAGACTCTGGCATTGTCCCAGAGAAGACCACCCTAGAAAATTTTCCTCTGACTTTATGCCAGGAATGAAATATCTCCCACTAATATCATCTAGGGTATTTTTGACTGAAAATAAAAATCTAACTCAAAATGGCTTTAAATATCAATTTTGTAAAATTTCCACATAAAAATCTTAGAGGTAGGACCGTTTCAGAGCAGGTTACTATACAGTGGCTTAACAATGTCATCAACACCCCACTTTCTGAGCTTTGATGTTTATTTCCGCCATAGGCAGGAAGCCAGATAGCCTCACACCAAATATGATGAAAAAGAAAAACAAAACAAAACAGTATCTCCTTCTGACATCTCCTAGGTAAGAGAGACCAGACCCTTCCCAGAATGACACCCCAACCTCCAACCAGCAGCAATAGACTCCTTACATCATATGCTCTGCGCTGAAGGGAGAGATTGGTCAGGAGCATGAGGTTCTTAGAGTTAGTTCAGACTAAATATCTAGAAGGAAAGAGATGTTGAGAGTCAATTGTAATGTCCCCTATATACCCCCTCTGACTCTGGCTCAGTCTCTCCCATGATAAACACTGGCTGCCCCACCTTCCTCTTCCATCAAGAAGCAATGGGTAGGTGATACCAAACTGGTATTCTGTGCAATGGATCTCAATACTGGATGTTCAGTAGAATCACCTGGGAAGAATTTTAAAACTTACTGAGTCTAAACCCCAGATCAATGATAATGGCATCTTTGATGGTGAGAGTAGATGATCCTGGTTTGACCAGGATTACAGAAAGTTAGGGAAGGAACTAAGTCTCTTGACTCCAGGTTCGATTTTCTCTCAGCTACTGGCTTCTACTCTCCTGTGTCTTATGCAATTTGATATATGTTAAAATGATTTGACTAATAACTGACATTCTATAAACCTTCATTTCCATGAGAATAGTAACAAAGATTAAGCTTCCTATCAATACTTCCCCCCAACTTTTCTTCTTTTTAGATTTCTTTAGAAATAATTGGGGGTAAAAGACTCCTTCCTGAATCTGACTTGAATTTGATAGCTCCTTCTGTAGTTATACAGTAAGGGTACCTTTTGAACATATTGCAACAGAAGTGCATATTTCATAATAATCTGACATATGATGACATCCATAGATTCCCCAGTTTGTAGTCAATCATTTAAAAAGATACTCGTTCCAGTGTGTTTTAAAAGGTATCTCAGTGAGGACTCAACTTTGAACCACTGTAAGACAAAGAAAGATTTGTAGTTCCTTCCCAAATGTCTCCTTATGGGGACAAAAGAAATAAGCATATAAAATCTTAATTTCGCTTTGAAATCAAAGGTGGATTAAAAAAAAAAAAAACAAGTGAGTTACGTTCTGTGCGTAACATCCTACACTCTAAAACTGTTTATTTCAACTCCTTTTGGTATCTCTCCTCATAATAGGTATAGATTGCATAAACTAAAGACATTGGAAAAAAAACAACAACATTCTCTTTAAATTGAAACAAAAAGTGCTGGGTCAAATTAAGAAGAATAATATAAATAATAAGGACATACACAGGCAAAAGAAGGCTAGTCTGGCCTTCTAGAAACCACAGCAAGCCAAGAACTCCTTCCAGGAGCGGATGAAGTTGTAAAAGTCAAGGGCAAATTATGTCTCCTCAGGCTCACCAAAGCAAGGTGGGAGGAAATAGCATACTTAAGTAAAAAGCCTACTAAATATTTAACGAACCAAGATTATAAAACTGTTTCTATCTTTACAGTTCTGATTGCTTCCTGCCTTTTGCCGTTCTCTCTTCCTTTCCTCCATAAAGCCCACAGCTGATGGTTCACTCCCACGGGTGGATGGCTGATGGCTATCTCCCCTGCTGGAAGGCAGTCAATGTCCAGGTTGACAACGGCCTGCTTCACCTTTCCTCAGCTCCTCCGCCAACTTTTCTTAGCCAGCACTTCCGACTGATTTTCGAAATTTCTCTCCCTGGTAACATTATCTTCTGGTCGCCCAGGCTTAAGCCATTCATTCATTGCCCAAGGCCCACTTCTGCCTTACCCCTCAGGCTTGATTCTCACCATTTCCTCCACTGCTATCAGCCTCGAGCCAGAAGGGGACAAGAATATCAGGAGCGTGCCAGCTGCAGCGAGCCTGGCTGCCTGCCCATCCAGAGCCCCCAGCTCCCACATTTACAACCGTATGGAAGTTATTTAACTGTTCTGTGGCTCATTTTCCTCATCTACAAAAGAAAGTTGGTAATAATCATCCTCACCCCAGTGGCTCATTGTGACAGGATTAAATGAGAGAACAAAGAGCACTAAAAGAGTGGACAGCGTTTGCTGCCTTTTAAACGGAGAGCCTTACTGGTACACACCTGCACCTCTGCACCTTCCTCCTCGCTGAGGTGAATCCTGAATCCTCTGATGCCCCTGATAAATGGCACACAGCCCAAATATTAAGCCTGTTAATCCCACTCTGCTGCTCCAACAGGGTCCACGGCCCTCGGCTGCTGGAGAGGCTTAAGTCATCCTCCATCAGCAGGATGCACAGTCTGCATTTCTGGCCTCACACAGCCTTTGCCAACCCTGCATTCCAGCTCCACCTGTCCCCAGCCCCATCCTTCGCTTGCAGCCATCTTCCTTCTTCTTTTGCTCTCATTCCTCCCTCCCCATGGCATTTCCTCCTCCTCCCTCCCAAATCCTTTGTTTGACTCTGAGGTATTTCAAACAAAAGGAAAAATATATATAGCCAGAAATAACAGAACAAACTGGCCCTCTCCCCCACCATGCTCGCAATTCTCTGTATTTTACCACACCCACTTCACATCTCTTTAAAGAGATGAAATATTCAGGTGTATCTGGAGCACCTGTGTGTTCCTCTCTTAACTCCCTGGTCCTTGAAACCTCCCTAGAGGTAACCAATGTCCTGGATCTGGTATTTGTGATTTCCCTGCACTTTTAAAATACTATTATTGATCAAAAACATGGTAAATCTGAGATACTGTCCCAGCAAAGAGGAGCCTAAGGACACATGAAGACTAAATGTAGTAGGATATCCTAGATGGAGCCTGAAGCAAAAGAAAGGAAATTACAGAATAAGAAAGAAATCTCAATACACTGTGGACTTCAGTTAATAATGCATCAGTATCCAAAAATAAATAATGCATCAGTATCTACTCATTATTTGTGAAAAATACACTATGTAAGATGTTAATAATAAGGGGAACTGGGTAAAGGTGTATGGAAATTATCTCTACTGTTCTCATAATTTTTCTGTAAATCTAAATTTATTTTTCCATAAAAAGATTCTCTTTAAAATGTTATAACCATCTTAGCCACTGACAACATGTAGCATTGTTCTAAGTGTTCTGTAGGCTTCCAATTTGTATAAATGATATCATATATCACTATATACCATTACACATTTCATTGCACAACTAGCTCTTTTAAGTAGTCTCCAGAGCCCCACCCTGATTCCATTCTCAATGAAAATGGTGACTTCCGTGAATTGCATCCTCAGGTGTCCTTGTCTTCTGCTGCTAGTTGAGTTTGTCCCTTGGAAAGCGATAGCAGGAGACTGAAAAGTGTCAAAAGGCAAAGTACAACATAGTAGGCAGAATAATGGCCCCCAAAGACTGTCCTGTCCCATTTTTCTCAAATAAACCTGAACTTACACCTTAACAAACTAGGAAAAGAAGAACAAACTAAAGGTAGCACAAAGAGATAACAAAGATCAGAGAAGAAATGAATTAAACAGAGACTAGAAAAAAAATAACAAAAATCAATGAAATTGACTTGTTTTTTTGAAAAAATTAACAAAATTGACAAATTTTTATCTAGATTAAGAAAAAAAGAGAGACTCAAATGAATAAAATTATAAATAAAAACAAGACATTACAACTAATTCTACCAAAACAGAAAAGATCTTAAGAGATCACTGTGAACAGTTGTATAACAATAAATTAGATAACTTAGAAAAAATGAGTAAATTCCTTAAAAAAAAAAAAA
>CM052809.1:37923625-37946410 GCA_028533885.1 Nasua narica
GCATATCAGTGCCATTAGAACTCACTCCCAAGATTCCAGTGCTCTTTTCCACTGTTACATTAACTAGTGTATTCTCTCTGGGGCAGTGTCATGTAACGGTAAGGCTAACAGAGATGTGGAGGGGAAATTGCTTCTTAAACCCAAACTATCTCAGAATATGAAAAATAAGATAAACTCAGAAAAAATGGCTTTGCTTATCTTCTATCTCCTTTCTTTCTTTCAAGACTCTGAACTTGCCTTGATGTACAATGATTCTTCTGTCTTGGAGAACCATCATTTGGCCGTGGGCTTTAAGTTGCTTCAGGAAGAAAACTGTGATATTTTCCAGAATTTGACCAAAAAGCAAAGACAATCATTAAGGAAGATGGTCATTGACATCGTAAGTAGCTAAAAAAAAGAGAGTTGTAATGCAGGTGATTTTCTAAAGGAATAAGAATGAGATGAGTATCAGGTAAACAGAACCATGTGTCTCTAAACTTCACACTGCCCCTTACGTTCAAGAAGCCACTTGTGCTGCCAGCGGTGATATTCTCTAGTAGGTTTGCTCCTTCCAGCAGTTTGGAGTTCAGAACAGGGACAGCTTGCCCTTATCTTTCTAGTTTTATTTTCTGAATTTCTCCAGTCTGGTGGCAGGCAGGGAAAATGCATAACAAAAGCAGTTAGTTTAAATGGATTTTTTCCATTTGGAAATGGAAAATAAATTTATGTCTGTAGACGGTACTATTTATAGACATCCATGACTTGTCTTTATGCGTAGTATTCACAGTGATTACAAAACCCAGGAAAACCTCTGGTTATCAGAAACTTACTGTGTTAAGCTTTGTACCTACAAAGGTAGGAGTTACGGAGTTTTCTGCTCTCTTGGAATAGCAGAGGACACACCAGGTTCTGAAGTATTCTGTGAACAACGTTGAGTTCCTTGGTCAGAGTCCAGGTACCACTTTCTAGTCCAAGGAATGGAAAAAACTTGAGAACATGTGCTGATTTCTTATCCATGGAGATCTCATCCCCTTTTTTCACCATGAAAGTGGTTGCTGCTGCTAACTTTCTGTATATTGCACATGCTCATCTGGGCTTTCAGAAAACCTACAGCAAAACAAGAGGTTGCCCGAAGGAGTAGTACAGAATTCCCATTCACTGCTGTTAGATGCCATAGTGCTTGTCCATTTCCTTCATGTTCTGTGTTAATGTTTTCATGTACAAATTCTGACTTTTCCTTTGGACTTTGTTACTTACGAAAATACTCTTTTAAGGTACTTGCAACAGACATGTCAAAACACATGAATTTACTGGCTGATTTGAAAACTATGGTTGAAACTAAGAAAGTGACAAGTTCTGGAGTTCTTCTTCTTGATAATTACTCTGATAGGATTCAGGTAAAGCACCATTTGAATTTGTTCCATGTTTGTGTGCACACCTATCTGTATCTAACTTTGATAAGATTTCTGTTTCCTTTCTAGCAGCTTACAATTTTAGTAATTTTAAGTAGAATTTTTTAACCAAATTCTTAATCTTGAGAATTAACCAGATAAAACTTGGGTTTTTTTTTCATTTGCATTTGCGTTAAAAAAAAAAACACAAAAAACCCTAATGCTTCACAAAACTGACCACTTAAGCAGCTCTGAACTTTAATCAGCCATGCACACATAAATAATTTCTCATGATATTTAGGTACGGTGAAAGGGGGCATCATTGGGTGCTATTAATACAAGTGTGAACCATACGTAGACACATCAGAGTTGAGTTGTTTGGAAGGAATCTTAAACTACATGTATTTTTAAGTGTCACATTCATCCGCTGTGAATTTCTAGTAAAAAAACAAAAGAGCAAAAGGTGCTGAATAAAGTGTTTGTCTCTTCTACTAGGTCCTTCAGAATATGGTGCACTGTGCAGACCTGAGCAACCCCACAAAGCCACTCCAGCTGTACCGCCAGTGGACGGACCGCATCATGGAGGAGTTCTTCCGCCAAGGAGACAGAGAGAGGGAGCGGGGCATGGAGATCAGTCCCATGTGTGACAAGCACAATGCGTCTGTGGAAAAGTCACAGGTGATGCATTAAGCATAAAGTTTGGAGAGAGAACACAACTCCAACCTGAACATTTGATCGCTCTGTCCATATACACATCACACAGTATTTCATTGGGTCTTTAAAATTACTTCGTTTTTGACAGACCAGAAAACTCTTATTCTTACGATTTTTATTCATATGGACATATATTCATTTCTCATGATGTTATATCCATCCATTATGGCTGTATTCATATAGTATATATATATAGAGAGAGAGAGAGAGAATTTGGGCTATCTGAACTTGTAAGTGAATTCAGTGATATGAAGCCATACAGAGTATCTGGTCTGACTTCAGTTATCTAGATTCACCTATAAATTGGCCATTCTAAAATAAAGTCCAGGTCTATTGCCTAAACCCTACTCTGTAAACAAATGGAAATTGTTGACATCCTAAACATACTCTTGAAGTAAGAGTTCTTGCTAATTTTCACCAGCTAGTAACAACACTCTTACATGTACTGTTGCCTGAAATAGTGACTCTTATATCACACTCAGGGTAGAAGTCTTCTGTTCAGTGTTATGTTTGTGAGCCATGTTATGTATTTTATATTTTAATGTAAATTACATATATGTGTGTAAATTGATATCATTAGATACGTCATCAGGGATTTGCGGGATCTAGTTCACCTTTTCCGTTGTTTCTTAGTCCCAAGTCTTATACTCAAACCAGAATTTTTTTTAACTAGGTGGGCTTCATAGACTATATTGTTCATCCTCTCTGGGAGACATGGGCCGACCTCGTGCATCCTGATGCCCAAGACATTCTGGACACTTTGGAGGACAATCGTGAATGGTACCAGAGCACAATTCCTCAGAGCCCCTCCCCAGCACCTGATGACCAGGAGGAAGGCCGGCAGGGTCAAACTGAGAAGTTTCAATTTGAACTAACTTTGGAGGAAGACGGCGAGTCCGACACCGAAAAGGACAGTGGAAGTCAGGTGGAAGAAGACACTAGCTGCAGTGACTCCAAGACTCTTTGTACTCAAGACTCAGAGTCTACTGAAATTCCCCTTGATGAGCAGGTGGAAGAGGAGACAGTGGGGGAGGAAGAAGATAGCCAGCCCGAAGCCTGTGGGATAGAAGATCATTCTCCTGACACGTAACAGTGCAAAGAATGTCACGCCTTTTCTTTCTTTTTTTTTTTTTAATTTAAGTAGAAAAATTGTTTCCAAAGTGCATGTCACATGCCACAACCATGGTCACACCTCACTGTCATCTGCCAGGATGTTTGTTGAACAAAACTGACCTTGACTACTCAGTCTGGCGCTCAGGAATATTGTAACCAGTTTTTTCACCTCCATGTCATCAGAGTAAGGGGGTCATCGTCACGAACAGCATTTTAACAAGATTTCAGCTTGGTAAGAGCTGACAGAGCAGAGAAAATCAACTCCACAATGTTTTCAAGGGAGTGTGGCTCATCGGGCAGCCCAAAAGTTGATAGGCTTTGGGGTCTCTTTTTTATTTGTTTGCAATATTTTCAGCAGAAAGAAGGCATTACACAGACAGAGTGAACCCATGGATGAAGCAACAAATGTGTCAGGAGTAGGACACAGCACGAATCTGTTACCAGGAAGAAGATGAGCCACAGAAATTGCATAATTTTCTAATTTCAAGTCTTCCTGATACATGACTGAACAGTGCAATTCAGTGAGCTGCACTGACCTCTACATTTTGTATAATATGTAAAACAGATTTTTTGTAGAGCTTACTTTTATTATTAAATGTATTGAGGTATTATATTTAAAAAAAACTATGTCCAAAACTTCATCTGCCACTGGTTATTTTTTTCTAAGGAGTAACTTGCAAGTTTTCAGTACAAATCTGTGCTACACTGGATAAATCTAATTTACGAATTTTACTTGCACCTTAGAGTTCATAGCAACTAACTAATTTGTAGTGATTCATTGTTTTATATACCAATGACTTCCATATTTTAAAACAAAACCCAACTTTATGTTGCAGGAAACCCTTTTGTAGGTCTTCATTTACTTTGCTTTCATTTCAGTGTTTTCCAATAAGCAGAGTTGCTCTCACTGACGTTTTTTTTTTTTCAGTGTACAAAGTGAATATTTGTTCTGTAATACTTTGATGTGCATTCTGTCTAATGTGTCTTAAGCCTCATAAACAATCATCAGTTGGTGTTGTCTGAAGCAAGTAAGAGATATATAAATACCCAGTAGCTAAAATGGTCAGTCTTTTTTAGATATTTTCCTACTTAGTGTCTTCTGGTAACTTTTTGCTGTGTCAGTAGACCCTCATTTCAGAAGTGCATGTCTTTGTAATAAGCCACACGTTTTATGCTCATTTTTATTGTTTTCACAGTCAGTTGTAAGAAAACCCTTTTCCCCTTGTGCTGCTTTATTCTTTACTGTGTGTTTGAACCTCTGTCCGTGTTCACTAGATGGGGTCTTATCAAATATATCACCACCATTCTGATTGATGAAGAGAAGCAGGTAGTCATGCTAGAGTCACCATTCTTTTTTACCACAAGGCCATATATAATGACTAACTTTTACTCTTGATTCATAGAGAAGAGTTAACAGCTAGGTAGGTGATTTTTAATAATATTAGCAGAATATATTAACAAACACCACTACAACTAATGCTCTTTTGTTTCCATGATTTCACCATGAGATTAAGAACTATATGAGGAATATTCTTGAGAAGAGATTTTAAGTATACCACTTACTCTTCCGTAATGGACAGCCATGTAATGTAGAAATCGCTTTCTCAGTTATCCATAATTATGTCTTGTAGAGGAGAACTTTAAATGCACGGAGGGAAAGAAGTCGATGATGCCAATGGCACCAGAGGTTTGCTAACATAATGCCACCCTAAATTTAATTAGGTTGAGTAAGAAGATTCTACGTAAGTAACAGAGATGTTTCTTGGCTGCATTTAGCACCAAGAAATGTATTACAATTTTTGAGATTACTTCCCAGTATTTACCTTCATTTGGCATCCTGGGGTACTTACTGAGTTTGGACTTTCTTCCCATTTCAGCTCTTAATAAAGTATTTGCTTTCTCTATGAAGAATTTGAAGCCCAAATAATCATTTTTCATATTGATAAAACAAGAAATAGAGACCAAAAAGATTATCTGACCAAATGGACAATACTCAAGAAAAGTTGTAACCCTGAAAAACATTTATATTTGGGATTTCTCAAGGAGTCTACTGGGGACTAATAACTAAGTCATCAGCCAGGGAAATGACCCAGAGCTGAAGATAGTCCTTATTTTAATACCCTGTGATCCACAGGGGAAACTTTGATAGAAAAATTATGTAGCTCAGATCTGTTCTTAGAGCAGAACAGGAATCAACTAATTAATTATCAGATTTCCACTCTCCTGTCTGTGGGAAAAAAAAAAAAAAAATCAGTAATCTTTCAAATAAAGTCCCGTGTTTAGCCAAATGGTTTCACAAGAACATTTGGAAACTTGTTTAATTTTATTTGTCCTTGATGGAGGTCTAGAAGAAAAGGCAAACAATCTAGAGCTTATTCCTTTATCCAAGGTAATGTCATTCCCTCCTCTCACTAATGCTTGGTATTTCCCCCACAGAGTGCCTAAAATCTTAATAATAATAGGAAAAAAATTGAAGTAGCAATATATCACAAACAAATCCAGACCTGAAAGGATTTGTAACTGCATTGAAAAACAGAGGGTTGTGTTTTTTTTTTTCCAGTTTGTTGGTTTATAATGGTCACATGTTGTGAAGACACTCACCGATGGACAATCAAATTGTAGAAAAGGCATACATAATATCCAAGAGACAGGGACAATTGCACTGTACAATCTGCTTATCCTCGCCCTTCTTTCTCTTTCCTTCTCTCTCGCCAAAGTGTGCTTCAGAATTATACACTGCTTTAAAAAGAACATCCTTATACTAGTGGCTTTATATTTCCTAAAATGCCATAAGAAAATGCAATATCTGGGTACTGTATGGGGAAAAAATGTCCAAGTTTGCATAAAACCAGTACATTTCAGCTTGCAAGTTACTAAACAGAATAATGCTGTTTTAATTTTATTTTCTTTTACATCACTTAAAATTCACAAGAAAATGATGTAGATAGAACAAATTGCAGACAAGGAAAAAAAACTTGAATGAAAGGGATTTTACAGAAAGCTTTATGATAATTTTTGAATGCATTATTTATTTTTTGTGCCATGCATTTTTTTCTCACCAAATGACCTTACCTGTAATACAGTCTTGTTTGTCTGTTTACAACCATGTATTTATTGTAATGTATATACTGTAATGTTAATTGTAAATTATCAGTTCTTATTAAAACATCATCCCATGATGGGATGGTGTTGATATATTTGGAAACTCTTGGTGAGAGAATGAATGGTGTGTATACATACTCCTTGTACATTTTCTTTTCTCCTGTAATATAGTCTTGTCACCTTAGAGCTTGTTTATGGAAGATTCAAGAAAACTATAAAATACATAAAGATATATAAATTTAAAAAACATAGCTGCAGGTCTTTGGTCCCAGGGCTGTGCCTTAACTTTAACCAATATTTTCTTCTGTTTTGCTGCATTTGAAAGTAAGGTAATGGAGGGGGGGAGGCTAGGGCTGGGCATTTTTATATCCAAGCTTTGAACCAATTGGATTTCTGACAATAGCTGGAAAATTCTGAGACCCTTCTGAGATACAAGCTTTTAAGTACTTATTGCCATGAAGCCGCATGGCATATATAATGATTCTTCTCCCCATCTGCTGATCAGGAGCTACTTCAGTTAGTTACATCTGATTGTTGGCCTTTTTTTTTTTTTTTTTTTTTTACTTTCAAACACTAATTAGGAAAATATATTCTTGTCCAGTGATAACGAAGTCTTTTTGGCTTCTTAAGCACATAGGCAGATGAACTTGATTTGAAACTAGAGCCTCAGGTCACATGTGTTGGTCAGTCATTTATTCATCAGCTTCCTGTCATGTTAAGAGAATAATAGGAAAAGGTCATTTTTTTAACCCTGGAATTTTTCAACTAAGATCAACCAAATTTCCATTATATATGTAGATCCATAGGTAAAGCAGTTTTTATATGATGCCAATTCACACAAAAATGATTCACCATTCTCTAGAATTTGTTTCTGCAAAACTACTATGGCTTTCGCATCTTAAAAGTTAACCTCAGCATAAAGGCCAGCTCCCAAAAGTTATGAAAAAGTCTCACTGGGTGGTATGGAAACTGCCTCCCACTCTTGCCCAGCCATTGGAGCACTTGACTTAAAGAGAGATCCTTTTTCTAGAAAAAATGAGCCTCCTGTTATTTTATTTTATTTTTTTGACACAAACTGTAGATTTTAGCAGCCCTGGCCCAAAGGAATTTGATTACTTTTGTTTTAAACAGTACAAAGGGGACACTATAATTCTGAAAAACATCCTTACTGATTTTGGTTGTTTTTATTTCGTAGAATATGTTTTCAGAGTGGTAAATTGTGTGTGAGCATTACAAATGATGATTCTTATAGTGGTTTCTTAGCCTCTCTTACAGCCCATGAGGATAGTACTGTACATCAATACCTTCATATGAAATTTTTATATGCAACGAAAATAAAAGCATGGGTTGATTCTGCCTATTTATGACTCAATCTTTTACAAATAAAAGACTATTCATTCTAAATCGTAGGTCAGTCAGCCCAGGTTTTCCAGAGTGACGAAGATGGACAAAGTGAAATGAAAGGAGGAAAACAGCCTAAATTAGTACTGATACTCATAATCAGATGAAACCAAGTTATGTCAATTCACCTTGCTATAGAAAAAATTGCCCAAATTATTTAGATGACCCCCAAGATTAAGCAGTGCTTTCTAAACAGTGTTGGGAAGGGGACATTTCCACCTAATGAAAGGTTCTGGTATCCTGAGTGACTCAGACATTCAACAATTACTTCTCAGGTGCATACTCCGCCAAAGACAAGGTTCCAAGGATTCAGCAGAGAACAAGACAGTCTCTACTTTCCAGAGCTCAGATTCTGGAAGGGACACAGGCATTAAACACTTCCAAACACATGTCATCATTAGGTGCTCAGTGCAAACGAAGAAATCCAATGCTGTGGTTAAGCAGAAAACTGAACTTGATCTCTTCTGGAGGACCAAAGAAATCCTTAAGAAAGCGATTTGGGGCTAAGGGCTGAAGGGGAGTGAGAGGCAACCAGGCAAGAAGAGAGAGTTGATAGGAAGAGGAGAAAAGGCGCTTGCAGAAGTCCTGAGGTACCAATGAGCTTGAGAACTCTGGAGAAATGGAAGGAAAGCAACCCTCCCCCATTACTCTTTATCCCTTACTCTGCTTTAATTTCCTTTATAATGCTTATTACAAACTGACGTATCTATCTGTGTATTTGTCCATTGTCTGTCTCTCCCACCAGAATATAGCTCCGTGAGTGCAAAGTCTGACACCTAAAACCAGCCTTGTGAACAGTAAGTATTTAATATTCACTGAATATAGCCACCAAACTGATATTGGATATAATTCAATCTGATAAGACATTTTGGGGTCTTAGAGAATTTGTTAAGTTGATACCATAAAATGTTCTGGTAGTTTTGAGCTTGCTAAGATCCCAGGTAAATAAAGTTTAGAGGTTTTTTATCTTATCGCTAACCAAAAACTCTGCTTGCTTCTTCCTCACAAATTTTTTTTTCTGCATGACAAAAATAAAAATCCATTTTTTGTGATGGGTAAAATTTTCAGCAAAAATCTAATCCCCAGAACTCCCAAAACTTAAATAGAATAAGGATAACTAAATAGAAGGATATGCCTAGCCCCTGACTAATTTCCTCTCACTAACACAAAAAATGACAAAGACTATGACCACAAGGTGCCCAGTGGATGCCTTCAGGGAATTCTGGATCTAAACCCAAGGTCCATTCGTCAGAGTCTATGGTCCCAAGGTGAGACTATGGGACCAAAAAACCAACTGCCTTCTTTCCCACTTGTTCCCCCAAACTGATTTAGGTCAATTTGGGTATGTTGAGCCCATCTGAGTTTCTTCACCTGGGGATATTTCCTCAGATCCACAGCTATGAACCTAAAACAGCAAAACACTAGGCTTGGCGGCGGCCTGGGTGAGGGCGGGGCGGGGCGGGGGGGGGGGGAAGTGTGGGGGGACGTCCGGGCCCGACTTCCGACTTCCGGTTGCCGGAGCGCTGCACCAGCCCCGCGCGCACGCTAACCCACGGAACCTTGTTTAAAAGGAATTCCACCTGTGCTTTCGCGGCCTCCGGATTTGGGCACCCGCCATTTCCCCCAATGCTGCTCACTGGTCTCGAAATACTCAATGTCAAACTGAGTGGAGTGGGTTTGAATCTTAGTCCACGGACCTGGGTAAGCCAGAAATAATACTTTATTTCATTTCAGTTAATTAATTGGGGCTCCGTATCGTCGCCGGGTGTTGGGAATTTTCATCTCTGTCATTATTAGCACATCCCCCTCCGGCGCCTCCAAGTAAAGCTGCTCTTCTCTACGGCTGAGCCTGAGCACATGACCTCTGTGTGTCCAATCAGTGATTCCTTCCAGTGTGTCCGCCCATTGCCTCCTTGTTAGGCACGTGATACACCAGTAATATAAACTGAGGTGGGTGTGGGTGGGGGAAGAAGAGGAGAGAACCCTAGTTTGGGGGCTCTACTTTCTTACACTCCCTGTGTAGCGTTTGTGTCAGAAAAGATCCTTTTCTTCTAATTTCTCATTATTACCTACTCAAGTGGCCGCAAACAACGAGTGCTCTCCTTTTCCTGATCCCAGGGACTCTCCCTCCTCTGACCTCTAGAGACTTCTTCCTTATTTTGTTTTTCATTGGATTTAAACTTAAAAAAAAAAAACTAGAGGTGATTATGACTACCGTCTGTTCCTCCTCTCCACTCTACAAGAATCCTATTACTTGAAATATGGAGAAGAAAACGTTATAGGAATAGCGTATATTAAATGATAGTGCAGCCAAGCTAAGTTCTGAGGACACAAAATGAAAAAACGAGGAGGCAATGCTGTTTCTGGGAGAGAGAGAATGGCCAACGGCTGAGGCGGGATCTGGAAGGGAAGAGAGAACTAGAAATTTTACCTTCCTCTTCCACCTGGGACCAGGCACTGCGGAAATCTCGGAGAGCGGACTGAGGTAAGAATTCCTAAGCCTTGCTGCCTTGTGTCAGATTTGCTAAGATCCCATCCACAGGCTCCAGAGTGAGTGAGGTTTCAAGCAGAGGGTGTAGCCCTGGTAGCTACTAGAATTTGGAAATGTTGTCCGTTAATTTTAGTTTCCCCTTGGCTGTTTAAGAGAACTGGTAGCCATTTACCGGAGAATCCGTGAGAGTCTTGTCAACACTAAGTAGGGCTCTGCTTTACGGATAGATATGTAGGCCTTTGATTTGGTGTGGAATTATTTGGTAAAAATCTTCGTAAACCATTTTCCATCCTCATGCTTGACTGTAGTTGGACTCTGATTTCTTGATTATGCAGCCCTAGCAGGGAGCCACGCAGGCGCCCCAGGTGATTTAGGTGTTGGCTTTGGAGTGGTTGCAGCTGTAAGGTAACAATTTAGTGGACTTGTTTACGGTCTTGTTGTCTCTTTCCTCAACTCAGATAGCCTTAAGGAGAAACAGAGGGATTTCCAAGGGCGTTTTGTAATTCTTCCTCTCATTTTGCTCGGGTTCTTAGCACCATGGCATTATATGGACTCTTTTTCTTTTATAAGAGAAACAAAAGTGTTTCTTCTGTCAATGCAGACCTCAAGAGAACTACTGAGTTCAGTTCCAGGTACAAAGGCCAACCAAGCCTTTCTGCCAGAATCACTCCCAGGCCTACACTTGAGCTGGGCAATGGCATTCAAAGGGTATGCTGATGAGCAAAGAGACCTCTAAGGTTTTTGTTCAAATCCTAGCCACAGAGGTGCGGAGCTGATCATAGCCTGGGGGACCTGGTGGCTGGGGCCTATGGGGAAACCATGCATAGCATTTCCCCAAGGGCAGTCCAAGATACTGGTTTAAGTATCCAGAGCTAGTGCTTCAACTAGTCTGAGCTCTGTTTTTGTTTTTTCTTTGTAAGAACTGCTTCACCTGTTGGTTAGTTTTTTGTTTTTTGGGTTCTTTTAACCTTTTTTTTCTAATTTCGTAAAATAAAAGTAATACGGGTACAGTGTTTAAAAATTCTGACCTCAGGGGCGCCTGGGTGGCTCAGTGGGTTGAGCCTCTGCCTTTGGCTCAGGTCATGATCTCAGGGTCCTGGGATCTAGCCCCACTTCGGGCTCCCTGCTCGGTGGGGAGCCTGCTCCCCCTCTCCCTCTGCCTGCCTCTCCGCCTACTTGTGATCTCTCTCTCTCTCTCTGTCAAATAAACAAATAAAATCTTTAAAAAAAAAAAATTCTGACCTCATCCATTATGTGTTAGGTGCTTGGGCTGCCCTGAAAAAAAAAAAAAACAAAAACCATAGTTTGAGTGGCTTCGATAACAGAAATTTATTTTCTCAGAGTTCTGGGGTCTGGCAGTTCTTGAATTTTAGTGTCTCTTGAAGCCTCTCTTCTCGGATTGTAGATGGCCACCTTCTCCCGGTGACTTCACACAACCTTTTTCTCTATGTGTCCCCATCCCTGGTGTCTGTGTGTAACTAGTTTCCCCTTATAAGGATACTGATCAAACCGGGTTAGTACCACATACAAGACCTTATCTCTCCAATGCCTTATCTCCAAATAGAGCCACATTCTGAGGTATTGGGGGTTAGGGCTTGAACAGAGAGGTTTGCCGGGGGACACTGTTGAACCCCTAAGAACCAACAGAAGGAAATCCTTTACCTGTCTGTACTGATTTCTACCTCCTGAAGGCCTAGACCCCCTTTTAACTTTTCTCCCTGCTTTTACTGCCATATTTGTAAATGACTTGTTTGCACCGCTACTTCTTACCTTTCTGATTTTAGGTATAATCTTCTGACTGACATATGAGGATTTTTCCTCAGATCCTATCCTCACATGTTCTCTTAAAGCCTTCTACTAGAATTCTATCACATGTTCTGGTTGCATTATTAAAATGTTTGCATTTTCAGGGTCATAAAAAAATAATTTACAGCCAATCCATGTCATTTATTATAATTATGTTTCCATTTTTCTATAGCTTCTTTCCTGGAGATAATAATTATTTCCTTTTTTTTTTTTTTTTTTTTTATTACCTTGGTTTGCAACATCCTTACTGCTCTTTGCCGGGTGCACGCCATTGAAACAAGCCTACTTTATTGTGGTTGAACCCGTCAGGAGGTGTTGCCTTTCAGGTCTCTCGTGCGTACTCTATCTGAGATGGTGTTCTCAAGGCATATGGCTGTGAGATCTTGTCTTGACCATTGTCTTTGAATCTTTGTTCAACATCCTCCAGGACAGTCACTTTCCTCCTGACTCTATAGGATCTTCCATTTCCTGGATCCTGATGTTTTTAGTTGTCTTAGTTTATCTCTTACTTTGCTTAGTTGAGGATAGCTCATGCACTAGTAGCTTCCTGAGAAAGGGTCCATAGCAGATAAATGCATAAAAATTTTAATATGAAAAGTTTTATTTTTATTTTACCCTATTTGGATAATTCAGTTGAGAATTATGAGTTTCTTTTTTTATTTTTATTTTTTTTAATTATGAGTTTCTTAAATAGTTGGACCAACAGATGACTTTGGGAGAAAGCCCCAGATTTGTGCAAATGGGAGGTCACTTTGGAAAATGATGGGATTATTGCAAGCTTCCTGGAAGGCTTGGAATGACTTTGAACGTAATATGTCAATGTGGATAGCCCATTTGGTAGACCACTTATTTACCTGATAATTTCCCCTAGATTTTGGAACCTTCTCTGCTATCCCTCAACTCATTTGTCCATCAACTCGAGTTCCTTTGAAACACCAGCTGAAAAGATTTTTCTCCTTTACTTATACCCCATAATTTACAGTTTGGTTTGCTTCCACTTAGTATTACTAAACCTTGGTGATCATTTCCTCATTGGCATCTGTATGAAGTGTTTTATATCACTGTTTAGGGAAGGCCAGAGCATATTGTCAGAACTCGGTAGCCTTTAAATCTAGGTTAGTGCCAGTGCACTGGCGGACTCTGGGGCTGCTCAGGGACTCGTGGGAGTATTTCGTTTTTGCACACTAAGAACATCCTGAGAGATCCGCCCCTCATGCCCCATTCACAATAGGCTGGCCTTTTTAATAGCTTTCCATGTGATTTGGAGGAACGTATTCCCACACAGTTTTTCAAATGCATGGAAAATCCCTATCATTTTCCTGTCTGCGCCCTCTTCACAGGCAACCCACATAGTTCTTTGCGGCATATGAAAGAGAGACAAAGGATTAGGGGGTGAGGGGGAGAGGTTGCAGATGACATTTGGATTCTACAGTGGCCTTTCCTGCTTAACTGCTCTGTATAAGGTATACTCCTTCCGCTAGGAGGGCGTGAAGGAATGAGTGAGCACAAACTGTATTCCACACTACTATCACCACACACAACCACCCCCACTACCAAAGAAATGCATTACACTAGGACTTCCTTTTGTGTCTATGAAACACATTTATTTATTTATTATTTTATTTATTTATTTATTTATTTGATTTTATTTATTTGACAGAGTGAGAGACCACAAGTAGACAGGCAGGCAGAGAGAGAGCGGGAAGCAGGCACCCCACTGAGCAGAGAGCCCGATACGGGGCTCGATCCCAGGACCCTCAGATCATGACATGAGCTGAAGGCAGAGGCTTTAACCCACTGAGCCACCCAGGTACCCCTATGAAACATTTTTTAAAAGGATTATGTGCTCATTGTTGAAAATTTGGATAGAACCAAAAAGCATTAAAAAGGTACCACAAAAAACCCCTGAATACCACACCTAGAGCCAACCACTGTTCATACTTTGTCATGTTATCAATGAAAGATTTATTTAATAATTCATCATATATTTATTGAACACCTACAGAATACTGGGCCTTATTCTAGTTGCTGCAAATACAGATGTAAAGAGACAAGATCGTTGCTCTTGTGAAAATGTGTGTTCCTTTCCCAGCATGTTAACTTCTGCCCACACTAACACTTGTTCCATAGTTGGTTAGGCCTTGGCTATAGTCGACTATTAAAGGAGTCCTATTGGAGATATCTCCAAGCATTCTATCCCCTGCAGTCCTAAATGATGTAGGAAAGACATTAGGGTTCAAAGCCTACAGCCAAGAAAGAACTCTTGAGATGACTTTGGTGCAAAAAGGTGATTGTATTAAAGCATGGGGACAGGACCCCTGGGCAGAAAGAGCTATGGGATCATGAGGAGTGGCTGATTGCATATTTTCAAGTCAGGAGGGGGTTTGGGATAGTGTAAGTCCCTAGGGAATTTTGGAAGCAAGGTTTCCAGGACCTTGAGGGGGCTAACTATTGTTAGGAAAAGATCATTTATTACCATCTAATAACACCTTAATTATGAGACCCTTCAGACGTATTTCTTTTTTTTTTCTTTTCAATTCTTCTATCTTTTTTTTTTATAAATTTTTTTATTAACATATAATGTATTATTTACCCCAGGGTACAGGTCTGTGAATCATCAGGCTTACACATTTCACAGCATTTGCCATAGCACATACCCTCCCCAATGTCCATAACCCTTACCCCCCACCTCCCAGCAACCCTTAGTTTGTTTCGTGAGTTTAGGAGTCTCTTATGGTTTGTCTCCTTCCCCATCCCATCTTGTTTCATTTCTCTTCCCCACGACCCCAAAACCCCCTGCCCTGCCTCTCAAATTCTTCATATCAGAGCGATCATGTGATAATTGCCTTCAGACGTATTTCAGTGGGCCACATACTTGGGGGGATGATTGCCAACATGTATCTGGCAGGGGTAGTTAGAGATAAACGAAGTTTCCAGAAGAATTTTAATATGTTAAAGTAGACTTACAAGATCCTGGGGGAAGAGGGGCTCAGGCTAGGATTGCCTTTTGCCCTTAGCAAAGTATTAACATTGAGGCAGGGTTGAGTCCCTAGGGGAGTGTCACTCTACCTGCGTCAAGGACTTGTCAGTGGGCTGTAGGTATTAAGGAAATTTAACAGTTTCACTTCTGCCTTTGTTTCCCACATCACTAAATAGCCCCCTCTCCTAGTGGCTCTCTAGGCTGAGTTAGTGGATCCTTCTTCTGTTCTGATACAAGCTTCTTGCCTGACCATGCAAAGCGATAGCACCCTGCTTTGTAGTAGGAAGGTCCCCACATGGTGTTGGTTTGAGTATTTGACCAACCATTATGTCCGGATTTAGGGTGAGTCCATCACTGGCAGAGGGATTTGTGTGGTGGTGTGGTTTCTCTTTGAAGTAAGCTATGGGACTAGTCCTGAGGGTACTGTAAGCACACCCCTCAGTTATGTCTGCTGGTGTAGACATGAGCTCCTGTGTGTTTACTGATTGATGTCACGGCTTTTATTTAGTACCAGTCACTTTGCTAGACCGTGGAGTGGCTGAGATGAGGGCAGAGCGGCTCTCTCTCTGATGGAGACCAGACGCCCGATAAACAATTACAGCACACTGGGCTAGGCATCCTGACAGAAGCAGAGAACAGCCACTTGACCTGGCTGCAGGCTGGGGACAGGTAGCTCAGGGAAGGCTTTCTGGAGGAGAGGATGTCTGAGCTGTATCTTGGAGCACACGAAGCAGCTGGGAGATGCGGCCGCAATCCAAGAACAAATAGCGTGCGCGAATGTGAAGGAGCAGTAGAGAGCCTGGCACAGGGAGGGACAGCCAGTCATGGGTCTGACTAGTGAGTCTGCGGGGGAGTCGTGGCAAGCGACGAAGCTGGGCACCATGATTGGCACGAGGCTTTGACGGGCTCGTCTCTGCTCTGGTTAGAGGATTGGAGTTCGTCCTGAAATTGTCCGATAGCTGTTGAAAACATTTTCCAAGGCAGTGGTGGGCTCAGTGCATGATGTGGAGTGGGCAGGGAAGAGCTTGTTTTTATGCTAGTCCACTGGACAGGGAGAGGCCTGGGAGAGATGGAGAAAGGAGCAAAGATGGAAGAGATACTGTGATTGAATTACAACACAAAGACAGAGGTTGGGAATAAAGAGGGACACTAGTTTTAATACTTTGCCAGGCAAAGGCTGCTGCAACAGATTAGCAGTTCATGCCTTCGGAACTGTAGACCCACCCCGGGTCAAAGGCTGAGGGGGTATTTTATAGGAAAATACAGATCTCTGTTATCCAGTAGGAATCTGGTACGTGCTGCCCCCTACATCCAGGACGTCTTCACGGTGGACTCCTGACCTGCGCCGGCATTGGCCATCCGAGTCTCGTTACTGAGTAGACATTGAGTCCAGTTAGATGTTACTATCGATACCAAGTTCCTGGAACGAAGGAGTCTATAGAAAAATAACTGATGGGAAGGGGGGAGGCTCTACGAAAAAGCAAAAGAAAAAAATCATTCAGCTTAAAGTCAAACCTTGCTGAAGCACTAGCGTGCCCATCCTAATTTCCATCCACCTCTAGCTCTCAATAGCAGTTTCAATGTTAAGAAAGGAAAAGCAACAGAAATTCGACGCTGGCCCAGTGTTGGGGGCTGAGAGTCGGGCGGACCCCCTGGTTTCTGATTGGACAGTAGTGATGTGATGGCCTCCAGCTGGACCTGTGATGCTGGCGATATGAGGCTGATGGAGATGATCACTTAAAAGATGGCTCGTCCAGGAAAATCAAGATGAACACATGACAGCCAACAGCCCCTCAGAAACCAGGAAGGCCAGGAAGGAAGTGATCCCATGTCATCCAGACAAGAGCAGTTCCTTTGGTGTAGAGAGAGCTGCCAGTGGATTGTGGGCTGGGCTGCCGTGCCGGTGAGCTGGGACATCGGGGAGACCGTGCGCTCACCAGAAGTGGACCTAGTTTTGGGGGGAAAGTCGCTATTTTGTTTTGACTTCATTATGAGACAGAATTGAGGAAAAACCAGTAAGTAGAGAAGGTAAGGGTGAAGGTTGAAAGGAAAGGATAAGAATGAGACAGGGTCCCTGGGGAAAGATCTAGGACACAGACCAGAAGTTCTCCACTCAAGGTTGCGGCTTTCCCAAGAGCCTTTTTGGAAATGTGTGGGGAGGTCTGGAGGATCGTAGTGATTTGCGGGGGGGACTAAGGCATTGAGGGGGCAGTGCCCTGGGAGATCTCGTTCTGTGATGGGCAACACGGAGGAGGATGTTTCTATATACTGGGCATCTTTCAAATGACCCGCCAAGTCGGAAGGTGAAAAACCTGTTTAGAATCAGCTGAACCTGACACTTAATTCTGGGTCTGACATAAACAAAGAATTTTTATGCAGCGTTAATATAATTTTTTCAGAGATTCAGCTGCTGTGTAAATCAAGGAGAAATTACACTATTTTTTGAGAGCTTTAGCAAGGGTTGATCATTTAGGGGATGGTGTTTTTGCCCCTCCCATTTGAGTCCCAGTACCAAATATGTTATGGATATGCCAAACAACCGTGCGTTGACTGTACAACTAGGAGCAAGCCTTTGTGTCTCTAATTATGTATTTAGTATCAGTAGGGCTGAAACTTTTCCGTATTGAGATGTTCATTACTCCCCTTTGATTTCCCTTTTGTAATTATGGCATTATGGCATTAAATGAATTACAGTGTAAGTATGTGTCTTAGGTTAGATTCATTTCTCAATAGTAAAGAGCAAGAGGTTTGCACAATATTTTTTATGAAATGAGTCCATTGGATATGATCGAGCGTCATCAGCAAAGATAGAAGCAGGTAGCAGGAGAAGCCAGTAGACGCTGCCTCCACAAGGCTGAAGAATCGATGAGATACTGAGGAGATACCTGAGGAGCAGTAGGGAGGACGTGGAGTTGAAGGAATTAACCTGGGCTTTATCCTCTGTCAAGTTGGAGGTTAGGATGTCTTTAGAGTGAAGAAGGAAAAGAGAGGGAAGTCTCAAAGATTGTCTTGGGGGGGAATGGCGCTACAGATCACGGGAACATGGCCAGGCAGTGGTGAAAGCCCAGATGTGGCTGGAAACCACAGATTTGTCCAGACCCTCCGCCGGCACCGTGGTGTGACCTTTGCCACAGGCGCTGGGCGAGAGAGCTTCTCTGTGGGAGCACAGAGGGAGCACGGCCGAGTTCATCCCGGGTTGGAGTTTTCCCAAGCAGGAATGACAGAAGAATAAAAGGTCAAAGATATCTCGTGTATTAACCAGCAGACTGAGTGGTGTTTAATCATGTTTAACCATGATTAAAGCCGAGAGTGATGGCTAAGAAACTATATATTAAAGGCTGCTGGTCAACACCAGGGGGCCTAGCACTGGTACATCCTCCCTCGTTCTATTCCAGCAGTGAAATCAGCTTTATTCCCTACTTAGTTTGTTACTGGGGGAACTCTTTTAAAATATTTGTCTCTGTTTTGATGAATGAAGTTTTTGGCATTGGCTTTGGTGGGCTGCCATTCTCCCAGGTTGCTGTAAAGAAGAAATCCCACGTGGCCGACTACCATGGCCTCCTATTGTAAATGGGGGTGGACTTTGTAAGCCGAAGGCAGGTGTTAACAAATCCAGAGGGACAATAGCCCTTTGGTGAGAAGATCAGTAAAAACTAAGCTGCAGATAAGAAGTAGAGCTAATGGAAGCATCTTGGTTTGAAAGTTCGTGAATTCCCACATGTACTCGGAAGAGTCGCACTGTTTAGAATCAGGGTGGACCTTAGAGTTTCTCATTTAAAGTTTTATCCAAATTTCCATTTCCACATGTTGAAATCTTGATTTTTTTTCTCAGACTCCCAAATCTTTTTTGCTGGGGGAGAGGGGCCCTGGGAATGGGCCAGGGACTCCCACTCCGAGGCTGTTTGTTGGCTCTGCTCCTGGGGCCCTGCGGGGTCATCGCACCGGCATGCAGGTGGGCTGGGACCTGGCAGCTTCGTCCCCCTGGAAGGGCAGCGTTACAGTGGCTGGGCCCTGTGGCTACCCGGTCTCACTGGTAAAAGCACTCTCTTCCGGTGCAGTGCTGCCATCCAGATGCTGGTGATCTTTGTAGAGCAGCTGCGTTTCAGGGCCCCACTTAAGGATGCCCTCAACGATGTGCTTCGGCTCCAGCCCTGTGCTCTACTCCTTGGCCTCTGTGAAGGTGATGGTCTTGTGATACCGACCAGATCAGGAGGAATACATCCTGGGAAGCGGCGGGCCGGCATGAGGGGAGAGCCCTAGACTCCACCTTGCAGGGCCTGCCACTCTCCCCCAGTCCCTCTATACCTTCCATCCCTTCATCCCCTGCCCCAGCCTGGCCTCCAAATGTTGGTCTTAAGCGTTAGCCTCTAGTTGCATAATCCAAATCTCAGCCTGTTCTTCTCTGCTCCTTAACTGCAGAGGAAGCAAAAAAGAGTACAGGAAAGGAAGAGGGTTGTATTCAGTTTGGGGACTAAAATCTAGAGTGAGGGGGAGTGCGGGGAGGGTTGGCTCACCAGTAGAGTTACTGAAGCTGAGGACACTTGGCAGTTGGCAGGCAGCTCAGTGACGGTGGGAATGTCAGGGGCCCGGGGGGCGGGGGGAGGGCGCAAAGTTGTGGGAATTGATAGGGGTTACAAACTGATGTGGAAACTGATACTTAATGGCTCTAGGGTCTCAATGAATATGATGCCAAGGATTCCTGCCTTGAAGGACGATGACTATAAGTGACTCAAAGCAACCTGAATTAATGTCAAGAATATATCACAAAGTGGGAAAAGGGTATGAAGAGGAAATGCACAGAAGGAAAAACCCAAAAGACTAACAAGTATATGAACAGTTACATAAACACTAATAATCACAGAATTGCGAATAAAAATGAATTGGTTGAGACTGGAAAAAATCAGACACTGAAATAAAGCATTGGCGAGGATGTGGAGGAAAAGGAGCCCCCAGGCGTTGCTAGTGGACATGCAGACTGGTAAAGCCATTCTGGAAAGTGATTTGGCAGAACTTAATGGAACAGATGTGAGACTGCTCTGTGACCAGGGATGGTTCTCTCGACATAGACCCAAGAGAACGTCCTTTAAAGTTTCATTAGGGACATCACCGAGGAGACCGTCGTAGTGTTGTTCATGGTAGGGAGAGGGTGTCTCTGAGAAAATGGCAGAGGCCCACGGTTGTCTACACTGTGGCACTTAGAAGCAGGAACTAGATGTGCTCAGGGTGGAAGGGTAGATTTTTAAAAAGCAGTGCTGAGTGAAAAACCACAGCCAAAGAAAGAGAACAATAGCATCCACAATGTGAAACACATGCAGACACAGTAAATGACCCTGAATACTTTGTTAAGACATTGTATTTATTTAGGAAATTAGATCAGGGGCACCTGGGTGGCTCAGCTAGTTGGGCGACTGCCTTTGGCTCAGGTCATGATCCTGGAGTCCCGGGATCGAGTCCCACATCGGGCTCCCTGCTCTGAGGGGAGCCTGCTTCTCCCTCTGACCTCTCCCCTTTCATTCTCTCTCTCTCTCTGTCTCAATTAAATAGAATAAATCTTTAAAAAAAAGAAAAAGGAAATTAGATCAATGGCTATAACAGAAACACTCCAAATGATCATAGATTAAACTAGATAGATTTGTTTTCTCCTGTAAAAATTCAGGCAGGCAGCCCACTGGAGTATTGTGGGTCGTAATCATTGAGGACCCAACTCGTTCTTGCGCTTTCCCACCTCTACTTGTGGCTTTTAGGTCTGGATCCTCTGAGGCTGCTTTATCTTCTCTGGTAGCCTCACCATTTGGGCCGTGGGCAGGAAGAAGAGGAATGAGAAGTATGCATTTCTGCCTATAGGGCAACCTAGAAGTTAGCACGTCACTTTTGCCCACATCCCATTGCCAAGATTAAGTGGTGTCATCCTAACAGCCCGCTACAAATTCTGGTAGTGTGTAAAGGGGACTAGAAGCAGTATCTGCCACAAACATGTACATAAGTAACGCAAACCAGGCACATTAGTGTGGGGACCCAAGGAGGAAGCAATGGAGATCAGGAGGGAAGAGGGAGAAGGACATTTATATGAAATAAGAAAGAGTTCTTGCATGGGTTCATGAGGACAGTGTATCATAAACTGAGACCCATGATTAAGGCATTCCTCTGCACCTAAGGTTCATTTAAAAAAAAAAAAAAAGAGACAAGGAATGAAAATGGAAGGAAAAGGGAAAACAGGGAAGAAAGAAGAATGGCAGAGGTTCCAGTCCTGTGGAAAGCTCTCAGGGGAGCGGACTGATCACTTGTGCAGTGAGCTATAGCCATTCCAGGACTAGAGGGCAGTTTTGCTAATAGTCTCATGAAACCACCAGAGAGAAGCAGTGTTGGCCTCTAATGTCCTAGATCAGTTAGTCTGCATTTCCCTGCTGCTCCCTGAGAAACGCCAGTTGCTTGTTTGCGTGGAGAGCCGGTTCCCTGCAAGGTCAGGGGTGGGATTTTCCAAGGCTGAGGATTCTGTGGGTCAGCGAGCTGGCCGTTCTCATTTGCAGACCCCAGGAAGAGCAGAGAGATGGGCAGCGGGGCTGACCTCTGATGCTGCCATGCTCTGGGGTGGAAGGAAAGAAGAGGAAGAAGTAGGCTCACCAGGCTGCAGAGCATTTCAGTGGGAAAACACTGAATTGGGCTGGGAGTTTAGCAAGTCTCATTGGACTTTTGCTCAGGAGAAGAGAAGCCTCAGTGATTATGCTGTAGTTAATTCAGAAATGGCTATAGTGAACGTCGTTAACACATACATGTATTATGAAAGTCAGTTATTTTGCATTTAGAAGACTCCTGTCAGTATCCTTGGTAGAATAGAAAGAGAGTAAGAATAGCCTAGAAAATTGGGTAGGCACTTAACATTTTAAAGCCTCCCTTTCCTCACTGGCGCAAGGAACCTAATAATAGTCACCTAGCAGGGTCAGTTAGGACACTGTAGGAATAATGGCCATAAAGTGTCAACAGTGCCTGGCTTACAAAGATGTCTGACAATTATTAACATTATCCACTAAATATTGGAATAGGTCTTTTCCCATATAAACGTTTAGTCGTTCATCTGTTTAAGTCTTCAGTTCACCGTATTTCTTTGCTAACAAGTCTGTGTGCATGTGTGGAGAGTAAGGGACAGCATTGACATGCCACCCTTCTCGTGCGTATAAACTGTGCATCTTCCATTCTGTTAATCCTGTTGAACCTGCAAGCCAGTTCTTCTGTCCAGCGTGGAAACATTTGGTTCTGGAAAACATGACAACATAAGCCACAAAGAACAAGCAGGGGAGGGGGGTGCTGGGGGACACATCAAGTCTGGTAATGCGATGAGAAGGCTTTGTTTTGGTCAGGTACTTGGGCAACCTTCCAGCCTTTGGTCATGCCGTTACAAAAGAAACACCACTAAGAACCTTTGAAACTGCTGACGGAAAAAAACAGTCAATGGAACACACTCTTGAACTTAGAGGAATCTCAGCTGCCCACGAGAACAGTCCTGCTGTTTTCTGGGAACACACGCAAAAGTAGAATAAGGGGCAACAGGCTAGTTCATTGAGAACGATTCTTGGCACTCAGGGAGAGCCAAAGCGAGGCCACACCTAGCTCAAGGACCGCGTTAATCACCGCGGAGCTCAGATTTCAAGCACATGATAGAGAAACCAGTCCTTTTCAGTGAATGACTTTCAGTGCATACTTCCATCCCAAACTGAAAGAAATCTAATAATAGCCAGGAGACTTCTGCACTCGCTGGGATTTTCAGGAGATAATTACACTCCTGAAGGATTAAAGGTATCCTCTTCGTTTCT
>CM052809.1:37946910-37982009 GCA_028533885.1 Nasua narica
CCAGAGTCCTCCGGGGCCAGACTAAGCTCATTTGACCTTATGGGGTCTACAGGAGAGAATAACACAGCCGGTTCTCATTTTTCTTTAAAAATTATCAGATTATGGGGTGCCTGGGTGGCTCAGTCTTTAAGCGTCTGCCTTCAGCTCAGGTCATGATCCCAGTGTCCTGGGATCGAGCCCCGCCTCAGGCTTCTTGCTCATCAGGCTCCTTGCTAGGCAGGAAGCCTGCTTTCTCCCTCTGCCACTCCCCCTGCTTGTGTTCCCTCTCTCGATAGGTCTCTCTCTGTCAAGTAAATAAAAGCTTTACAAAATCAGATTACTTGGAAACTGACTGTATTATCAGTTGTTTTAATCTGTTCTCTAATCTCTTCTTAATAGTCAAATTACAATAAGAGAACAAAAGTACTGTATAGAGTAGAATGCAAAGGTAACACACCAGTCTATATTTTGCATAGCTTTTTTTAAAGCCTGACATTAAAACAAAATTTTTATGTCTTTGTAAAATTAGGAACATATCGAGACATGTGTAAGGATCAAAATAATCAATCTGGTCAGGCTACGGAAAAGTGCCATCGCAGAGTACACTGTACCATATGACCTCTCTGCCCTTCTCAGAAGGACGGTCAACCCGAAGCACTGATGCTGTAGACTCATAAAGTTGCATCTGATGTGTATAAATATTTACACGTTAATACTTAGTATTGCCTTGGTGACTCTTGAAAGCACCCTATTATAGGTTCTCATAAGATAGTTGAATATAAGATGTTAGCCTCTCCAATCCTGGGTTACTAAGTTCATAAACCAAACTTCTAAAATGTACTTGAGTAACCACACCTCTCAGGAAACCCATAACTTTCCCAACCCTCCTACATAGAAAATGAGTCACAGAGGTGCATTTTGTTATAGAATTGTCCAGAGGCGATTGAGATACAAAAAAATAGAGGTAAATAATCTTAGAGATCTGAGTAAAATCTCTCAAAGTGAGGCTACATTTAAATTGCCTCTTTAAATCTGGCTACGGCAAAGTACAGGGAATTAAAAGGTGAATGAAAAGAAAAGACGCCACAGAGTTCGACTTCTTTAGTCACAAGAAGGCTGCTATCCACAATCTCATAGCAAAAAAGGGCAGATTTTTAAGAGATAGAAGAAATTCTCTAACAACTTTGCATCTACTTTTTTTGTACATAAATGTGAATTTATAACATTAATCTATCACAGTGGGAGGAAATTAGATAATACTACATTTAAATCATTTACCAATTAACTTCAAATATTAAAAGAATAGAAATTTTATAAAACTGAAACCTCTTTGCAAAGGCATAGCTCAAGCAAGCACTGCCTAAACATTCCCTACAGAGGTTTTCCATGAAGCCATGTGTCAGAGATGCCCATATTAAGCAGTCTCTAGCACTCCTCATGGATCCTAATTCAGTGATATCTTTTTTTCCTTAAATAAAGATTTATTTATTTATTTGAGAGAGAGCAAGCAGGCAAGCACGTGCATGAGCAGAGAGGTTGGGGGGTTTGCAGGGTGAGGGAGAAACAGACTCCTCACTGAGCAGGGACCCTGAGATCCCTCGATCCCAGGACCCTGAGATCATGACCTGAGCCGAAGGAAGACACTTAACTGACTGAGCCACCCAGGTGTCCCAAGTGTCGACTTCTTATTTGATGAAATGTCATGGGAAAGAAAAAATTTAATGGTTAAAAATATTTAAGATTTTGTTTATTTATTTGACAGAGAGAGAGAGATCACAATAGGCAGAGAGGCAGGCAGAGAGAGAGAGGGAAGCAAACTCCCTGCCGAGTAGAGAGCCGGATGCGGGGCTCGATCCCAAGACCCTGAGATCATGACCTGAGCCGAAGGCAGAGGCTTTATCCACTGAGCCACCCAGGTGCCCCAATGGTTAAAAATACTTAAATAAAAAAGAAATCAAAAAAGATAATAAGTCAAAGAGATGTTCCTATCGTCCTCAACAGGAGATGTAAAAAGGAAAGAAGAGAGTTGGGCATGGTGGTGTATGAGGAAAGACTAATCAGCCTCTGGAGAGGATGAAATGATAACCTACATAAAGTGAGGAAGGTTTAACTTTTCCTGTTTTTATTTAAAACTTTAGGGACAATATAACTATCTAAATCTTTCTGCAAACTTTCACTTTTGGTTACCCTTGTCTACTAACACATTATTTCTAGAGAAATACTGGAATGCATGTTGTTCTAACAACATAAGCCTTATAGGATAGAAGACAATAATTTTCAGAGCTAGGGTGTTACATTAACACACACTATCAGTAAAACGCACATTTACACATCCCAAAAGAACATTACGGCTCCGGAAATGCCCTAAGTTTATAAACAAGGTGGGTCATTCTAAGACATACCAGGGAAAAATTTTTTCTGCAAAAATAAACAAACTTCACTCACTTGTATTGATAAGAAACTGATTTGACACACCGGGATGATCTACATCATGTATTGCACTGGCAAAAATTGCTGCTAGAATCTCTAAATCTGTAAACACAGCCTGTAAAATCAGACAAGACAAATAACATTGTCATTATGTAATAATACAATGAAAGGTATATACAAATGCAAAATTACTTCCTAGAATGTGTTGGAAAACAGAATGAAGCTTCAAAATATTTAATAGCTTATTTTAAAAGTATTTAAGATGTTTAAAGATGTCCTGAAAATGTACATAAAATTAATGACCTGTGCAATTATTTTCTTTCATTCAAACCAGGGACTTTCTATCTCAGCAAAATTGACATTTGGGGCCAGATTATTCTTTGTTGTGGGAGGCTATCCTGTGCATTGTAGTATTAGGATCCCTGGCCTGAAGTATGAGATGTCAGAAGCATCTATCTCCAACTTGTGACAGACAACAATGTCTCCACATATTGTCAAATGTCCCTGGGGGGCAGGGGGCAGGGCAGGAAGAATAGGGAGGAACCAACCCCAGTAGAGAACCACTCACTCAAATGATGAAGTATTAACACAATCTTATGATGAAAACAATCTGAACTATAAAATATATTAGCAAAAGAGAATCTTTCCCTCAAATGATTAAGGATATCAAATTGTCTAAATAAACATTTATTGAACAACTTCTTAAAATCTGGTAGAATTAAAGACATGTTTCTTTCTGAAAAAGTCTATGAAAAATATCAAAGCACTGTCTCTATTTTATAAATAATATCATCCTTTGAACTATAAATGTAAAAGGCATCAGGCTAAATTTCAAATGAACTAACTGAAACTGAATAAGCCAGATGTACTTTATGGAATGCCCACTAGGTCATTTCAAAGAAGCAGTATCATGAGCAGATGAATCCCTAAAACTTTGATCAATCTTTGAAAAATTCATCAAAGACTGAACTGTTTATTAATCACAGCATTTTTCCCCCTGTAACTCAACATACTTCCAATGAGGCCATTAATTTTCTTCCCTGCATACCCTCCAGTATAAAAGTTTAAGAGATGTTTATGAGTGGCAGGTTAGTGGTCTTGAAGTTTTAGAAGCCAGATTTACCTCCAAAGCAGGTGTAGATAACAGCACATGTGTCGACTGGACAACATCTGCAGCATGAATATTGTTGTGGTAGGCCACGTCAGCATGGTAATGGTCTTCCAGGGTCATAAGGTATGTTATTAAAGTGTCTACTGGAATTTTAAATGTTTTTAATAAGTCCCGTTCCTGTAAGAAAGGAAATCCTCTTAACATCTTGTTTTCACATAAAAACATTTTCCATAGATGTGTTACCAGAAAAATCACACCAGTGTCACCTATGGATAACCCAGAAATAGGAATAGCACTCTTGCAGTGTCTAGCGAGGGAAATGGGGCCCTCTGAGAATATGCAGGGGCTCTGGGGACAAAGCCAGGGTAGAGCTGTCCTTCTGGGGCCCCAGTTTGCTTTCCTCAGAGGTATGGTGTTGGGAATGAGCTGCCAACTGTCCAAGTGTCTGTGTCTGATAATCACAAAGGTGGCTTTAGCCCAGTACCACTCATTTAGCTGCTGGATCACACCAGCCAAAACTCAACATTTTCTCTAGGGTTGAAACTTGCCATGTCGGTCCCAGGGTGTCTACAGCCTCAAGTCCTCATTTATATCCTAATCCTGAGCTGGGGGCAAAAGCTCAACAAGAATGAGAAACTGATATGGGAAAGAAAGCAGTACAAGAAACAGCAATTGAAGAAATTATATTCTAAGGTTAGTCAGCAAGGGGCTTATTCATTTTTTAGTTTGTACTCTACTCTCCATGCAAATCAGGGTCATATAGATGATTTTTAAACTCTTGTTTTAATGAATTGCTTCAATTTTCCCACATGACTTCTTCTTGGAATGGAAAAAATAACAAAATTGGTTTAGTTGTGTTTGACCCACACTCCATACTTTGTTATCATTTGTTCCTTGATAAAGGGGCAAATAAGAAAAAAACATATCAAATAAGCAAAAGAGGGTGGATAGTAAAGAAGATAAAACACAAACACATTTCACACACTGGACATTATGTCCCCCAGTAAAGGAAAGGTGTTAGAACTTAACAACGTTACCTGAAAAATAGTATGCATTATAACAGTCAAAGGCCGGTTACCAGACAGCTCTGCTATTCTGAAAACATGAAGACCCCATTTGTTCACATCTTCTAGTTCCTGCGTTCACAGAAAGATTGAGAAAATTAGGAAGCAGAAGAAGAATATAAATCAATGAACGCAGTCATTTAAATGTTACTGACCTTAATAAAAAGAGTGTTAGGTTTAAAAAAAAAAAAAGATTCATTTTAAATGTAATGGATGCACCCAGTAAGTACAGGCAAACTTTTAGGTAAACCCACTTTAAAGGTACTGAAAACTGAATAGTATGGCTTAACCTTATGCCTTTGACAATACAATGTAGTTACACATTTTGACTATCAATTTCAAAGCATTTTTTCAATAGATGAAATCTATTTACAAAACATTTACTATTCTCCTGAAACCCAAAAAATATAAAAATATTTCTAACTCTTTAAGATCAAACAATCAAATGGAGAGGTAAAAAAGCGACAAACACATACTCCAAACCACCTGTCTAAATTCACATATTAATAACCCCCAAATATTTGTAAAGAGCTTTATAAAGTACTTTGCAACCTTTAAAGAAAAAGGACCCCACAAATTAGTGAACCTAGTCCACCTATTTAAGATTTTATTTATTTATTAGGAAAGAGAGAGAGTGAGAGAGAGCATGAGAAGGGAGAAGGTCAGAGTAAGACGCGGACTCCCCATGGAGCTGGGAGCCCGATGTGGGACTCGATCCCGGGACTCCGGGATCATGACCTGAGCCGAAGGCAGTTGCTTAACCAACTGCGCCACCCAGGCGCCCCTAGTCCACCTATTTAAAAGAAAAATAATTAAAACTCATTAAAAGGCATCCCAACATATTATGATCACAATCCTTAAAATTATCTTACCTTGGCAAGGACATCCTCTTGTTCAGTTTTAACCCCAAATCTTGGGATGCTTGAATTCGTCAAACTGGAGCTGTGCATCAACTTCTTAACCCCACTGATCTGAGACATTGGTCTTTTCTTTTTCTCCTTTTCCTTCTGAGTTGGAGAAGGAATTTCCACTTCATGTTGCTTATCTGAAGATATTTAGAAAAGGTTCTACATTTATTGTGAAGTCTACCTGAGTTGTTACTTTTTAATCATAATGTCCATAACTGGACAAATTTTCATTACTCATGACATGTTCCAGGAAATGCTTCCAAGAAACACTTCTTTTAGAAAAGCTGAGAATAATTTGATGTGGACTTACTGTGATACCCTCCAACACAAAACTGAGCAAATATATCCCACTGCAAAATAATTAACATCAAATGTATTCAGTGGTTGCTACTTGGATGGAATGCTGTCATATTTTTGTTTGTTTTGCAAGACTTGTGATAGCAGAAAAAGCAAAACATATTGGTTATTTCCACTGTTCATCAACTCTGTCCCTGTTTGAAATTCACTTAGTGACTTGGAAACTGCTCTTTCCAACTAAGGATTCTAGTTTTAATACCTATTTTGAAAAGGAAGGAATTTCATACAAAATATAAAAGCAGCACTGGGAGAACCTAACGGCTTATTGAAATGGGTCATAATGTAAGAATACAAACTATATTTGGATGACTTATATTTCTGCTATTTCATATTTTCTATACTATAGTGAGATAATGCTTATGATATAACAAGGGGAGCACAGGAAATTTCCATTATCATCTGATAAGTAACTGTCACATTCAATTGTTGTTTTCAAATAAAAGACATTAGATGCCTCAGTATCTTCGTCAACTATTTCAAGGCAGTGAGCTCCTCTAACTCATCCTTGCACATAGTGTGTGTTCAATAAATGTCTCTTTACTCAAAGTGCTAATTAGATACTACAGCAATTTTGTTTTGAAAGTAAATTCAAATCAAGGATATGTTCACACTGATGACTTTCACTAAATGAATTTTCTCCTTGTGGATGGGGGGGTGGGTGGTACCAGAGTCCACTACACTGTCTATTATTATCAGCAAGCTTTCTTTAGTGGTTGTTTGATATCTGCCTCATCAGTCTACCAGGCTTGGTGTTCATTGGACTTTAACTCATTACGGCAGGGTCCATTTCTAATTTATCATCACCAAATGCCCAGAAGTGTCTGGAATTTAACAAGAATTTGTTGAATGCATGCGTAGATCTCTCTGTAAAACATATTATGGTTTAGTGCTTTGGAAAAACTGGCAACCTACAACTTTAATCCAGAGAATTCCCAAAGTCCTGAATAAAATGAAAAGATAAAAAATGTACTTTGTCACCTTAGATTCTAAACCTTAGAGGCATAGACACTGAAATTATTAATAGGATAAATGAAAACAAATGAACTGAATTCCTAACACTCATTTGGTTTCCAAAATGAGTTGGTGCCCCAATCCACCTCCAAAAACAAACACCTCAAAAGAAAACTTTAAAATTTCATTTAAATTATTATACTCACCTAAGAACGTGTTTGATATATACTCTGACACTTGATTTCCAGACCGACTCATTTCAGAGAGATGGGTGAGCTCCCGATTAAGCATCCTTTTAAACTGAAAAACAGAAAAATAAAATGAAGCAACATAAGAGGAAAGTGTAATTGAGGTAACATAAGCAAACTGTAAGATACAGAAAACATGCCCAAGAATTTTTAAATTGTCCTGACAGTTTAGATCAGTGAAATCCAGTAGAACTTTCTATAATGTTGGAATGTTCTAGAATTTGAGTTATCTATTACTGCAGCCAGTAGTCGCATGTGGCTATCAAGCACTTGAAATGTGGCTAGGTGAAAATGAGGAGCTTAATTTTGAATTTTATTTCATTTTAATTTAAATTTAAATAGCCACATGCAGCACAGATTTAGACACTCAAGGACATTAATTAAGGGAGAAGGGAATAAAAAAATTAGGTGCATTATTAGTATTTAGAGAAGGAAAAAAACTAATCTATTGGTACACATATGTGCTGCCACACAACAGAAGACAATTTATCAATTAATTTGTCATTTGCAGAAATTAATATATATACTGGTAAGAGGTTAAGATGTTGTCTTTTACCCCAAAGCAAAAGTGAATAGATTTAATTGAGTATTCTTTCAGAACTTAAAGAAGTAAAATATTTGGACACTATATACTTTTTTTTTTTAAGATTTTTTATTTATTTATTAGAGAGCGAGAGACTGAGAATGAGAGGGGAGAAGGTCAGAGGGAGAAGCAGACTTCCCACAGAGCTGGGAGTCCGACATGGGACTCGATCCCGGGACTCCGGGATCATGACCCGAGCTGAAGGCAGTCGCTTAACCAACTGAGCCAACCAGGCGCCCTGGACACTATATACTTTTTCCTTTTAAAGTTTTTCCAAGTAGAAGGAACAAGATTTTTTGTTTCTCAACATCCATGGGATTTACCAATCCATTTCTCTAAAGTCACATAAATACAAAGCGGGTCAATTTTCAATACTCAACATCATTACTTCATAATTTATTTTACTGATGCAATGGTGTCTATTTTATCCTAAGAAACACTGGAATTTACTTATAACCATTGCATAGCATTACCCAAATCCAAGATTTTCCAAGACTTCATGCTTTTCCATCTATCAGCTGTTTGTTATTATGTTTTCTTTTGATTCCCAAAATAGCCCAGATGGTCCTTTAAGTATGCCTTAATATTTTTCTTAATATATAGAAACAGTAATTTTTTCTATTAAATAGATCACTATTAGATACTTGATCAAAAAAGTCAAATACATATTACTCTAATGTTCAGTAGCTTTTAGAATTTTAAATTTCACCATAAGTTCTCATTTAAGTCTCAGGAAAAGAGAGTAGTGAATTCACCATTTAGTAATGTTTCAAATGTAATTCTAACTCAGTATTTAGTTTATCAGAATTTAAGAAAAAATCTTGTTTCTCAGGATAATTCATACAAAGGTCTCCTAACTCGAGATAATTTGGCAAATCACTTCCAAAGTCAATCTTACTGACCATTTAGATTAGGTACAGGAATTTATCACGGAAGTACTGAAGGAGATCAATAAAACATTACAACAGTCTGCTGGATGTAAGAAATGGGTATTAGCCTTCTCCTGTAGCCAAAACTGAAGAACTGGCCATAACCATAATTTTTCTGGTTCTTAATTTATAGGTCTAGGGAGCTTATTCTTGAACTCAGGAACATAAAGTTCATTTTTTTTTTTGTTCATCTATTTTTTCAATAACTTTTCTCTGATTATAAGGTGCATACATGATAAAGAAAATCTAGAAAGCTATTTAGAAAAAATTAGAAATCATTTATATCCCCATTGCTTAGAGATAACCATAGATAATTACCTATATTTCCATCTATGTTTTTTTCCCATTTATTTGCATATATTTTAAATTGGCATCATGCAATATACAAAACATAGGCTGCTGCTTGTTTTCATTCAGCATTATACATTATCTGCTGGGAAAAATCTGGGTCTCCCAAGAATATTCATGAAGACATTTATAATAGTGTAAAAACATTTTCTGTTCATTTTTCATAAAGTTATATTGAGTTAAGTTATAAGCTATTAACTCATTAAATGAGCTAACAGAAAATGTCTTATTTTTCGCCTGGCACATAGCAGGTGCTTAACAATGAGTTCCTTCTATCTCCCAGTTCCCTGGGTCTTTTATAGTGATAGCTGATTTTTACCATTGCAGAACAGACAGATGGAAGATCTGACTAGCTATGCCCACAAAAAAATACACATATAAGCATTTAGCTCCCCTACCCATTCCAAAAAGAAATTTAGGGTATTATTTACATTAGAGATGATAATTAGGCTGCAAAATTATAACAAAAAATACAATGAGCAAGGCCCAAAGGTAAATAAACCCTTGCTTAACAAATGAAATTTACTCTAGGAAAAATCTATTCTTTAGACAAAACAAAATCAAAAGAGACTCTGCTAAATACTTAAAACATAAAATGAGTGAAATATCTCTTTGACCTGAAATTGTCTGTGCTATGAATTAAAAGTTGCCAGTAAGAACTGCCTGGTCATGACAAAGAGTGTTTTGGGGAGAGGGGGGCATGGTAAGCAGAGCTCTCAGCCACTCCTAGCCCCCCTTCAGTCTATACAGCCGCTGCTGTCCATCTGCCCTCTATGCATTTCTCTCCATGTAACTAAAAAATGATGTAAGACTGGGGGTAAGGGAGGATGCAATTGGAAAAGTTAGACAGGGACCCAGTTTTTTCATAAAACTACCTTCTAACTTGGAGGCAACCTAGTATGAGGAATATGTTGCCATATGCCCAGCAGAAAAAATTACATGGTACCTGCAGATACATAATACAAATTATTGGATTCTCTGGAATAATATAAATAATGAATTGTAATTTTCCCGGCAGTTCATTTATATAATCCCTCAAAATAGCCAGTCAATACAGATAACTAAGGCAAAAAATGCCAGTGCAAGGAAATCTATTCTATAGACTGAAAAAATTACAGGTTGCACATGCACTGATTGTATCTGCATGTATACATCTATTCCCAGGCTACCTTTATGCTGTTGTTCAAAACCCAGAAGTGTGGGGTGGGGAAACCCTTCAGACACACCTATATCCCTGCCAAGGTTTGTCAGGTGCTTTAAGGAAGGCAACATTTCCTCTTAACGTGATTACAAGAGACAGTATTTTTAGCAGTCCTCTCTCTTCCCGACGGAAAGGGTGTGGGAGATTTCTTAAAGACAATTTTCAAAGAATCAATTCAGTTATAACATAAGAGCATTTTCTGAAAGAAGTTAAAATTGCTTCCCTTTTTTTGGCTGTTGATATAAAACTTTCAGGGAAGCTAAATTAATAACTTACAGTATGATTTTGGAGTGTAGAGCTGGCTGTACTAAAGAACAAGACACGAAACAATTCAACAATTATTTTAAAATGTAAGTGGAATTTCTCTCATTCAAGATAACTACATATCATTCATAGGGTAACTGCACAAAAATATCATGAGAGGAAAATGATTAGAAAAGGTAGTAAAATGCTTTTCCTAGAACATTGCTACAGTCCTCAATTTAGAAGAGATACAAAATAGAACTGATTTTCAAAAAAAAGAAAAAGAAAAAGAAAAAAAAGGTGGCTGCAAGTTGCAGAACAATTTAATTGAGCATACAGATATTTTAAAAATGACTTCTAAATATTTTATCTTGAAGAGTTATTCTGATTGCTTTTGGTCTAAACAGTATGACATAGTAGATGGAATTACTGTTCCAACAATGAAAAAAAGAGGAAGATTTAAGTGAATGCTTTCAAATCCTTTGTTCTCATTATGCATCAGAATGTCAGCGTGCAGCATGTAAAGCATAAAAAAATGAAAATGCAGTTGAAATCAATACTATATTTTCTTTTTAAACTCCCATTTTCCAATTTATGCTCTACACTTAAGACCGTTGAGGAAGCAAAATTAAATAATAAAATAAAATTAGAGTATTCTTAAATAATAATCCCTGTATGCCAATGTCCTGGGTACATTTTATAGTCTCCTCGTATATAATTAAGAAGGTAGTAAAGGTGAAACATTAAGAAAATTCTTACCTCACCCCACCCCTCACCCCGGCCAATAATCTACTAAAAATCATTTGAACATGCTGCACTGTGGTATAGTACAAGTTTGGTAGATATCAGCATTAAAAGCTAATGCTGCATTGGCTGTACAAAAATAAATCTATCAAAATGCATAAGACTAAATATATTTATATTTGCCCTTCTTTATGTTTTTAGCAGCATACTATTAAAACAAAGACAAGGCTGGCCAGCAACAGTTTTCCTCAAAAATACAAGCTCTATAACTATTTATTTAGATTCTTGGAAGTGTTATTTATAATCATAATACAAATATGAAGCCCTTCAAAAACATATAAAAATGAGCTGTCTGAAAGCTAACAGATGAGTTCTAGGGAGATTATGGATTTTCCTTTATTACTTTCTATACTTATCTGTACTAAAAAAAATTTTTTTAAGCCAAAATGGCTAACAAAATTCAAATAATAGGATGTCTGCATATTTCAAAAACAATTAAAAAAATCTGGGCCATCCGTTGTCTTAAAAGGAGTGGGGAATCATGACTCCTTGGGCAACTAAAACTGCAATAAGTTTTTTTAAAATGAGAGAAAATTTCACAGCAAAGAGATGTTTCTCTAAAAGAGAAACAAAGAAAATGAAACATATTTCAATCTTAGAGTCCTTAAAGTCATGGAAAAGAATTCTTAAAAAGTATGTATTTTGACTGGCTCAACTGTTCAAGAATAGATTTCAAGTTCTGAAGTGATGCTTCATTTAGGACTGAAAAAGGTTTCTCTACGTCCTGGTTCTATTGCAGAGATCAGACCGCCAGGCTAGCATTACCATGAGACACAAACGAGGCTTGCCAAGTGGAACAGAATCTTAGCAAATTCAGTGTATTACTTCATTTTCTGAGATTAACAAAAGTAGCAGTGTCAGATGAATTTATATATTCTTCCAGTTTTACAAATAGATAATCAGGTTTTCATTTTAATAATATATCATTTAAATAATCAAGTAATGTCAATTTTTAATGTCATCTAGAGCTTTATATCCAAAGATGAAAAAAATACTCATCAGGTTAAAGTGGTATAGATTTTTAGAAAGAGCCACAAATTAATTTTCATGAACTTTAAGTGCTACATATGAACTGGAACCCATACATCAGTGTAAGTCATGGGGTCCAGTAATTTATTTCCAAAGATTTTGTTTGATTACCTTGATATTTAAAAGCACAGCTCAAATCTATACCCTATGATAAAAAGAATCACTGCACATTAAAGAGCTATTTTAACATGCAAACTATAACTACTAAAAGTTATACATTTTCTCCTTATCTTGGTCACTAAAAACACATATTTCTTCTGTAGTTACATCTAAGGAAAAAATAGCACTGCTTACAAAGCTTAACTCCATTATAATTTATTAAAATTATCAGTTATGTAATCAGAGCAATTAGGAGCTAAATAAATCTTACCTTTATGTAGCCCCAAGACACTGACAGTAAATAGTTTGCTTCAGGCATTTTTGATTGATTATATAAAGAGACAGTAAGTTCTAAAATACGTATATCTTCAAAACCGTGATACTTTTAATAATATCCACAAGCCAGAGTGGGTTTTTAAAGATTTTTGGTAATTAAGTATACACAAGAAAGCTTTGCATTAGATCCCATCCAGTCGTCTTTCCACTGAACACATGCCATTTGTAAAACTCCAGAATGGAACAGAATTCTACAACTATTCTGAATAAAGAAAATTCATGTGATAAAGAAATAGCTAACGATCTAAGGGTCTGCATCTTTTTCTCCCTGAGCTCCAGGGCTTAATGAATAATGTATGTCAAGATGCTTAGCTGCAAGAAAGACTAGTTCTGTCAAAAGCTACCAAATAAGGAACTGCAGGGAAGCCAGAAAGAGCGACAAGAAACCCCTCCCACAAAAGCCCAACTATGCACCAATCACCCTCTGTCACTGGGTCTATCATGAAGGCTGAGGGGCGGGCGGGGGTGGGGGTGGACTCAGAGCAGGCTGTGTCGTGATTGGTTGGCAGGGGCGAACCTCTGGGGAGGAGGTTTTCCTCCTCACCTCTGGTAAACGCCATTTAATAATGGTATCCCTACAGCTGAGGCTGCCGAATAAGAAGATGAATGGGGTTTCCCGCCCTCAGATGATGAATAACGACCAAAAAACTCTTCAAAATTCATAGTTCATTCTAAAATAAGAATTTTCAATCTTTTTGGAGTCCTTCCTATTAGTTTTAATATTCTCTGACTTCTCTTCCTTCAAAATAAAGGCTGATTTGAAAAAGGCCATTAGGAGCACCTGGGTGGCTCAGTGGGTTAAAGCCTCTGCCTTTGGCTCAGGTCATGATCTCAGGGTCCTGGGATCCTAGAATCCAGCCCCACATGGGGCTCTCTGCTCGGCAGGGAGCCTGCTTCACCTCTCTCTCTGCCTGCCTCTCTGCCTACTTGTGATCTCTCTCTCTGTCAAATAAATAAATAAAATCTTAAAAAAAAATAAAATGCCATTAGGCATTTTAACTGACTCCCTCTCAAATCCAAAGCAAGTTGTTTCTCTGGTGACACAAATATAACCAAAGTTTTTCCTCCACCCAACATAAAAGCAGTGTGATTATAAATACAATGTCCAGAATTGAGAAATGGATACATTTCCTCACCTGTGTGGCATGGCTGTTCTTAGCTCCTTTTGTTTCTATTGTTACATGTGGCTGAGCCCCACAACCTTAAAAATCTAAGGGTGGAGATGATTTATAAAAATTCTGATTGCAGAGGGCGGGGAGTGGACTGAAAGCCAAAGCACTGTGTATGGTTAAAGAATGCAGAATTCCGGGGCGCCTGGGTGGCTCAGTGGGTTAAGCCCCTGCCTTCAGCTCAGGTCATGATCTCAGGGTCCTGGGATGGAGTCCCGGATTGGGCTCTCTGCTCAGCAGGGAGTCTGCTCCCCCCTCTCTGTCTACTTGTGATCTCTCTCTGTCAAATAAATAAAATCTTAAAAAAAAAAAAAAAAGAATGCAGAATTCCCAGTACAGATTTTAAAATGTATATTTTGACCAAAAGAGAACATTTTTATGATTGTGCATGAAGTTAAGAAAGGTATTAACAGCAGCTCTTGGAGGAATATAGGATTAAGCTCGGGTAACCAGGCCTTTTGCAAGGAGAGTTAAATAAGAAATCTAAATTTTTTAAAGAAAAATAATCTTTTCTATTTGGTTTGGCATACTATTATTCTTTCACTTGTATACTAAAGACTTGTGAATAAAAAAACAAGGGAAGTCTAGCTTTTACTCTATTTTAGCATAAAATTCCATCCTGTCTCCTTCTTCCTCATCTCCATCTCAAAGCATTTAACTGCTTTGTGCTTCTGTGACTTGCTAATATTGTTACTTTTCAGTTCTACTGCATTTGCTTTGTCTGTTTTAGATAATACACACATCAGAAACATCCATGTAATACTCTTCCTCTTTGAATCTGTAATGGTCCTTTGCTTGCAAAGTCTTCAGTTCACACCTATTGTGTTAATTTCCTAAATTCCTCTTAATTCCTTACCAAAAAAAAAAAAATTAAACCCCAAAAAGGCCATTAAAACTGACCCGAAGAATACAAATAGGTCCTCCTCTTTCCTAGTCTTTCATTCTCCTTAACTGCTCACAAATGTTCAACAATGTACTCTCTCCCTTCTCCTTCAATTCCAGGATCCACAACAGCTCTGGCTTTCTCCCCACTTCTCTGACCATGCCTTCTGTTCATCCTCTAACTTGGGATATCCGCAAGACTCTGTCCTAGGCCACACTCTTCAGTGGCTACTTTTAACATGAACTGCAGCACCATATTTCCAAATGACTAAGGTTCCCTCCCCTGTTGAAAACCCTGCCATTCATCACAGACTTTTTCAAAATCGATGGATCCATTTTTCTATTTAAAGTAATTCTTACTCAACAACTCCCATTTCAGACAGTGGGCTCATGTTTCTCCCAGTTTTACAGACTGAAATCTATGACTCTTTGTTACCATTCAATAGGAATTTCACATGACTCAGCCACCATAAGATGTTTAATATAAATCATCTCACTGGATCCTTGAATAATTCAACCCTAACATGTTGCCCATCTACATCACCTTCCCTCCTTCACCAACTTTATTATCATGTTTTATCTTTTATAAAATGCTCTTTCACTTACTCTTCTTTCCCATCCTCATTCTCATCATCTAAATCCAAGGGCTGAACACCTAAGAGAAATGGGAAGTGTCTTCAATATCATCTCCTCTAATCCCCTCATTTCCACATAAAGTGAGACCTAGAAAGAGAAAATAATTTTCCCAAGTTCACCCAGGTACCAAGTACAGAGGCTTTGAGTTCAAATCCTTTAGTGCATAATCTTTAACAAATAATCTCACTTTTCAGTGTGCCAGTTTCTTCATCTGTAAAATTGGGTTATTATAGTAGCTAGTCTCCAAAGATGCCTCCTAATGAGTCACTTGACCCTATATTGAATCTGAACTGGCTTATATAACCAACAAGTAGTGCTGGCACAAGAAATGGAGGCTGTCAGAAGAAGTCTTGAAGCTTTCACCTTGGTTGCCTTGAATGGACCATTAGGATCCCAGAGCCACCCTCTTAGCAAGTCTAGTATTCTAAGACTGCCATGTTATGAGAAAGCCCAGGCTAACATCACAGAGAGGCTGAAGACAGAGTGTGGGGGGTGGATGAGAGAGACAAGGAAGGCAGATACGTGCCTGGACAATCTCTAGCGATGCCAGCCATCCTAGCCCAGAGCCAGACCTGACAGTGAAGAGGCCATCTTAGTCATCCTGACAATGGAGCCTTTAGAAGACTCCAGCCTCAGCTGCCATCTGACTAAAACCACATGAGGGACTTGAAGTGAGAATGTCTAAGCAAGCCCAGTTAGCCCATAAAACAATTAAAAAAGAAACAAATTGATATTTTACGCCACTAAGTTTGAAGTGATTTGTTTTATAGCAATAAATAATTAGAACAGTTACTATGAGGATTAAATGATATATGCAAAGCACTTAAAACAACATCTGATAGGGGCGCCTGAGTGGCTCAGTCGTTAAGCGTCTGCCTTCGGCTCAGGTCATGATCCCAGGGTCCTGGGATCAAGCTCCACATCGAGCTCCATATCGGGCTCTCCGCCCAGCAGGAAGCCTGCTTCTCCTCCCACTCTTCCTGCCTATATTCCCTCTCTCGCTGTCTCTCTCTGATAAATAAATAATATCTTTAAAAACAAAACAATACAAAAACAACATCTGGTACATAGTGACAAACAACAGGTATTAGGTGATGATGATGATGATGAAAACAATCATGTGGATTATGATAACCACTACCCCATTATGGTGACTAGATTTTTTAACTCTCGGGCTTATCCTGTGTGTGTGTGTGTGTGTGTGTGTGTGTGTGTAATTTATCATGTTTTATTTTAACTGCCTCACATCATTAGGCATCTCAGACCCAAAACAACGATACTTGCTTCTTAGCTCATCTTCTTTGGCTTTTCTCCTTCTAATCCCATACTTATCTCTGCTGCCAGGCCAGTTTTTCCCCAATCCAGCCTCAGCCTGCCACTCCAAAGCTATTACCTAACAATTTGGCATCACCTGCCTCATCACATAAACATTCCTCTGTGAGCTCCAGACTGACAACCTCTGACCCTAATCCCCACCCCCAAACCCATCTTTAGCTGCTCTTCACATTCATGCGCCATTACTGAAAGGCTAGTATTCCATCCAGCTCTATGACTTAGCAGACAGTCTTACTTTTCCCTTCACTGAATTCACTGCCTAGAATACCCTCTCTCTTTCTTCTACTCTATCTCCTTCAGGCTGGTTTTTCAAAAAAAAGTCAGATTTAAATCATTCAAAATACATCTCAAGGCCAAATTATCTCAGCCCCTCTTCACACTTTATTTTGCACTCACTCTTTTATTTAATAAATACTTACTGAGCTCCTACTGTGTGCCAGGCACTGTCCTGGATAATGAGGACACAGAAGTAAACAAAGTGAAGGTTTTTCACCTGGAGTTTACATTCAACAACTGAGTCAGCAAATATATACTATTGTCATGTGGTGATAAATTCAATGGGAAAAACAAAGGATAAGGAGGTTATGGCATGTTAGTGATGGAGGTTTCTGTAGTATAAAATAATCAAGGAGAGCCTCTTTGATGAGATGATATATAATCAGAGATCTGAAGAAAGAGAGGGAGCAACTCATGTGAACATCTAGAATAGTGGAGGAAGGGGAGTCAAGTAAGTGGAACACTGACCCCAAAAGCCCTGAGATGGGAGCATGCTTGGTGCGCTTCCAAAGAGCAAGGTGTGTCATACAATGTCATTCACTTCCAAATTACCCTTTCTATCCATCCATCCATCCATCCATTTTATTCTTTGACTAACTTCAAACTGAGTTACTTCTTTCTTTTCATAACAAATATTTTTATCCTGATAAAAAATTCCTACTTTTCCAACATACGCACTTCACTAAATACATCTGTATATACTAAATAATTCTAGACATTGAAAAAAAAATCCACTAATATTGGATCTACTGATAGTGGCTTAGCAGTAACACAAAGGAAAAATAAAAGTAATTATATTACACACTGCAAAATATCAATGCTTGTACACAAGTATACTTAAAAAAAGTAGTTAAAAGCTGAGATCTTACTATCATTCACTGACAAAGGCATCTAAACTTTCTGAGCTTAATTCATCTTCAGTTTACTCATCTGGAAAACAAGAAAAATAATTAGCATCTACCTTTAAATTTGTTTTAAGAATTAGCTGGTACATAGACATAAGTACTTAGAACGGTAAGTGCTTTGCAAGTGTTTGCTCTGCTTCCTATGGAGAATTGCCATGAATGTGGCAGCAACATGGAAATGAATACAGGAGTACTGTATTAGAAAGACAATCTTGGGGCACCTGGGTGGCTCAGTGGGTTAAGGCCTCTGCCTTTGGCTCAGATCATGATCTCGGGGTCCTGGGATGGAGCCCCGCATGGGGCTCTCTGCTCGGCGGGGAGCCTGCTTCTCCCTCTCTCTCTGCCTGCCTCTCTGCCTACTTGTGATCTCTTTCTCTCTGTCAAATAAATAAATAAAATCTTAAAAAAAAAAAAAAAAAAGAGGGCGCCTGGGTGGCTCAGTTGGTTGAGCGACTGCCTTCGGCTTGGGTCATGATCCCGGAGTCCCAGGATCGAGTCCCATATCGGACTCCCGGCTCTGCGGGAAGTCTGCTTCTCCCTCTGACCTTCTCTCCTCTCATTCTCAGTCTCTCTCTCTCTAATAACTAACTAACTAACTAAAAATCTTTAAAAAAAAAAAAAAAGAAAGAAAGACAATCTTTTCCCAAAATGGTGAATGATTCTTGAAAGGTCTCAGATGTAACAAAGAACAATTCTTCAGTATACACTGTGGCTACATTACTGAAAAAATTAGTGTGGATTAAAATCATGTAAAAATATTTTGTTTTTATATATAAAAAAAGCAGTTGTGTTCCAGGCCCAGGTCATTGTACGTGAATATTTCACCTGCTTGAATGATTTATTGGGACACAGAACAATTCCTCCTTGGTGAAGGACTATCCCATGTATTCCAGGACACCCAGCCTTCCTAGCTTCTGCCCATGAAATGCCAGCAGGACTCCCTAGTCAGTGCACCTTGAAATTTCCTAAATGTTAGCCAGTGTTAAGAATCACTGTTCCAGTTACTTCAGCTGCCTTGAACTTTACCTCCTCAACCAGGGTAGAGGATCCATTGGGCAAAAAAGATATCTTACTCTTTCTTTATCTTTTCCAAAATAATTAATGGACCACAGGCACAAAAGATTCAACTGTAAACCCCTAATCTGCTGTAGTAGAGGAGATAATAGTAAGGGATAATAGTAGTAGCAATAATTACAATAACATCAAGTAAAAAGCACTAAAGACGGTTTCCTTATTTCTAGGTAATAAGAAGTCTTCCTTTTTTTTTTTTTAGGTTTTAGTTATTTATTTGAAAGAGAGAGTGAGGATGAGCAGGAGAGGGGCAGAGGGATAAACAGACTCCGCTGAACAGTAAGCCCATAGTGGGGGCTTGATCCTAGGACCACGGGATTATAACTTGGGCTGAAGGTAGACACTTAACTGACTGAGCCACCCAAGTGTCCCTGAAATCTTTTTTTCTTAAGTTCTGAGCTAAATCAAAATTCATTTCATTTTTCTGATTATCAGAGACCAACTAGATGCTCCTTCCCTTTGCCACGTAGTAAAGATGGCAGAAAGAATCTGGTCAACCCAGAGGAGAAATATGGATGGGGCCAGAGAGATATAATTCTTAGAATCACGCTTAGCTTCTGACAATTTTAATGGGGAAATCGGAATCTGTTAAAGCATTTGTTAAGACCTACTATCCACCAAGAGCTTTATATATCTTAATGCTAACCTTTGCAATATGTTGGTAAGATAGCTATTATCCCTACTTTCAGGTGAAAACACAGCTAGAAACTCTTAAAAGTTCAATAACCTGCCCAGTGTATGACAGGGCTGACAGGCCAGGTCAAGTCTCTTTCAGTCTTTGCTCTTATAGTGTATGAGTAGGTCATCGTATAATTAGGTGTTTGCAAGCTCCTTGACAAATGGTATGAATTTAGGAGTGGAGTCATTTATCCTTAAGCCTCTTTAAAAAAAATTTATTATTATTTTTTAGTAATCTCTATACCCAATGTGGGGCTCAGACTCATAACCCTGAGATCAAGAGCTGCATGCTCTTCCAACTGAGCCAACCAGGCATCCCAATTATTCCTTAGTCTTTGTGCTGATTTACAATGTCCTGAATTAAAGAACCACTGATCCTATTACTATTGTCAGATCTCTGGACGGCATGGATCCTACTAACTAGTGAAGTCAGGAAGCTTGTGCCCAAAGATAGGCAGCCCCGCCTGATAAGGAGAGCTCCTGACATGTGGAACAGAAAACACTTAGATGTGGCAGTGTTTCATGAACAAGACACATATGCTCTTGCACACGGCTAGATGCCATGTTTCCTGACTGGTAGTCTGCTGTCCTCAAACACTCAAATGATGTATACACAAATGTATGTTTGCATGTACTGAAATTAAAAAAAAAGAAATTATTTCCTTCACCATTTAGTTCTCTTTTTCTGTATTCTCCTAATAATTCTCAAAATCTCTAGATACCACTCCTCTTTCATTTTTCATTTTCTCAGTCCTTAAATGAGACACCAAGGAATCAAAGTTTCTGAAGTATTTTAAGATATTTCAGGATACTTATATTTCTGCTTGATAGAGTTGAGGCTTTGATATTTTAACCAGTGCTGGAATTAGTGATTTTGCAACAGATGTTAAGACACATTAAAACACATTTCTGATTAGGAAAAAAGAAAAACAGACAAACCAAACTATGAGGAAAATAAGTCTCAGAAGTCAAAGTATCTTACCCAAGGTCACAAAGTCACATTGCAAACCAGGATTTAAACCCACACTGCCCCACTACAGAATACTCAATTGCCAACAAATATTTCAGGCATTAATCTATAGTTAGCCTAGAGCCTATAAACAATATGCCTATTAACATAATAAATTCTAAGCTGTTTATTATATTGTATTTTGAAATATTGAAGAAATATATTTAAAATAAGTGTATAAATGAGTTTTAGATTTCTACAACCTAAGGGATCTTCCTGGTAATAGCACTGTTTTCAGTCGGACTAATACCTTTGGAAAATATTTTATTTTTATTTTTGGAAAATATTTTATAAGCAATCTATATTTATTTTATGTATTTCTACTTAGGATCAAATTCTGGGAATTGTTATTAATCAAGAAGCTAATCTGTGTAAAGTGGGCTGCCACACATCCAATACTCTTCAGCTTAACATATGCAAATCTAGTTATTAAATGCCACCTGAAGAATTCTGAGGCAAGAGGAAACTTCAAATATTAAATCCAATAAGTACAACACACTAATGTTTAAAAAATTACTCAATGTTCCTTTGCTTTCACTATAAAAATCGTTATAGGGGCTCCTGGGTGCCTCAGTCGTTAAGCATCTGCGTTTGGCTCAGGTCATAATCCCAGGGTCCTGGGAGTCCCACATCAGTCTCTCTGCTCTGCGGGAAGCCTGCTTCTCCTTCTCCCACTCCCACTGCTTATGTTTCCTCTTTCACTGTGTCTCTCTCTGTCAAATAAATAAATAAAATCTTTTAAAAAAAAATCGTTACAGAGGCAGGTAATAATCCAGAATGAATCTATAACCTGTTTTAAGTAACAGAATTTTAAATCTATTTTTACATTATAAAAAGGATAATTTCTTTGATTAATGCTAATACTACAAAAACAACCTTAAGGCAAATAAATCCACTAAGTCTGTTTGTGTTTACTGCCCTCTAGTGATGACGGATCCAAACACAATTTAAAGAACTGCTCTGTTCTGAAGAATCTTAACATTTCAGAAAACACGAACATATTTTACAAATATTATGGAAGCTTGAGATTAACAGGAACTACAGCTTAATTTTTTTTTAAGATTTTATTTATTTATTTGACAGAGAGAGAGAGAGATCACAAGTAGGCAGAGAGGCTGGCAGAGAGAGAGGAGGGAAGCAGGCTCCCGGCTGAGCAGAGAGCCCAATGCTGGGCTTTATCCCAGGACCTGAGCCAAAGGCAGAGGCTTTAACGCACTGAGGCACACAGGTGCCCCTTCAGCTTGATTTTTAAAAACAGAATAATCATCCCAAAAGGCTAAGGATCATTCTCCAATTAACCTAGCTTGAGAATTTTCACCAAAAAAGTTTTATTTAAATTAAGAAACACCTCTAACATTTACTAAAAAAGGAAGGTCTGATATAAGAAACTTTATTTTTGTTGAGAGGCACTCTGAGGCTGAAATAACCTCAAACTGATCTGATGATAACTGTACTTAAATTTTGCTTCTACATGGTCTCTTTAGCATGGTATTCTGTAATTGCTAATACAGTTTGAATCATACACACTTGGGAGAAAATTTTCTATGTTCACAACTACTGAGCAAATCTAGCTGAAACCACTACAACCACCATCAGCCACCAACATTATCATATCCACCAAGGATTTCTGTTTCAATGAAGAATAATTAAGGCAATGAATGGGTGCACAAACCTCACATAAATGAAGCCTCCACACACACAGAGAGACACATACAAATCTTGTATAAATATAAACTTTCTACTTACAGGGAAAATTAGGACTCCCAATTCACTTAAGCTGTTCTAAGTTAATACCAATTTTCCGTGCTTATCATGGCCATGATAATCACCATAAAATACTTACTAATATTGCCTCTGTACTTCCTGGTGTGTTTTGTGAAAATAATTTAAACAGAGAATACCTGTCTCCTAAAGCAATAATAAAAAAAACAAATAGGCATATTTCTGGAAATACATATTTAATCCTTTATGTACATCACTTTTACTGTGGATCTAAAAGTAATTTTAAGTTATAAAACTTCAGCTATATATTCCTTTCAACAAATAGCACTTCAACACATGGACGTCCATTCACAAAAAATGAACTTCCACCTTAATGTTGTACCATATTAGTATCCATCTACTCAAAATGGATCTTAGAACTAATACAAAACCTGAAACTATACAACTTCTAGTAGAAAAAGCAGGAGAAAATATTTGTGATCGTGGGTTAGGCAAAGATTTCTTAGAACACAAAAAAGCATGACACATAAAAGACAAAAAATGATAAACTAGACTTCATCAAAGAAAGAAACTGAAAATAGAATAGTCCGCCAGACTTGTAGAAGAATATATGTGCAAAATATATGTCTGATAAAGATTTGTATCTGGAATTATAAAAATTCTTAAGACTTGGAAAGATCCATAAGCATATGTAAAGAGGTGCAACATCATTAGTCATTAAGAAAAAAAAATAAAACCAAAATGTAATGCTGCTACATACTAGGTATGAGCAATACAAAATGCTGCCCAGGATGGAGAGCTAATGGGACCTCGTACACTGTTGGTAGGCCTGAAAAATGGGATAGCAACTTTGGAAAACAGTTAGGCACCTTCTTATAAAGTTAACAATTATATTCACCACATGTTCCAGCAATCCCACTCCTACTTACCCAAAAGAAATGAAATCATATGTCCATAGAAAGGTCTATATGAAAACATTTACGGCAATTCTATTTATAACAGCTGAAGCCTGCAAATAGCCCCAATGTCAATCAGGTCGTGAATGAATACAAGTTGTGGTATATCCATAAAATAAAACACTAGAAAGCAGTAAAAATAAATTACTTATATATGCATAGTGTTAATTAGTGGATGAATCTCCAAAGCATTATGCAAAGTAAAAGAAGCCATTAACAAAACGCTTTTTATAACTGTATGATTTTATTCACATGATATTTTGGAAAAGGCAAAACAACAGGGAAATAAGATCACTGACTGCCAGCGATTGGTAGTAGGGGGAGAGGAATGAGTATAAAAGGAGCACAAAAACTCTTTTTGAGTGATGAAAATATTCTATAGATTATGATGGTAGTTACCCAATTGTATAAGTTTGCCAAAATGCACTCCACTAGATCTAAAAAGTGGACTTCTTTAGCATATGTAAACTATACTTCAAAACTTGACTTTAAAAAATGTTAAGTAGGGGAGCCTGGGTGGCTCAGTTGGTTAAATGTCTGCCTTTGATTCGGATCATGATCCCAGAGTCCCGGGATGGAGCCCTGCATCAGGCTCCCTGCTCGGCCAGGTGTCTGCTTCTCCCACTGCCCCTCACCCCGCTCGTGCACTGTTCTGCACTCTCTCTCAAATAAGTGAATAAAATCTTTTTAAAAAATGTTAGGTAATGTTACCCAATTACTTTAATTCCAAAGTTTGCTTAACTTTGCCCAAGGAGAAATGAAATAAAAATGTCAAGTGTGGACCACCTGAGTGGCTCAGTCGGTTAAGTGTCTGACTCTTGATTTCTGCTCAGGTCCTGATCTCTGGGTCGTGGGATTGAGCCCTGTGTCCGGCACTGGGCTTCTGGGCATGGATCCTGCTTGGGATTCTCTCTCTCCCAGTCCCTCTGCCCCTCCCTCCTCACCCCCTCTCTAAAGACAAACAAACAAAAAACAACCTCAAGCATAGTTATATACAGTAAAATAACACTTTTACGCTAAGAGCTCCACCATTATATCTCAAATAGGCATATGTTTGTCTATAAGGTCCAAGTTAGCTTTGAATAATGCAATATACAGTAAATTCCTAGTTCTACAAAGCATTTAGGCAATATAATAACAGGTGAAATATTCTCATAAGTATTAATATTTTACTTTTAATTCTTTGGAATGATACATTTCCTAAAATACTTTAGATATTTTCATGCTTTCTTAAACAAACCAAACTGATCTTAATTAACTTAATGATTTAGTGGTGATCCTGGGTCCCCCTTTATTCACTCATTGATGAATAGTCAACAGATACTTATTGTATGTTTGCTTTAGGCCAAGCACTGTGCCAGCTGCTACAGATAGAAATATCCAATAAAGCAGGAAGAGCTGTTTGCAGAAAACTCAATAGTCCCAGCTGCTGTATTCTTTTTGAATCCTCCCATCACTTTTTCATAGGTTTTAGCTTTTCTCTGCATCCTTGGTTGATGGCCTGTTCTCCTTACAGTCAGTATAAATCTGCCTCCTTGTACTCAATATAGTGTCTCTTTCCCCCTATTTATTATGATGGATTTTTGTCTAAGGCAGCAGTTTTCAGAATGTGTTATAAAAAAAACAGCAGTCTGGTGTGGTAATTCTCAAAGAAGACATCCAGTGTCAAATAAACTTTTGACATAATGCTAACCTTCTTGGAGATAGTGTACGTTAGCATATTCAAGGTTTTGCCAAGGACCATAATATATAACCCTGTTTTCTTTTCAAACTTATTCTACTACCTCTTTGCTCTCTTCCCATTTATTAACAAGTAAAACTAAACAAAAATACCAGGGTTTCAAGAAAATAAAAATAGAAAAAATAATATCAATAATTCTTGTGGAAAGCAAAAGGCTTTAAAATACCTGATAATGAATTGTTTTAGAATGGTTATTCACTTACTTACTCAACATTTATTACACGGCTACTAAGTGCCAGCATTGGGGTACAGTAATAAACACAGAAAAGATCCCTGGGCATGTAAATTTTGAACTCTTGGGGTAAAAGAATAAAAAATGAGCAAAACACACTGAAAGGAAGAAAAGGCAGTAACATGATACTATGATCATGGACTATTCAACTAAATAATCAGGAAAAGCTGCACTGAGAAAGTGTTATCTGACATGAGACCCAGAAGACTAGAAAGAACCAATCGGAAGATTCCCAGCAAGGGCTGAAGAAACACAGCTGGCACAAGGGAGGACAGACACACAGAATCGGATCAGAAGTACATCAAGGCAAGATCATGTGAGTCCTTGAAAACCTTGCAGAGTGCGGAATATCACTGAAAAGTTCTGAGTTCCGTGGTATGATTTACATTTTAAAAAGTTGGCTTTGTGGAAAATATAGAGGGGCAGAGCAGACAGAAGAGGAGAGGAAGCAGGGAGGAAGCTGACCAGACTCGATGAACTGAATCCTGAAAGTGAAGAGAAGGGAAGAATCAGCCGCTAGACTTCTGGTATGATCAGCATATGACTTGGATGGATGTTTGTGCCATTTGCTGTGATGGAGAAGATTGGGGGAGGTACAGATTTAGAGGATATAAGTAAAGCGACAGAAGAGTTACAGGAGTCAAGTGCAAGAAAATTTAAAAACATGAAGTTTATTTTTCTGTTGATGAACCCCCTCCACTAAAAAACTCTGCTGTACTTAACCTCCCACATGTGAATCTATAGTGCCCTAGCAGATAATGAGTCAATCACATGTTAGGTGGAACGGGATCATCAAACACACCATAATTCTGTGATTCTATGAAATATATCCAAGTTGGAAAGCTCCACTGAAGACATTTAGTCCAACCTACACAGACAGGAAACCTACAAGTCTTCATAAATAATAATCCCACTTCTCCTGTATTTTGTCTATTGCTGTGTAAATCTGCTCCTCTTTAAGTGAAAGTAGTTTTAAAATGCTTAGCTAATACTGAGGTAATGATCATTAGCTTGCATTAAGCCAATACCATTTTTCAAAAGGTCTTTATAAATCCTTTAAAATTGATTTGACTCTGGACCCAGCAAAGGAAAACAAAATATGGCTCAGGGACCTTAAAAAAGTTGCAGCAGGGGCACCTGGGTGGCTCAGTGGGTTAAAGCCTCTGACTTCGGCTCAGGTCCTGATCTCAGAGTCCTGGGATCAAGCCCCGCATCGGGCTCTCTGCTCCGCGGGGAGCCTGCTTCCCCCTCTCTTTCTGCCTGCCTCTCTGCCTACTTGTGACCTCTCTCTCTGTGTCAAATAAATAAAATAAAATCTTAAAAAAAAAAGTTGCAGTAAACAGAAGAGCAGTAAATATTCTTAACCTTTTGTGTAAAAAAAGAAAATCTAGGTCATATAAACAGTGATCAACAGCTAAATATAAGTAATTATAGCTTGGGCTCTCACTTTCCCCTAACAGGCCGAAAAGCAAGGATGTGAATTAGGACATAAGAACGCCCACTTGGGATACTGAAGAAACACACCATGCAAATGGCTTTTATATAGCTTCCAGAAGACCAGTTGTAATAATTCACAAAATTGTCTTTCCCTAAAACCCACAGTAAAAAATAAAAGCTAACATTTGTTGAGGGCCGGGGCGCCTGGGTAGCTCAGGGGGTTGAAGCCTCTGCCTTCGGCTCAGGTCAAGATCTCAGGGTCCTGGGATCGAGCCCCGCATTGGGCTCTCTGCTCAGCGGGGAGCCTGCTTCCCCCTCTCTCTATGCCTGCCTCTCTGCTTGCTTGTGATCTCTCTCTCTCTCTCTCTGTCAAATAAATAAATAAAATCTTTAAAAAATTTTGAAGGTCTACAATGTGCCAAGGATAGTGCTGAATGCTCTTCTGACATTATTTCATCTATTTCTAGTAACAACTTTATGAGGACCAGTATTATTCCCATTTTACAGAGGAGCCCTAAAGTCTTAACTACCAACTCTGCACAGGCAACTCCCAGGTAGGGTCTTGCCTACTACCAGAAATCCAGTGCTGACAAGTAAAGGCCTACAAGGCATTTTTTCCTTTGACATGGGTTTTATCTCAATTTCATGTCTAAAAATTTAACTGCTATCTTTCACTCCACCTTTGAATCAGCTTCTCTTTCTAATTTTCTATCATGCTTTCTATTGTTTGTGCTTAGAATTTTGTACTTTCTTCTTATTCACTGTAGTCCTGCTTCCCCAAATCTGACATATCCTGTCACCCCACATAGTCCTTCTCTCACCCATTACTCTCCTTTCACCCATCCTGTATCAGTCCCTCATCACTTACTTGCCTAATTTTCTAACAGACTCTTCTGGCTTTCACTATTTCCCTCCATAGATCTAGACCACCACAAGACTTATCTTTATAAAATTATTTTGATATTTTCCTTGTAATATTTTCCTTAAAATAAAATGCAAGGGTTCTTCAGGACTTAGAAGATAATGGGAGAATGGCTTAGTATGGCACTGAAGGCACTCTTTACTGGGGCCCCAAGTTCACCTTTCTCAGACCTACCTCAGGTCCCAGCATTAGATTTTCTGTTCCAGGCAGGCTCATTCTTATAAAAAACCCACTACATGCCCAATCCCACGCATACACAATAAAGCTAAATCCACAATAGTGCCCCACCCTACCCGGCCTCATCTAACTCCCAGAATGCCATCTCTTCCTTTGTTAGCAACCCATATGAATTCTCTGTGTTCAAGATCTAGCTTAAGTAACACTTTTTTTCTGGGATGCTTCCCAATCACTCTGCTCCTTAGTGTGGAACAATACATTCTAAACTTCTCTACAGGACAAATACCATGCACTACTCTTATTTCATTAATACACAATAAACTTACTTATATGACTAGTTATATTTTCAGTCTGTATATCTATATGCCTTTCTTTCTTTTCTATCTACCTATCTGGCTGTCTATTTGAATACAAACACACATACAAAAATCTCATTTTGCCTCTAAAAACCTTTGGGGGCAGATAAATGTCCTATAGTAACTAGGCAAAACCAAAAATGCCTTAGTGAAAGCCTAAATACTGGATTGTGATTATCTGAAACAAATGGTACAAAACAACAACAGAAAACTTTCTAATGATGTATTTGCCACATGAAAATGTTATCTGGTCTAGGAAATGATTAAGGATCAAACACAAATAATAAACAGTAAAAATTTCATTCAAAAGTGATTATGTCAATAAAGACCAAAACTTGGGTCTTACGTCAAGCAACAGAAAATTTGTATTTGCCACAAAGGAAAAGCCTTGACAGAAGAAACACAGTACTATTTTGTTCCAGGTCATTTCAACTCTTCTGTACCTTGTTATCTCATCTTAAAATGAAGGAGGCAAACAGGCTGATCTCACAAATCTTTCACCTCTAAGGATGTTTGGAATTAAAAAAGTAAAAACAAAACAAACAAAAACACATCCACAAAACCCCCCCACAATTTTTAGTAAGTATACCAAAGCATGATTTTTCTGCAAAACAGCTGAGAGTAAGTAGACAATGGAAAGGGATCAATCACCTATTCATTGACTCATTTTCAACTCTTAGAATAACTACAAAGCTGGGGAATTTGTTCTTCCTCTGCTATGGCTAATGTCAGATCTATGACTAAGATTGCATCATGGGCTGAAACTAGGTTCAAGGTGATTTCATCCACTTCTCTGTTTCGCAGCTGGATTGTCATTTTAAATCCATGCCATGATTAAAGAGTTTATTTTTGGTTCTAATTTCTATTTTCCCCAAGAAGAGATACCTAGTTACCTGATATGATTGATATTTGACACTCTTTTGATAATCATAATTTCAGTATTTCACAGAATCACAAAAATCATTTGGAGGGGTCCTGAAGGTCATCCAAGGTGAGGGAGAAGGGAAGCATAAGCACTGTGCCAACTTTTAGGCATAGTGGAATGAAGATCTACATGAGACCCTCACAACTCTAATAAAAGGGTCTTTCATGGCTGCCTTCATACATATTCTTTCAAGGTAATCATAATTAAGTGGTCAGTGAGTGTGTAAATAAAAATACGCTATCACAGACTGCTAGGTAACTGAGCTAAAACTAAAGTAAACAAACTCAGTGGGCCATCACATAAGCAAGCTTGTGAGGTCCCATAAATCACCATGACTGGGTATCAGGATTTCAAAGGCACACTCAGTGAGCTCTTTTACGCAGGCCTCATGCTTCAGGCTCCAGTTGCATTGGGTTACCTATATGGCAGCATATAAAGTTCACCTTTTAAGTTTATAAATAGTTCCAATCCCCATCCGTACTAAAGATAGGTCATTTTATGTGCATATTAGGTGTGTGTACCGCTTCACGTGCTTTAGGTACGTTTTTATCTAATTCATACGAAAAGCCTCTGAAATCGATATTTTAGTCCTGATTTACTGAGAAAATAGGTTCAGAGAAGTTGAAGCAATTATCGAAGTTCCCAACTCTAGTGTGGGGTAATACAGAAGAGGAATTGCTAATAAGCTCACCGGAATTTAAGAGATTTACAGCTGAATTTTAAAATAAAGGTTCACACTGTCACCTGCCATTCTGTTCCACTTTACTCCTCTGGCATCTAGTAACCTACAGCATACTAGACTGAACTAATCTATACTTATTTTGACACAGTCTTTCTTCACCCTGTTCCCGCTCGTACTTTGTTGTCCCAAGCCCTCACTCTCAGGCGGCTGGTTCCTTAGGGGATGGCCCAACACTGGATGTGACAATCCACCCCTGCTGCTACTGGGCTGTGACTCAAGGAGGCAGCAGGTGAAAGAAAGGATGCCAGCTACTGATGCTAAAAAAGACTCTAGGCTCACGTAGTACACTTTATCTGTAAATTGCCCTCTCCAGTCGTTTGCCCCAATCCCTTTCTCCACAGCTGAGTGTCCTTCCTTAAACATTCACACCCTCACCCTGACACACAGAGATTTCTTTTTTTCTTCAGGTCTGTCCCAAAGGTTCATTCCAACCAGATATCACCCTGCGGTGGAAAGAGGTCAGGAATATGGAACTCATCAGTCTGCCACTAGCCAAGGAAAGCCCTGATTTGGTGAGCCTGGTCTGAGATTGCTCCTTCTTCCATATCTCCCCTTCCTCGTCTCACTACCTGAAAAGTCGTGTCTATCTTTCCTTCCTTCAATCTTCATTCCTCGCTCTATCCATGAGTCTTTCTGCCTTCTCCATTTTGCCCCCACTAAGAAAACAGACCTCCAAGGCAACCTCACAGTAACAAATCATTTTAAAAATCCTGACACCTGCTTACACCTTTGCTGAGTTTATCCCATACCTTCTGCTGCCACATTCCCCACCATCACTCAAGCTTCATCCTGTTGCATTGAACCACATCCTCTCCAAATCCTTTGCCAGCTTAGGGTCGCAGATCCGCTTTTGCCAATTGGTCTTCTCATCCCACTGACCTCGTTATCCTTCCTTTGGTATCTGTGCCCTGTTAACTACCTGCCTGCTAGGTTCACTCCCAACCTAAAATGCTGTCTGTTTCACCAACACACTCTTACTGGGAGCAGGAAACTAGGGCTTGTGTGTCCGTCCTGACATGACAGAGAAAAAGGCAAGCAGAATAAGCTGCACTATAGGAATCCCCTCTAGGAATTATATTTAGCTGAAACTGTTCTTGCTACTTTGGAATTTAGTACTTATTAAAAAATTATTTTAGGACATATTTTGAAAATGTAGCCTCAGAACAAACACTTCTTTTTCTATTTCCCCATCTTCCCCCTCAGATGCCACACTCAGGAAAATAATTACCTTTATATCTACTAAGAGGCACATGAATCTTATACAAATCTAACTGAGCCTCAGTTTTTCATCTTTAAAAATGAGACGTACTGCTTTAGCAAGTAGTCTACTGTTTCTGGGATTAAGTTAGTGATTTAAGGTATTAAGTGTGAAAGAACACCAGGATAGGGCTTTTATCAGAAATTAAGTTATATACCAGAGTTTCCTGACCACTCGTACCCAAAGACTGCTCATACATAACAAAGGTATATTAAAATGTTACACTGGAAATAAAGCCAAGGGGCAAAAAGTAATTAATCTCTCCACTGAGCTTTACTTTTGAGAGAACAAATTGCTTTCACTCTGTAATGATGTAAGCTCTCTGTTTGTTTTGTTTCTTCTACTATGTACCTTTTCATCATCTTAAAGCTCACTACCACTGTAGAGGAAAAATTAAGATTTAGGCCCAAACAGTATCTTCCAGGACAAAAACTAATCTTTTCTTGATGTATAGTAAAGAAATTAGGATATTTCTAGTAAAACATTCCTAGGATTTCTTGAAACCTAATTATCACTTACCTTTATGGAGATCTCAAAGACCATGCTGAGAATATATGAGTAAGAAAACAAAGAACAAAATCAAAGTTTATGCCAAAGATAATGTTAATTAGTTTCATTCTTATCAGAGCATATTGTTGAAATAGACTTGAAATATTCAAAATAAAAAAAAACACAAGAGGATCAGTGCTTATTTTAAAAGGGGTAGGAATAAATCAGTAAATATCCACTGGATACCTAATTTAGGAAGCCTTTGAGCAAATCTATCAAAAAAAAGGGGGGGGGGGGCACACCTGGGTGGCGCAGTAGGTCAAAGCCTCTGCTTTCAGCTCAGGTCATGATCTCAGGGTCATGGGATCGAGTCCCGCATCGGGCTCTCTGCTCAGTGGGGAGCCTGTTTCCTTCTCTCTCTCTGCTTGCCTCTCTGCCTACTTATGATCTTTCTCTGTCAAATAAATAAATAAAAATCTTAAAAAAAAAAAGTTGACACGTTAGGTTTCCTCAATCTAATTTCTGCATACTCTTTGAACAGAATTGCAGCTTTTTTCATTCTTTGAAGTCTAACCTCTTTTGTGAAATAAGGTTGCCTTACAAAAAATAAAATGACACCTATATATATTTAAAGCACCCATCATAGCATTTTATCTCTTTATTAAAAACTGGTAAAGCCCTTCCAAATTTGAAATTTATCTTCCTAAGTTCTTGTTGACAAAGCCCGTCATTGTTAAAGTTGTAGTTCATTATTTTTCTGAAGCTTGGAAAAAAACCCAGCAAACATAAAATAGAAACTTTCTTGGTCAAAGAATATACTCCTTTTCTAAAACCTGAACTTGATGTAAGAGACATAAACAACGGAAAATCAACTTACTGAGAAATGCTCTTTTCCTTGTAATTCTGAGTATTAGTATAATTCATGATTCTTTAAATAGACACCTGATTATTTGATTCTTGTATATATTTTTTAATCATTTCCCACTGCAATGAATTGTCTGTTCTTTCTCCCTAATGGGTTTGCACCAGATGTCAGGCAAAATTAAAGGAGAAAAACAAAAGTAAAACACTTCAATATATTCTCTCCAAGTATTTTGGAAAGTATTTTTTAAGATGTCTTTATTCATATTTAAGTCTAACACAAAAACCAAGTAACAGAAACATGCTCTGCCAACAGTGGCAAGCAGCCTTAAAATCAGCGGGTTCTTTTCTGAAATGAGGAAGGCAGCTATCAGCCCGCACTTACTCCTGGGTGGCAGCCTTGCTCATCTTTGCCCGGTTGCTATGGACACGTCCCTGTCAGGCCTGTGCCTTCTACTCTCTAGGCCTGCTTATGACAGGCCGAGGTGTTTCCTATTATGGTGTCTATGTCTGCACAGCAAACTGCTTGCCAGTAATAAAAGCCGGAGCCTGGCGCTACGGGATTACAGCACAGCAGACCAGAGATACTGACGGAAACCCAAGCACGCCCAGGGTAAAACTGCAGAGAACACTCCCTAACAGGCAAAAGCCAACAAACACATCCTTTCTTCCCAGTCTAGCAGAGAAAGTACTCAGAAATGTCATTTTTAGTTGGAACCAACTTATAGAAGAATGTTGTTGCTAAAATAGGTACAGAGGAGAGAGAACAGTTTATGGCCTTTGTGCACTATAAGCTTTTAATTTAAATGAGATGAGACTAATGTGAGCCATAAACTACGCTAAAATTTTTGAGACATAAGTGGATAAGTGGAACTGAGACTCTTAAGTGGAAATGATCAGGATTCTTAGCAAGGAAAAAAAAAAAAACACAAACACCTTTCTTGCAAGGCATCATCCACAATGCACAGACTCTGAGTCTACCAATCCAAGATGAGAAATGGCATTTATATTAACCAACATCATGCATCTGGTATTAATTTATGTGGCCAAATACAAAATAATGTATTAATATGTACTAGGTTTGAGCTATAAGCCACATAAGGGGCCTCATCAATACTCCTAATGGCTGGGTAGAAAACTCATTTTTTTTTATTTAAAGTTATTAAACTCATATGCTTATTAGAAATATGGCTTGTAGTCCACTAATACATTCAAATAAAAAAAAGCGTAATCTCCCTCCCACAATTATGAATATGATTTAAAATAAAGGCTCCCATACATGAACCCAAACGATGCTGAGACCCTCCAGAAAGTGAACTTCATCGGTCAGGAGATTTCCAGCTGTCCAGGTGGACCTGGACAAGTTTTGGGCCTCATCTTTCAACTCAAATTAGGTAAGTTCGATAAATGATCACTTTTAACTTTTTTAGTTCTAAAACAAAGCTTCCGGACGACAGTACCAATGCTTTCAAATACTGATCATGCTAAATACCACCCAAACTACCAAAAACTGCATGGTAGGCAGGAACAGATTATATTTTCATTTTATTAATTTACATTTGGACTCAAACAACATTAGTCTGGAAAATTTCTTCAGTTCTTTGACCAAATGTTCAGTAACTTCCTTGCAAAGGGTGTGATAAACAGTAAAACTGAAGCTATTACCCATAAAAGAAGAACTTTGAGGGCTTTAAAGGACTTAAAAGAGCAAAATTAGCCTTAGTCCCTGAGATTAATCAATAATGATTTCTATAATACTAAAGGCAAAAACACTTAAAGCTGCATTTTAAGGACCATAATACCATTCATACAATTCGCCCAATATTTATTGAGTGCCTACTTAAGAAGGCTTTGTGTCGAATACTATGGGTGCTGGAAAGATGAGTAAGACTAACAACTTAGTCTACAACAAAATACCAGTAAAACAAAGAAACAAAATACAGTATTTAGAGTTACGAGATCTACAAATAAAGTCCTGTGAAGGGTCAAAGGAGAAAGACATGACATCTAATCAGGGGAGGATGGGGTGGGAAACATGGGAGAAGAGAGGACAGAAAAAACCTCATGGAGGAGATAGCATTCCAAATAGGCCTTAAAGGATGGTTAAGATTTGTTTAGTAATTTTTTTTTTTAATTTTAGAAAAGCTTCAGCTTTACAGAAAAATTGTGAAGACAAGTACAGAGGGTTCCCATATGCCCCACATCCAGTTTCCCCCATTATTAACACTACCTTAATATGATACATTTGTCACAATTGCGGAATCAACACTGATGCATTATTAACTGCAGTCTACACTTTATTCAGATTTCTTTAGTTTTCACCTAATATTATTTCTCTGGTCAGGAGCCTATCCATGATCTTATGTTACATTTAGTAACTTAGGCTCCTCTTTGCTATGACAGTTTCTCCGATTTTCCCTGTTTTTGTTAACTTAGATGGTTCTGAGGAGAACTAGTTAGATATTTCATAGAATGTTCCTTACCTAGGATTTATCTGATGTTTTTTTCTGATGCCTTTCTTATGATTAGAGTGGGGTTATATGTTTTTGATAGGAAAACCACAGATGTAAAGAACCATTTTCATCAGAGCCTATCAAAGGTATATACTACTACAACCTGGCATACCACTGTTGATGTTGACTTCAATGAGCTGGCTGAGGTATGTGTGTATATCAGGTTTCTCTACTATAGAGTCATTTT
>CM052809.1:37982509-38021636 GCA_028533885.1 Nasua narica
AGGGGCAGAGGGAGAGAGAGAATCTTAAGCAGACTCTCTGCTGATCGTGGAACCCAATGTAGGTCTTGATGTCACAATCACAACATCATGACCTGAGCCAAAATCTTGAGCCAACCGACTGAGCTACTCAAGAACCTCTCCAAAGCATAATTTTTTAAAGCCCCAACACTTAGACTCCTAGCTTGCCCTCCTCACATCCTCAACTTTTTTTTTTTTTCTGCATTAAAAACAGTTTAAAGGGGCGCCTGGGTGGCTCAGTGGGTTAAAGCCTCTGCTTTCGGCTTAGGTCATGATTTCAGGGTCTTGTGATGGAGCTCCGCGTCGGGCTCTCTGCTCAGCAGAGAGGCTGCTTCCCCCTCTCTCCCTGCCTGTCTCTCTGCCTACTTGTGATCTCTCTCTCTCTGTCAAATAAATAAATAAAATCTTAAAAATAAATAAATAAATATAAATAAACGAAAACAATTTAAAAAGGCATTTTAGCTTTGCAAATTCTGTACAACAGAATGGAGATGTCCTCACCAACCCCACACTATGTTGAGCATATTTCAAGAATTAATAAGTGGTGTGTTTTCACTTTTAGAGTAAAACAGAGAAAGTATTAGCACTTTTGTCTGGAATTCTGTCACTGGAATTTAAGAAAAAACTAAACTTCTAATTGGAAGTTCAAAATGTTTCTATCTGTATTATGCCAAAAATTGTGTAAATATAATAAAGCCTTTTTTCATAATATAGAGATGTGTACTAAAGACCGTTATCTAAGGACTGTATTTTAACAATCCATGAAACTTAAAATGTCAAGCAAAAATTACAACTGAATGGAAAAAAAAATTAGTCAAGAAGACCATCAATGAAGTATGACCTAAATCTCAAATAATTATACCAGTAACAACAGGTATAATGCCTACTATCACAAAGTTTTTATTAGACAGCTCTTTTTTATATATTTTTCAAACTCTTACATCAATCTTTCAAAATAGGTATTACTGTGCTCATCTTATGCTAAGGAAACTGAAGCTTAAAAAGTTGAATTCATTTTTCTAATGTAACTCAGCAAGCAAGGAACAAAACCAAGATTTAACTTCCAGGTCTGCCTACTTGCAAAGCTTTGAGACCTTACCAAAACCTCCTTCAACTGTAGCATTAAGGTTCCAAAGGAAATCTGTACACATCTCAGGGAGATTAATGTGCTTATGAGGGTAAGTGCTGTAGATTTAATCACTCAAATTAAATGCCATCTGGAGTCTTTTACCCTACTTGGTACAAGCATCCTACATATATTACAGTCCATGTTGGCTTTGTCCAAGAATTTAATAATTTTCCTGCCTTAGTAGCATCAACAAGCATCATGACCATTACAATATCAATCAGGAAATATAGGTAGCTACTGCTAAGGGATCATTTTAAAACTGCTAATAATTTAGATTCCTTTAATTAAGATTTTCAAAAACGAAGAAATAATCTATTAACCCAAATGATTAAATGGGTTGAAGGAATCAACTTCCGTCTCCTAATTCCCAAATCTATATCTGTAATAAATATTTCCCCTCCATAATCACTTAAAAATCATGACCTTACTAGTATTTTTATGTTATATCATACTATTAAATGAAAAAAAAAAAAACCCTCAAGTGAGAAGAACACATAAAGATGTTATAATTTTTCGAAGGTAGAAAGAGAGTAACCTGAAAATACTGGCCGGTTCAAACAAGTACATGTAAAAATAATGGACAGCAATAAAACGTAACCAGAAAGCAATGCTTCAGACGTATTCATTCATCCTTAAAGATGTGTGTTGCCAGCCATCATATTTCTAGTTCAGACTTAGGCTGGGCATCACTCACAGGGACCTTCAGATCAGCTACTCTCACTCAGTTTACAGCTTATGTGTCCTTGTTATGAAGCAGAAGGGTAACTTTACAACATTTACCAAGAGCTTTCTTTTCCTTCTATACTAATCCTGAAATTTCACCTGTAAAATGTTACATGAGTTTAGCATTCTTGTAAAAATGAATGGGTTAAAAAAAAGGAAATGGATAGCTTAGAAATTAGAAGTTTAAGCAACAGCTTCAGCCAAGCTGAGTTTTTTTAATGTTAAAAATAAGTGTCCTGTCGGGGAGCCTGGGTGACTCAGTTGGTTGAGCAGCTGCCTTCAGCTCGGGTCATGGTCCCAGGGTCCTGGGATCGAGCCCCGCATTGGGCTTTCTGCTCAGTGGAGAGCCTGCTGCTCTGTTTACTTGTACTCTCTATCTCTCTGTCAAATAAATAAATAAAATCTTAAAAAAAAAAAAAAGTGTCCTGTCAATAATCTTTCAAGCATAAGACACAAACAGAATCACTATCTTTTTAAAAACTCTTTTCTCACTTAACCGACATTTCTCTTCAACCAAATAAATGCACCTTCTCTACTAAATCTGTAAACTAACTCAGTTTAATTGGGTGCGTTCACAACGGAGATTTTTTAAAAAAATCCTGTCTTATTTGGTGCCATTAAAGAAAGAAATCATCTTGATCAATTACTGTGACCTAAAGCTTTATTTTTTAAAATCTTAAAGTATAGATAAACTAATTACTTGACAGTTGACATCATTTAGAATACATTATTAGATTTTGTGTTAATTTTTAAATTCAAACATAGGTCTCATCATTAAGAGTATGGATTTCTGGGGAAAGTAATTATAGCTGCTCAGGTTCCTTTCTCTGAAAAATTGTCAGATCATCTTGAAAACATAAGCAAATGTGTGCATATCTCTTTAGGTGCCTTCTGATTCTACTCTTCTTTTTTACACAGTATTAACCAGACAAGAGAACTAAGAACTCAATCCCACTGCAGAATGGTCCCATTCAGCATGTAGGACATTGAAGATACTCAGCATAGTCTACTGCTTTTATCAATCAAATTATTCAAAAAATTTTTTCTATTTTATGAAATTAATGAGCTAAGACTTTGTTAGCCAGATGAAAACAATGGCATCTAATGGCACAGTACTAAGTGAGAGCCCAATGATGGATTTTTTGATGAGGAATCATAACAAAATTCCAAATGAGGCCAAAATGACAAAACCCAGAAAAACAAATCGAACAAAAACCCCAGATCTGATCCCCAGTGTGCATTTGGGTTAGGTCAGTGTGGTTATGGGTAAGTTAGTGCCTATAGACAGTGCGTTAGGAGTCTCTTTTATTCTATTAGAAGCTAACTTCTCACTTCAAAAACAATGCAATCTATGTAAGCATTGTCAGCAGATAAGACAATCAAGTGGTTGATATGCTACGGTATTTTAAAAAACTGATTGTGTGGGGGGGAAACAGGTGGGATTAAAACTATAATAGGCCAAGAGAAAGCATCACCCATTAAAAAATATGTGCACACAGATCAAGTGTAAAATGGTATAATCTTCCTGACCTTGTAAATAGGTGGCCACAATATTTAAATATTTTTAAGAGGCAACTGTTAGAAAGCGCCACACGAAGTTACCAGTTTTTACTGCTTGAATCCTCCAGTCATCTGCATTCAACATGAATGTGCCTCTTTCCCTATCCTCTCAGCCAAATATTCATTAAAAACATACATAATCCTAATTATTTCCTTACATAACTAAAGACAAAAGAACAAAAATTCCAAAAAATACAGAACACTACAGACAACAGACAACACTATACCTTCCTTTAAGGCTATCTCAGGCTGAAGGTTACTTCTCAGTCCCCCAAAACTCCACTGACCACCAAGGCCAGCACGTTGGCATATATGGCACAAATGACCAACTGAAACATACTAAATGACCTCGGAAAACTGGATTTCTCTCTAAGATTCATGAAAACAAAGGTAAGGATCAGAATGAACTTTCTAACTTTATTTATATTTCCTGTGGAAGCATAAGGCTAAGTGAACATATAAAGGCTCAATTCTTACAATGTACCCTAACATCTACATAAATGAGAGTTAAGGTTCCAAGTTCAGTGAACTCTACTGAGCCTGAGTGCGATAGGCGGTGACATCCAAGAGATTGCACTGACGTCCCGCAACTCTTATTTCCAACTGGGAATCCCAAGAATACCCTTAAGCACGCAATACCAACGGCCCCGCCTGGGTTTCTGGTGCAAGGGCAGAGTGTCACTGACAAGCCCACTCCACCCCCCCCCCCCCCCGCAAAATCCCCACTCATTGTGGCCCAGGGGTGCTGTAATCAAACTATGTCAAAGTTGCTTTTGCAAAATGTTTAATTTATCTGGAGTGAATGTAAGAGACAGGGAAGGCACAGAGTCAGGAACCTTCCTCCAAGGGAGTAAAAGAGCCAACATGCAGTGTGACAAAATCTGTATGTATTTCTCAGGGCCACAGGGGCTGGCGGCTTCCCCGGCGTGGGAATCAGCAGTCTAGGGCCCTTGGTGACAGGCAGAGCCCACCTTACCTTGTTGGAGGCCATCTCACTGACAGAGTGCCTGGTCTGCAGGGTCTCTAGCTGGTCCAGACACCAGTCCAGCTCCTCCAGGGTCTCGCTGGCCAGTTTCTGGTAGGCCTCCTCTGCGAAGAGATAGGGAAAGGGGGACTCAGTTCTCAAGCGCTTCACGGCGCCGCCAACGAGTTCAAAGGGGGCCATCCTGCCATACCCCGCCATGCTCCGATGCCCGGTGCCCGCACATGAGGGCTGCTCCTTCATAGTGCCGAGCCCGGCACCGCGCTGGGGGCTGAGGCTCAGCTAGCGGGGCGGCCGGCCTCGGGGAAGCACGGTCTCTCCAGCTTGGCGTCTCAGTTCCGCATCCAGGGAGGGCGCACAAAGTGCCGCAAGCCAACTTTTACACGGAGACAAGGACAAAAACCCCACGGTGCGACTTTTCGACGGCGCGGCGGAGCCCAGTACCAGCCCCGGAGGCGGGTGAAGGGGGCAGCGCGCGCGCCTCGGGGCCAGCCCCGCGGAGGGAGCGCTCGGTCCACCGCCCGATCTCGTCGCTGGCCGGCCGGAGCCACGTCCCAGCGCCGGGTCCGCTTGCCGCCTGCGGAGCCTTCTCACGACGCGAATGAATCAGCCGCGGCCGGGTGCGCGGCCACCACGTTTCCTGTTTTCTTTCTCAACTCCTCCGGCGCCCGGCACAGCGCGGCTCCATCACCGCGGCTTTCCGGGAACACTCCCCCTCACGCCCCTCGCCGCTGCCTGGCCCCTCCTCAGCTCCCTTACAAGGCGCCTGCCAACTGCCAAGGCCCGCCTGCGCCCCCCGCCGCCGCCTTCCCCGAAGCCCCGGCCCCGGCCGCCCCACCGCCTCGCAGGGGCATCACCCCGCGCTGCCCGGCGCCGCTCGCTTTGAAGCCGAGCCTGGAAGGCGCGGGCGCGAGCGCGTGTGTCTGTGGGGCTGCGGTGGGGCTGCGCGAGGAGAGCGGCCCAAAACCCGGCGTGGAGCGCCCGCCACCCGGGGTCACGCCCGCCGTGGGGCTCAGGAGGGACCTGGCGCGCACGCGCGCGCGGCCGCGCACCTGCCCTGCGGGGACCCTGCGCGTCCCTCCCGGTCGCCCCTACTCCCAGAGTCTCAGCGTCTTCACCATCCGTTGCTCCCTGCGGGGTTTTGCGGGAGATCCCGACGGGCGGCACAAACAAGGTTATTTAGGACCCAAGCAACCGTTTCTGTGGGTTCGGGTTTTGGGGTTTTTGAGGCTTCGTTTCTGAGGGCTTAGGATTTACCTACTTCAAGGGGACAGGGTTGTTGTGGCAATAAAATTATTTCTATTAAAACCGGAATCTTTGAGTACCCAGCCTGGCCCCTGATAAGTACCAGGCTTCAAAATGTTGGGGTGGACATAAACAAGCAAACAAAAACAACGTTGAAAGCTTTAGAATTTACAGATTTGACAATATGCTGTATTTTCACAACCAGAATTGTCTAAGAGTTCTCTTAAAGGAACAGCAATGTGAATGCACCACGTAGGATGGGCACTTGACACATGTCCTGCATACGTGCTTCCTTCGTCTGTGGAATTGCAAATCACAGACCAGGATGGTCCTGTGATGCCAAAGGAAAAAGTCTGGAAGGGTGTTTCTGCCCACCATGTGCAGAATAAACTACAAACGTGAGAAAATGAAAAGACATGGCATGGTATGGAAGCTGGTTCCACTTAATGAAAGCTGGCCCTGGGGACCATGGGCACTCTACATAAAAGGATCAATTGCAAGAACTTCACTACATTAGCAAGTGGACGAACAAAACTTTCAGAGAGGAAAATAATCCAAACTCCAAAGAGTCCCATCTTATAAAATTTGGTTATTGTCAATTAAAAGAATACATTGAAAAGCTTACATGAAGTTGGTGAGATCCCTTTTGTCTTCAAATCTACAGGTATTGGAGGAGAAGAAACATTGCCCTTGAAATTAAGACTCCATAAATGATCAGAGGCACAACAAAGAATTTCACGGACTGAATCTCAGGCTCCCAGGGATTTACCAGATAGGTTTTTACATAAAATTTGTAAAAGTTAGAATGACTTTCAAAGTATTTGTTACGTGGGACACATGACTCATTGTTATCAAGGATTCTTGAACTGGCTGGTTATTCATTTTGGGGACTCTAAGTTAAAATCTGCCTCTTTTATTCCTTTTTCTTTTCTGCAGCAATCTCTGTAAATATGTACTCTAGGTGAACAAACAGCTGCCAAACCTTGCCAGGGAAATTAAAGAGTAAGATTGGGCCTTTTCCCCCCAACAAAAGTAACAACCTTAAAGATAATTTAAGATAGTAAGTATAAAAAGTTTTATCTGTATAGCTTTTCCCTGATTATAAGAATATAAAAGTATGATTCATATAAAAATGGAAACATTTTTGTGGAAACACAAAAAATGGAAACACAACGATGTAATGTAGAAAGTCCCTTGTAATTCCATACACTAAGGATTGCAAACAATAATTAAGTGATCATAACACATTTTCATTTTACTCTATACCTTCCATATGTAAGTACAGAGTAACCTGGTTGAAATGGTAGTACATCTACTGTATGGTTTTATTTCCTTTTTGCTTTTTTTCCTTCCTTTACTGTTTAAAATAAGGATGTAGGGCACTTTCAGAGGAAATTAACTTGTTTTAGGTTATTTGAGTCGTCAGTAGTGAGCACACCCAGTGAGTTAATAGATGCAAAACCACTGTGCCTAGGATGTGTTCATTGCCATCTTTCCAGTTACTGGTTACATACAGAAGCCGGGAATCCCTTCTCAATTCCTCTAAGGCTTGGCTTTCCATGTTCCTCTCCCTGCATTCCAAGCCTTTAAAGTCTCAACCCCAAAGGGAGCTCCCCAGTATAAGTAATCTCCCCATCTTCAACAACTTCTCAAACTTTTCAGAAATACAGGACTTGGACTTATCTGGACGTGGCACTACATATTATATTCCAGTTTTTACTTTTTAATTGTAAAAGGGGTAGAGTCATTTGGGAAAGTTTCAGTGCTTTAAGACATTATATATTTAAATACAGGGCTTGCCTTTAAGAAGGCAGTGCAGCAACAAGGGACAACTTATTTCAGGAGATCTACTTTATATCCAAATCATAGATTAGCCATTTCGACAATCGGCATTGCGTACAATAATAATGTGGCACGCACATGCATTTTAAGTTCTAACTACCTCTGTATGCATTGTAGAAATCTGGAGAATGGAAAAACAGTGACCAGAACACATCCACATACTAATAAGCAAGAAAATAATTACTGACAAAGAAATTTATTCTGTGAAACTGTTGCCCAAATAAAGAATTATTGCTGATTTTAGTATAGAGCTGAGAATACTACTTTTCCCAAATTCCAAGGCTTATAGGCAATATGGCTAGCCACAGTTTTTTAGGATCATTATTAAAGTTTAACTTTTAGGAATTTTAACCCTAAATGTTCTAAGACATCGAGTAACTGACCTTTTCATCCCCAGTAAAAAAAACCTCAGTGTGGAGTTGCCAGCTTTCCTACAGGAAATTGAGTCACTACACCAAATGACACACCTAAATGTCATTGACGGCTAGCAGGACAAAAACAGTGACCTAGTTTAATTTTGGATTTTACCAAGAACACATACTGCATTCATTAATAAAACGCTTTCTCCCCAGAGAATATTCACTGTGGCACTACTTGAAAATAGTATATGAAAACTCCTTTTTTTTTTCAACTGTCCAAAATCTTGCTAAGTCAAGGAACTACAGGGAGAAAAATGCCCAAGCAATAACTGTTAGCTAAATCCCATAAAAGCTAGAAGAGGGCTGCGAAACTGCAAATGAGAAATTACTTGAGCCCTTGGAAGTCCCGTCCTACACCAGTGTCGGGTTTTTTCAAGGCACCCTTGAACTATGTAACACCCCTGTTTCTGCTCAGGATCTTCTGTGAACAAACAGTCCTCAATTCTTGCAGGCCAAAGCACTTGGCTTCCGTCATTGTGATGCGATCAAGGATTCCCCTGACACATGGCCTGAACTGCTGCCAGGGGCTCCTGGAGAAGATGCTGAAGCAGCAGCTTCCCTTTGAAAAGGAAGAGTAATCGCCTGGACCCACAGCAGTTAGTAAGAGGTTGAGGTCGTTTTCTTGGGAAATGTTCAGCCAATTACTCCTATCCACCACTTACAGCAACACTGACCATTGAGATAAAAGGATCCATGTGTAGTTGTTTGGATATTGGTTTTTCTTTTTCTCTGTTTCTTTCTCTTTCTTCCTTCCTTCCTTTTTTTTTTTTTTTTGCCAGTATTTGAATGATTAAAGGTCAACATAACTTAGTCATAATTCCTAGATAGGCCTGCTGGTATAAATGAAGAGAACAGGTACAAAATCACTTACTTTGGGTACCATTTGCTTACACTTAATTAAAAAGTATATATGTTAAAACAGTTGATTCAGGTTTTTCTTAAAAAACAAAACCAAAAACTTTACTAAATGCCTTCAAAGAGCAGATACTTAAATATATATCTTCCTAACTGATTCCAGCTTTTCCTGTCCTAATTCCCACCGAAATTCCCTCTTTGTTCCTAAGGATGGAGTTAATAGTGTCCAAAGTAGATAGAACTGGAGAAGGATTTCACCATGTATTGCTTCGAGCTAGTTACTTCCTGAGTTTGCTACAGTAGAAGATTTGTCCAGGTTAGTTCTAACTTTTGCTTATTTTTCCCCCCTCTATACATTTTATCTGATGGGAAATACATAAAGGAGTTGGATTCACTTTCAAGGTGTACATGTAACAGGTTTAAGCAGAGCTTGCCAGTGGCAAGCTGCTCTCATTTCCAAGTGTATTACTGGCACCAAGTTCTCATTTTGAAGTATTTAAAAATCTTATGAAATACCTAAAACTTCACTTGGTACTTCCAAAAATCTCCAAAAGGAAGATGTACATAATTTTGTGAGGTTTCTTTTTTACTTTTATGGTCCCACAATCTAGGCTTTTTTTTTTCTAGTGCCGCCTAAGGCTCTAGTAAAATTTTTTAAATGAAATAAACACAAGATTAGGTTTCATTGACTTCTAAGACCATCAGTAATTCAACAAATATTTGTTTAGCACCAACAATGTGTCATGTATTTTATTAGAGTCTGCAAAAACAAGGTGTCTAAAAGACTGTCTCTTATCCAAGGAAAACATAGACTTTGATACTGGAGATGATTTCAGCACACTATATTGTAGAAAGCATTCAGAAAGAAGATAGCATGTAGGCTATTGCAGAATAAAAGAAAGCTATTTAAATCAGACTGGGACAGAGGCAGAGTGTGAGTTCAAGTCCTAAAGAATGAAACAGGAAGTAAGTGAAGCATAGGGGGAGGAGGTTAAGAGAGAACATATGAGCAAGGACATGGGCCATGGGCGTATGTTCAATGAGATGTGTGTGTATGAGGATGTAGAGAAAGGAACTACCATGAATAGGGCCTTGCTCAGAGGAAAGAGCCTGGAGAAATCTGAAGATGCTGGCCACGAATACATTGTCAGGCATCCGCAATAGAGACTGTGGACTGAATCTTCGAGAGTAGAAGCTATTGAGAGACACGGAGTACTGTGTGTTATGGGATTGGATTTTATTTAGATGGAAAATTCTAGGGCTCTGAATAAATGGGGGTAAGGAAGGCCAAGCTGACGTCAGTGATACCATTATCTTTGGCCATATTATTGGTAGAATAAAATTAATAATTTATAGGACATTCGCTTTCTGATGATTATCCTTATCTAAGATAATTTCAGTATTAAAATTCTACATAGGCGTATGTCAGGCATGAAAGACTGTCCAGTGGGATAGGCTTCTTGCGCTGAAAACTAGAATCTTCTAGTCACTGGAATTTTAATCGTACTGTATTCACTAGAATTTCTTGCAGGGAGAAACTGCCTGCAAAAAACGCATTTGCTAAGGCTACTAACTACAGAAGGTGAGACTCTAAGGAGTCTTGGTTTGGGTGGAACTCATCTGTGATCTTTCTGACATAGGAAAGGGGAAGAATACGCTGCTTGCTCCATAAGGGGTGTGTGTGTGTGTGTGTGTGTGTGTGTGTGTTACTGTGTGTGTAAGTAACACAAAGGAGTCACCTTGGTCTACAGTATAATTCCACCATATAAATCTCCCCCTCCTCTAAACTGTAATAAAGTTGCTGAAGGCATAAGATGCGGCAAGAGTTTTGTTTTGTTTAAATCCAGTAAAGGGACTGAGTTTGGAGGACAGATTGGCACAAACAGAAACATCAGCCTGAGCTGACACTGGAGAGAAGAGGCAGAGGAAGAGAAGCAAGCTTTTGGAACTCATTGTAAGATGAGAGAGGGTTTTGTCTGAGAAACTGGAGTTTAAGTTTCATCAGACAGGTGGGTTGGGGACTCCACATGACTCCATGTGACACCAGACTGACCGTAAGTAATATTTTTCCTTGATTGAAACTGAAGAAGCAGAGTTTCCAATCCCCAGTCCACCTCATATAAACCATAATACCTGGGAGATCACCTAATCTTTCTTGGGCCTCAATTTCCTCATTAGATAATAAAATCTGTAGGGCGTCTGGGTGGCTCGGTTGTTTGGGCGACTGCCTTCGGTTCAGGTCATGATCCCAGCAGAGTCCTGGGACCGAGTCTCACATCGGGCTCCCAGCTCCATGGGGAGTCTGCTTCCCCCTCTGACCTTCTCCCCTCTCATGTTCTCTCTCTCTCTCAAATAAATTAATAAAATCTTTTAAAAAGTAAATAAAATCTGTGGATTGGAGTTAATAAAATCTTGTAGATTATTTTAGTGTAAGTAAGGGACCATGGGTTAAGTAGCCTTGCATTGCTCACCTAATAGATTCTTTTCTAGGCACTGCGACAAATGATGGAGGTTCAGCAATGAGCAATAAAGGGAAAGGTTCCTTCCTACTCTCACGGAGTTTATATTCTACTGGTTACAAGGCTCTTCTCTTCATTTTAATAAATATATACTGAACACCTGCTATGGGCCCGGTGCTGAGTATACCAAAGAGAAGGAAGTAACTTTGGGTTTCAAGAAGCTCATAGTCCTGTGAGGAAGACAATTACAGCTGACCCTTAAACAACATAGGGGACACCAACCCCTTCCATGGTCCAAAATTCACATATAACTTTGGACTACCACCCCAGATTCAACTACTACTGGCCTGTTGTTGACCTGAAACCTTTCTGATAACATAAACAGTGGATTAGCATATATTTGGTATGTTAAATGTATTATATAGACTGTTTTCTTACAATACAGTAAGGGAGAGAAAACATTAAGAAAATCATAAGGAAGAGAAAATACATTTATAGTTCTGTACTATATTTACCCAAAAAAAATCCGCATAGAAGCGGACCCACACAGTTCGAATCTGCGTTGTGCAAGGGTCAACTGTATAGAAGAGTGTGTAGGTAAGTCATCCACTAAAATTAGGTAGTAGGTGGCGTCAGGGATTGCTATAGAGGGAATTCTTGAATGGAGCAGATGCCTTCAAAGATGCCATTCAATTCCAGAATTCTCTAACTCTATGAGGTTAGCTCAACTGTTTATTAGGTGTGGATTTTTTTTTTTTTTTACTTGAAATTGAGATTCTCTGACAAGGAAAGTTACTGATAAATAGAAAGTCTTGGAATATATTTACACCCTTCTCTGCTGTATATTGACATCCACCTCTAACTCTAACCCTAACATATTCCCATCTAATAATACTTTGCCACTTGATTTACCAATTTCTTAACTTCTATAACTGCCACCTTCAGTTAAATTCTCATTTATGTATTTCTAGATTTGTGTAAAAGCCTAGTACTGGATCTCCTTAGGTTCAGTTTTTTTTTTCACCACGGTAATGTTTAGAAAGTCAGAATGATCTTCCTCAAACTCTTTTTTTTGTTTCTTTTTTAGAGAGAGAGAGATAGAGAAACCATGGCAGGGTCGGGGAGGGGGGCAGAGGGAGAGACAGAATCTCAAGCATGCTGTATGCTCAGGTCAGAGCCCGATACAGGGCTCAGTCTCATGACCCTGAGATCATGACCTGAGGCGAAACCAAGAGTGAGATGCTTAACGGACTGAGTCCTCAGGCACTCACTTAATGAATGTGCTAGTCCTTTGCCCAAATACCTCACTATATCAATGCCATACTCCTGTAAGCTTTCTTCAGTAAGCTTTTCAATAAAACTCTCAGCTCTCTTTTACACTATCCCATCTAAGGCTGCCCTTCTCAGTGAAACCTTCCTCCTGGATACAATTTGCTGACCACTATCTCTGTGACTTTGTTTATATCACCTTTATGTTTGTTTCTAGCCCTTCCTGTAAGTGTCTAGACCAGTTCCCAACATTTACAAGCATGCAACAAATATTTTTCAGTAAATGACCAATAAGTACTCATGTGCTATAACAAGTCAGAATATTTCTTTGCAAGTACAGTTCAAGCAGTAATACTGTCCTGAGTATGGTTCTCTAGGTGTATTCATCTTCATCTGTCTATCTCTTATGCTCAGTCTACTGCTTTCAACCTCTCTTACTTGTCAGGAACTAACACTGCCAGAACTTTGAGTAAGCACACCATGGTGTCTCTCTGGAGTGAAATATTAATATTAGACTCAAAGTGATAGATATTATAATACGTACATGGAATGATCTTTACTAAACCAAATGAAATTTTGCGAGAACCTATCAATACACAGGTATGAAGGGGTAACAGGCGAATAAACTAAAGTTTGTGTGCTATCCTACCAAGTTCAGGAGAATGTAGATTAAAACTGGGAGAATAACTGAATCTCCTATTTACTCTTGCTCTTCTAAGTTTAGCCAATCGGTAGTGTTCATGTTACTTTCTAGCAGACATTTAAATATATATTTCTCTCTCAATATAACAAAATTAAATCCTGTCTATCCCCTCTCCATGAAATTATTCTGTGTTTTCACTGCTTCATCTCTACCATCACAAGCCCATCTGCTTCCCCATCCCTGTGCCACACACACATACACACTCTGCTGGTTTCTTTTAAATTTTCCTTCAAACATGTCTTTCCTGTCTTAAGAACCACTTCTTAATCTTCATATTATAATGACCAGTTACATTTATGATGTATTTGTTTTCTCTATAAATTTTACTTGATTCATTGCTCACTGGCCTATCTTGGACATTCCATCTACCTCATCTCCTGATCTTTGTTCTGATTTTTCACAAGGAAAGAGCACTTCCTTATATAATTGCCCATAGATGAGACACTAGAGGTAGGTATACCTTTCGCTTTCTTGTACTTCAAAAGTCACAGTGCTTCTTAACCTTTTTGGAGGCCTAATAAGCCTTCTGAGAATCTGATGCAAACCTTCCAGAAAATTGGACATAAGTTGATTTGATCAACTTTTTTATTTTAAAAGTATTCATTTACCTCCCTGAAGTCACTGGGGACTCCAGGTTGAGAATTCACACCTGAATAGGGAAGAGAAAATATTTGTTTTAATCAATACTGCCCCAGAATCTTTTATTCAGAATCAGTACCTCTGCTGCCTTCTTTGTTCCCTAACTCCCCTCGCTGTGAGATACCTAAAGAGAAGTAAAGCCAGAGAGACATTCATTCCATTTAAAGGAATTAAGTCAGAGCTAAGAACAAAATATATAAAGGGTACGTAAAATAGACTAGGCTATTTAAACAGGCTATAAACAGAGGCTCTGTGGGGTTATTTACTATGTCCAACTTTTATTCTCACTACTTGTGCTATAAGTAGAATATATGAGTGAGAAGCTATGTTGGCCTACTGGTAAACCTGCATTTGTTAAATGTGCGTACATTATAGAGCAAGTTTTGGAACTCAGGATCATATTAGGAATACTTGGCTTGTCTACTTGATTGTGAGCTGGCTCCATACGCAAATGTAATTAAAAGAAATTAGTTTTCTAGGTGTATAAGACTATCTAGGGGTATTCAGATTCGGATAAGAAAGCTCTTACACACACGTACAAGAATCTACAACCTATAGAGTTCTCCAGAGATCTGGTATGACAGATCAGAAAGGGCATGGCTTTTTGAGTCATCCACAATTTGAATTCAACTTTTGCCATCGTTCTAGTTGTATTATCTTAAATTAGTCATTTAAATATCCAAACCTTTATATGTAAGTTGAGTATTAATTTTTTTATGAGAAATGCATGCAAAATCCCCAAGGGCCATATCTGACTTATAGTAGGTACTCAATTAATAGTAACCATTATTTTGACTCACCTTACAAGGTTGTTTAAATAAATTAATCTGCAATAAGGCATTTAACACATGAAGGGTTTCTTCCTCTCTCACGGGTTCTCAATCCTTAACCAATTATAACTCATGGGTTCTCAATCCTTAACCAATTATAATTTTCCTATTATCACCATTGACACTCAACCATTTACCAGTTCTGGGCTGCATATTAGTGAGGAATCTAAGATCTAGAAAGCCTTCATAAGATGACACCAATCATGCCAAGTCACTATGCATAAAAAATATGTATAAGATATGTCACTGGTTAATAAAGGAGCACCACTTTCCGTGAGGTTCCTGGGAGGTTCATTCCATATTTCCCAAAGAACGTTCAGTTGATAATTATTCCTACAAGATTCTTCTTACCAAAAGAATTCTGTAGTCAAACAAGTTTGGGAAATTTATCTGTAGCCTCTTTGCTGTGATTTGTAATGGACACACACCACCAAAAGCTAGAAGTTCCACAGCAAAGAAACCTGCCTAACATCATTAACACATATTATATAAACTTATTTGATCTTGAAACATTTTTTTTCAGGTGACCATTATCATCTTCTGAAACATACTTTGGGAAACTTTGTCCTATAGCAACTATGGCAAGTCCCAAAATAAACACAATGCCCATTTTGTAGGTCCCCATCTGTTTGAAATCTGTTATGTATTGGACATCTAATTTTTCCTCTTCAGGGTTTTGTGTACTGTTGAGAAATGTCCAGAGCGTAATCTATCTACCTACCTTTCTTCTTCCTTCCTTCCTTCCTTCCTTCCTTCCTTCCTTCCTTCCTTCCTTCCTTATTTATCTCTTTTTCTTTTCCTCAGCAAGAGAACAGTTAAAAAACCCTTACATATTTATTGAGTCTCTCTGATGTGCTGGTTGCTGTGAAATACAAGAACATGAAAGTCTCAGTAGCCTGAACCAAGGAAGGAACTTAGAATATCCCACTGAGAAATTCTGACATGTGACCAGCTGCTGCCTAGAGAAATTATGAGGCGGTGTAGAAATCATTCAGCTTGGACGTGCTACTGCAGTTCAGAGCAAGGAGGGGGAGGGATGGGCTGTAGCTAAGTGCACAGGGCTCCAGGAAGAAGGTGAACTTGGATGTAGGTCTTTGACGAAGTCTGTGGTTTGAATGGCTGTGGGAGGAGGGTATTAGCTGGCATTCTTTTCAGACGGAAGAAATGTCTGGAGCCTGAATAAGGGTCATGTGTGTCGGTGGTAAATAGCCTGGATGGAGTAGACTCCTTCGAGGGAGAAGGAAAATTGGGTTGGATATTTAAATGCATGGCCTTGAGCTAATGGATTTTGTGGGGATTGGATAAGGGCATTGATAGACCAGGAGGATGAAATAAAGATGGGAGAAGGAAGGAGGTTATGAATCAATTGTAGTAGTTCAGATGTGCAGTGGTAAGCAAGGAGTTCTAGAAGTATCCATTTTAATGGTTCACTGTGACAGTTATAAGCAACAGAAAAAGCATGGCATTGGGGACAGAGATCTAGGTTCAAAAGCTGGCTCTGCAACTTAGCAACCATGTGGCAAATTTAGGCAAATTATTCAATTTCTTTACCTTAGTTTTTCTCTTTCACTCAGCAGGGAGTTTGCTTCTCCCTCTCCCTCTGCCTCTCTCCCCATGCCCCTGCTCTCTCTCTCGCTCTCTCTCTCAAATAAATAAATAAAATCTTTTAAAAAATAAATAAAAAATTATAAATGTTTATCAAGTCAGTTACATGTAATACATGACAGCTGCTTTTAACAGCAATCCATCTCCTTCTCCCCATCGCTTCTTAAAATACAAACTTATCAAAATAATTCTGTACATATTTTTGATACTAGTAGTAATCAGCACCTGCATTGCTCTGAAAATTAACCCAGTTAGTAGTCATTACATCTGCTACTTTAGCAATTTAAAATGCAGTTGTTTTATTAAGCAATGTGAATCAAGCATGATGTTCATATTTTATTTCATTCTTAAGATTAGATTTGGAAAATATATATTATTCCATGGCGATCTGAACACTTCTTGCCATGCCCTGATCTTGTAAACCCAAATTTTATTTTGAGTATTCTAGCTTTATGCTTAAATGATATCTCCTTCATAAGAGAGAACAAAATGGTTACCTAGCACTTTCTTCCTGTTGTTTAAAAACCAAATGGCTATACACACACACATATGCACATATTTATGTATGCATGTATTCATAATTCTCCAGGGCACATTTACGAGCTAGAATTATTTTATTTAATGTGTGGGCATTTTGCATTGAGATCATTAAGGCATTAACATGAGTGGAAGATTTTTGACTTAAGACAAATTTGAGATCCACTAAAAGTAATTACTGTATGTCCTTCTGGTGATTTTATATATATATATATATTTTAAATAGCATTATATAACTCTGGAAGTACAACTTCTAAGTTTTAGGTGTTTTCCCATTTTGCTAACACAACTATGCTCAAGGCATTCACTATTTCACTGGGATTATTTATTTCATTCCTACAAATTTTTGTTTCAAATCAAAGCAATGGAGAAGCTTCTGGATACTCAGATCCACATTCTAATTTCAGTCCGTATATTTTGTTTTCATACTTTGCTCTTGGCGACCTAATACTCCATGCCTGCCCACCTTGAAAGTATCCTTTATTCATCAGCTTCAAGGTGGGTCACCAGATTATTCCCTTTAGCATTCTTTGAGATCTTCCAATAAGCATAAATTACGGGGAACTTCAGCTCCTGTGGAGAACTGCCATTTTCTTCTGAAGGCCCAGACTCCACCCATACAGAGTTCTGGGGAAAGACTACGTGAGATGAGGCAATGACCTTCAAACTTCCTTGACAGTGTACCCCAGTAAGAAATATATTTAATACTATGAATAGCCGTAACTTGTTTAAAGTAGGATTTGCAATGAATAGTATTGTGCTTATTTTTTAAGAAGTGTGAGTGCTGACTCCTAGTATAAAAATATGTACAGTAATGCTTTGGTATCTACATTTGTTTTAAAAAGGTGGGTAGGAGTGAACTCTTATTAAAAGCAACTTCTGTGTGTTATATATAATAGTCATGACAAAATTTGTTCATGGTCTTTGTTTAAGAAACCAGGCATTTAAGTGAAAGCAACAAAAATAATCCTATATATATACAATATAAAGGAAATCTCTATATAATTGAAATAGTATATATACACATACATACATGCCTATACATATATTTGATCTAGTGTATAAAGAATTCCAACAGAACTTACATGAAGTGATGTTTAGCCTTACCATGTATGATCTGCTCTGATGTTTCCTATTCTAGTCTATTTAATTAAAAAAAATAATGATTGTGACCCTACTAATCTGATTTTCTAATCTACCAATAAGTTTATAAACACTGAGGAAAGGAATCACTTAGTTTAATGAATGTTAGTTTTCTCTCCCTCTGCTCTCTTCCTCCCACTTTATAATAAAAATTCTCCTTGTACTCTCCTGCAAGGGAGAAGTAGAAGACAGGGATTTCTAAGGGACAAGCTGTCTAATATGCAGATACTTTGTAAATCACTTTTCCTTATATATGTGACTTTCCTGGGGCAGTAGAGGTTTACCAGTTGAACACATAAAGCAGGGATCCCTCCCTCCAGTGCCCACCAGAAGGAATGATGTGGTGGGTAGGGCTTCAGAGAGCATATGTGGGAATGCTGACCAACTGCTGCCAGCTTGTTAGATTTTTCAAAAGAATCCCTGCGTTTGAATTTTTAAATGGAAAATCTATGTTGCCTAAACTTTGGCAACTAATTCAAAACAAGTTTTCAGGACCAAACAAGAGTCTATGGACCTTTGCGGCCAATGTGCAACCTCTAACATCAACAGTGACAAGAAACCTTCCTGTCAAGTGACAGAAACCTTCTTGAGAGCAGTGTTTTAGACAGATCCATAAGGATCTGATTATAAATTTCAAGGCGGAGAAATTAAGCTAAGAAGTGTTTCTGGAATCTAGAATGCTAATGTGGGGCTGTTAAAGGACCACTGGAAGTCAAAAGACAGACTCCATTCCAGGTTCTAGTTAGTATCTGTCCATATTCTGGATTTTTAATCCCTGTTGGTTTGCATCCAAATTTGTTCAACTCTTGAGAGCCCCTCTAAAATCCATCTCACTGGACCCATCCGTCCTCACCAACCCCTGTGGCTGACCCCACCTACATCCCCACCTTTCGTCCGCAAGTTCCCTCAGGGTCCCATCTCTTCATATTTGGTCATGTTTGTGGCTTCTTGGTCCCTCCCACTTTCCTTCCACCTATTCGGTTGCTGCCTTTCATAGGCTAAGTCCTTTATGCAAAGGTTCCTTCAAAGGAAGCTCTGCATAGAAGCAGACGACAGGCTCTCTACAGGAAAGGCAGGAAAGCCTCAGGGAGAGGGGATGAGTCTTGAGATCACTTAGGGCTGGGTAGCACTCAAGACAAGATTAAGGGTAATTGGTTCCCTAGTTGGAGGGAAACCACATGCTTTGTCTGTTTTGGTTTTACCTGGAGGTGAGTACTTTCCACAGACAAAGTTGAGAAACTAGACATTGTTACACGATTCATCCTTTTCTACTTAAACTTTGGTTTCATTCAACAAGTCAACAAACACTTGTTAAAACACCTGCCAGGGGTATCTGGTAGTCTAAGAGGTATTAAACTTACAGAACTAAATTCAGATCTCTGGCTTCAAGGAGTCTTCCCCTAATGGTTGCAAACAACAAATGAACAACAGCAGTAATTCCAAAAGAAATGCATACGTGTGTCAACAAAAGCATATAGAAGGTAGGCTTCCCAGAGAGCCTGTCCATGTCCTCTTCCACTGGCTAACTCATGATCAGAGTTTGCAAACTTGCCTGGGACTTTGGACAACAGTGCGTGAACAACAGGAATAGTGGGTCTGGTGACACAGGTGGGGTGAGAACCAGCTCACGGCATAAGACCTCAGGCACACCATGCACAAAAGAGTCTTTTCCTTCTCCAAATCTCCAGATTCTCGGGTGGAAGCCTAGGAATGAGTGAGAAAAGGAGGCAGGAAGCTACAACCACTGTAGCCAAGAAGGAAAGACTAGGCCTGAGTCTCTAAAAGTGTAGAAACTCAGCCAACTGTAAGCTGGAACATCAGGAAGATAATATTTATACAAAAAGGATAATTAGAGAGGCAACTATAGGAGGCAAAGGAGAAAAATGGGGCTCCCTGAGAAGTGGGTGAAGAAAACCCAGCACCTCAAGAACCTGATTGTATTTTGCAGCCGGAATTTCCTACTTGCTGCTCCCTCTGCCTGCCACTCGCCTCCTCCGCAGGAGCTGGGCTCTGTGGCCCCAGAGTCATGCTCTTTTTGCAGGGAATGAGCATTTAGAAATGAATTCATCTGGGCAAGCAGCCACTGGTAAGTAATTTTCCTTCAGGGTGGTGAGAACGGCCCTTGAATTTAACCTGTTCGGTTGGATCCTAGAGGAAGGTGCCTGTTCTGCCCACAGAAAGTCCCTACTCCAGCTCTGACCCCTTGCATTCCTTTATTTAGAAACAAGGCCAGCAGCTCCTTGCTCTTTTAATCCCTGAATGGACAATATGCTGGAGAGGGACCTTACGAAGACTGAAGATGCAAGAGAATAGCTTTTGGAGTAAGGAAGGCCTTGTTTCCAAATGTAAGTTTTGCCACTGACTAACCAGAGAGCCTCATATAAACTCATTGGCTTACCTAAGCTTGTTCTCTAATTTGTAAAATGAAGAAAGCAGCACCTACATCATATGATGATTTTGAAAATTAAATAGGATTATGCATGTAAAGTAGTACTTGAGAAATACTAAGTGTCCGTCAAATAATGATGCCGATGAATTTTTTATGCAGGCATACAGAGAATGTAAGGATTTACAGAGCTATTTCCAGCTCACCCTAAGGCTTCACTCTTCTTCCAGATTCTGTTATCTGCTGGCTGACTGACAGGGTCTTCCGAGCATTTATCAATGTGATTAGGAACAGTAATTCTGGAAAGTACTCTCAAATTATTTATCTAATTAAACAAGCAGACCTTTTTAACCCAGACACCCTAAATCTCTGTAGCTTGTCTCTGCTGATTTGGTCAGAACAGCTCAGATGGTAGGGAAGGGCTTTCCGGGTGGAAAAAAAATAAATTAGCTGTCTGGAAAACAAGGACCTCTGAGTTTAAAAAAGCCTCACTGAAACAGCCTGTTTACTTTGCCATGGTGTCTCACATTAGTTGGGACTGGGAAAATCCGGGTTACCACCCAGCAGGAGCTCCCGCTAAAGATAAAGATTGGCAAATATCACATTTGATGCGTGAGAGCCAAATCAGAAGTTCACTCCTCAAGTAATTAAATCACTAACCAGTCTATCACAATGATTTGTTTACTAGCGGACAGCTTTTCTCCAGGGTTGGAACCACATCAAATTCATTCTTCAATCTTTGGTGCTAGACATTGGCTGTCACATACCAGGTACCCCATAAATGGTTTTTGAATTGAACTGAAAAAGCCTGGAACATTCCCTTTATTAAGACTACCTTTTTTGTTATGTTTCCAGAGCTTCCAACACATCTGAGAATCAATAGCTCCATTGTTAGAGGAATATTAATGTGGTTCAGGGACTTGGAAACCTCATGGTCTCTTGCAAGATTACAGTAACTTTTGTACTGGGGAGAGAAATCCCTGGTAGAGTGACCCAAATCTCCATTTCCCCATTTCTAGTGTCTTACAGAACCCTTTATTCTCCAGGTACCTAAAAATGCTAATACATTTATTTGGTTACATATCTGTTCCTTATAGCTGGGGGGGTCCATACAACCCAACTGGCCCAAACTTTACCAGGTTTATGTCTGTTACCCAAGGGTAATTATGAATAGCATTGCCTTTCACTCTAAGTGTCCTGCTTTGAGTGCTAAATCATATGGGTGCTCTACTTATGGGAGAGTACATCACACATCACTTAGTGGCCCAGCCCTGCCTCTTCTGGAAGTCTGGGCACTATGCCTGCCCAGGGCTTTCCTCTATGGAGGCAGCTCCCTCAATCACTGCATTCAGAAGCTTTGGGCCCGCTCCTGAAAGAACAGTCACCTCTCTCTGGAGAGAATCTCGGTGGAACAACAGCAACAAAATCAATTCACTAAATCCAATTCTCTTCTTTCATCTCAGGCCCCTTGCAAACACGAAGAAACAAAGGATCTCTAATAATTACAACCCCAAATTTACTGAAATCTAGAAGACATACCTATTTGAAAATTCTAATCTAGTAATTAAACTTAAGCTTCTCAGGTTATACTGCATCTTAATAAGGTAGCTTATTTTGTCAAAATCAGTTAAGGCCCTCTAATGTGATTTAGAAGAAATGGACAGACAAATATTAAAATGGGGCTGGTCGGGCGACTGGGTGGCTCAGTTGGTTGAGTAGCTACCTTCGGCTCAGGTCATGATCCTTGAGTTCCAGGATCGAGTCCCACATCGGGCTCCCGGCTCTATGGGGAGTCTGCTTCTTCCTCTAACCTTCTCTCATCTCATGCTCTCTCTCACTTTCTCTGTCTCTCAAACAAATAAATAAAATCTTTAAAAAAAAATGTGGCCGGTCAAAGTAATCCAAAAGCTCAACTCATTCAGTAAATAACAATGGCACTTTAACAGGCCCTTTTTACTAATAGGATGCAATTGTGCTTGGCTTTAATTTCTTGTAATGATGGAACAAAGTTGATTACTTCATACTTTTAGGGACATTTGGCTACCTCATGTTTTGGTGCTTCCATAAACCCCAGTGGAAATTAAATCAGCTCTGTGATTGCTCATTTCCCCTATTTAGTGACATGTCTGCCACGTATCAGCAAAATGGTAACCATTGTCTACCTTAATCCAAGATACTGCAGGAGATTTAAAAGCAATTACCTTCCGTGCCCTTCTCCTTTCAGATCGCCCAATTTGTAGCTATCAAGTTTTGGCATGCTTTCTGGGATGCAATCTTGTTTGAACAAGCAAAGTAATTCTCATGTGAGACTTAGGATTCTCTGTACTGTAAGTTCTAAATGTACCTATAAATCAAATTTAGATGAGGGCTATGAGTTGGTAAGAACATGAAGAGCATCAAAAGTTTTAAGAACTTAAACTTCTATTTTGTGCTACCAGCTTCTCCTTTCCCCATTTCTAGGCAGACATACAAGTTTTGAGGTAGGGAGTTTACTGTCACAGACTATGAAAATTAGTCAGTCATTAGTCTAGCACATTTAATCTTTAGGCCCTTACTCAGGGCAGCTAAAATATTCCAGCAGAACTTAAAGACAAGTTTCCTGACTTTGTAGGTAGTACTAAGCTCAAACTGTGAAAGATCATAATACAAAAGACATTGCAAATACAGTACTCCAGACTGACATTGTTTAAAACACATGCAACATTAATAGGCAACATTGTGGCAGAGACCGCCAGCTGTCCCCTAATATTGATGCTTTCCTTCCTCAGTTATATTAGAATCCTCATTTGCCTAAGCATATGACTGCTTAAAATAGAGAACATTCCCAGACTTCTATGTAGCAAGGTGTTACCACATAAGTAAGTTCTGATAAATGGGTTGGAAGAAGTCTTATGTGGAGGTTTCAGGAACTGTTGTCAAAAGACATCTGTCATGTATCTCTTATCTTTCCTTTTTTACTCTTTTCTCTTTCCTCCTGGCTACAATAAGAAGTTGATGTCTGGCGCTAGAGCCACCAAATTGGATCATGAGTTGAATTTAGGCATAAAGGTTACATCTAAAGGATCAAAAGAAAGGAGCAATAACAAAACTCTCATTTACTTCTGATCTAAGACTGTGATTTAGTCTTCTTAACAAAGTGTGTTCACCGAGGCCAGCCTAAAATTTAGATATTGGATGACTGGTTGCCAACTTACTATAATTCAAAGATATCGTGTAGTATACATTTCTAGTTAAGAGCTTGCTCCAGGACTATCTCAATATGATTTCTAGAAAGTTTTCCAAACAAAATCCTATAAGAACCATGCTGAAGTTTCTCCTAGGGTTCAGATATCTGTCTTTCCAGCCAGATTTGAAAGTCACTCTAGCCTGGAAGCCATTGCAATGGACCAAAACATGGTTTCCCTGGCATGAAGAACACTGTCATTTTGAGGAGGGAGGTTCTCCTTTCGTCCCCTCTCCCACTCATTTATACACTTGAATACATGAATGTTTACATATTTTTTTCTGACTCAATAGTCACTGAGCACATTGCTCTTGTTAAATCATTAAAAGCTGGAGGGTCTTCTCAAAATTCTTTCTGTGATTTATCATTTAAATTCTTTCTGTGATTTATCATTTATCCTGTTCTCTCCTCCTGCAAATCCAAGAGCTTTAAAATGAAATTCTTGAAGATCCAAGTCATGTCTGAAAGGTTTATAGAACGACACACTGTGGTCATATGGTCAGTGCACAAATACCTCTGGTTGTACGATATTTTAAGGCAAAATAGTTGATGTGTACGCTCTGTGAGGTTAAAGACCATGGCCCACTTATTTATTACCAAATCCCCAGGTCCTGGAACAGTGCCCTGCAACATAAATTTGTTGAATGAGTAAATGAAGAATCTGCCTGGTGCAGGAAAATTGTGATTTGCACACATCTGAGGCCCATCTCTGTGTGTGCATGGGGTGTACACATAGCCTCCTGGATGATTTCGCAGTGCTGTGCATCTGTATTGTCCACCGCAGTCACCAAGGGACCTGTTTTTCATAAAAGGCTCCAGCACACATTCTTCTCCTACAGACCCTATTGCTGCCCATTCCAAGTCCCTAAAGCACTGTCATTTTCACTTAGATCTCCCAATGCATAAACATACTGTTGGACATACTTGGGTGGAGAGGAATATGCATGCTCAAGCTTCCCTTGAAAAGAAAGTGCAATTGTCAGAAATGGGTTAGTTATCGAAATTAGCTCCATAGATTATAAGACATAAATCTCAGTTCTATTTGTTCATAGCACTGTAAACTTGCATTTTTAAAATTAAGTTAGGACATGAAAATAGCTATAAAGACCATTTGGGGAGGGACTTTCCATTATCTGCCTCAGTGAAGGGACAGCTGGGGTGTGTATTAGGCTGGTTCCCCACAGGACCCCTGCTCTCTAGAACCTGTTAAGCATCACCAGTACCCTCCCCACTTCTCTACCGCTCCCTGACACACAGCTAGGCAAGGGCATCGTCTAAATAGAAACCCCTTCAGTCTTCCAAAACCTAGAGTGGTCTAATCATAAAAAGAAAAACAGGATAAAAATTTCAGGAAGACAAGATGTTCTGGTTAAGTAAATGCCAGCTAATAGTAATGCCATTGATAAGTTCACTAAACAGAGAAGATTGTTAATTAAGGGGAATCTCTATTTGTATCAACTTATCGAATCTCCCTAAAACAAGTCATTTAGGAATCTCCCTAAAACAAGTCACACATATTGACATATAATGTTTGTCTGAAAATTTTAAAATATTAGTGATGTGATTTTTTTTCCAAGATCATTCAGCTGCTCCTTCTACCAGTTTCGCAATCAGTATCTGGGTTAGAATTTGAGGTAAAAGGTATAAATAAATCATCCTGAAACATCCAAAGGCAACCAGACGTTTGAGACTATAGAGTAGATATAATGAAAAGTGTCCTTGTTCTTAGGAGGTATACACTGGTGAGTTTGAGGATGGAAGGCCATGATGTATATAGCTCTCTCTAGGGTGGGGCAGAGTAGAAAAATTGTGTGTGTGTGTGTGTATAAACAAAGAGAGAGCGACAAAGCACATGAAGGAGGATGTTGCCAATGGTGAGGGATATGCATGTATTCTTTGTACTATTCACGAAGCTGTCCATTAAGTTTGGAATTGTTTTCAAATAAAGTATTTTTTTAAAGGTGATCATAAGTGACAATAAATAATTAAATTATTTCATATTTGAGCATTCCTTATTGCCCCCACTATGCATACACACACGGATATACGTGACACTCATTGTACTTTCTTGCTTGCCTAATGAGTATTAGTACAGTACATATTGGGAAACTCATCTTGCAATCTATTCATGAATTTAAGCTCTAAGTGATTCTAAGAGACCTTCTAGACAATGATCTGATTTTTAAGACAATGATTGTGAAGATATAATGTCCTTTGTGCTCAATGGAAAAAATCTGAAGCCAAGAATACTCTATCCAGCACAGCTATAATTATGAATAGAAGAGATAAAGAATTTCCCAAACAAAAACTAAACGAATTCATGACCACTAAACCAGCCCTGAAAGAAATAGTAAAGGGGACTCTCTGGGTGGGAAAGAAAGACTAAGTGTGACAAAGACTAGAAAGGAAAGAGAAAATCTCCAGAAACAATGACAAAACAAGTAATAAAATGGCAATAAATATATATATCTATCAATAATTGCTCTGAATGTAAATGGACACTCCAATCAAAAGACACAGAGTATCAGAATGGATTAAAAAAAAAAAACCACCTATCTATAAGCTGCTGACAAGAAACTCATTTTAGGGGCGCCTGGGTGGCTCAGTTGGTTGAGCGACTGCCTTCGGCTCAGGTCATGATCCCGGAGACCCGGGATCGAGTCCCACATCGGGCTCCCAGCTTCGGGAGGAGTCCGCTTCTCACTCTGACTTTCTCCCTTCTCCCTTCTCGTGCTCTCTCTCTCTCTCTCTCTCTCTAATAAATAAATAAATAAAATCTTTAAAAAAAAAAAAGAAACTCATTTTAGACCTAAAGACATCTGCAGATTGAAAATGAGGGGATAGAGAAATAATTATCATGCAAATGGAAATCAAAAGAAAGCTAGAATAGCAATATTTATATCAAACAAACTAGATTTTATATAATTAATTAACTTTTAAGTAGGCTCCATGCCCAACATGAGTCCAACATGCGGCTTTAACCCTGAGATCAAGACCTGAGCTGAGATCAAGAGTCAGATGCTTAACTGACTGAGCCACCCAGAGGTTCCCCCAGAGAAGCTAATTTTAAACCAAAGACTATGCAAGAGATGAAGAAAGGCACTATATCATAATACAGGGGACTATCCAATAAGATCCAACAACTGTAAATATTTATGTCCCCAACATGGAAGCACCCAAATATATAAAATAATTAATAACAAACATAAAGGAACTCATTGATAATAATACAATAATAGCAGGGGACTTTAAAACCCCACTTACAGCAATAGACATAGCGTCTAAACAGAAAATCAACAAGGAAAAAATGGCTTTGAATGACACACTGGACCAGATGGACTTTACAGATATATTCAGAACATTTCATCCAAAGCAGCAGAATACACATTCTTTTCAAGTGCACATGGAACATTCTCCAGAATAGGTCACATACTAGGTCACAAATCAGGCATCAGCAAGTACAAAAAGACTGAGATCATAGCATGCATGTTTTCTGACCACAAAGCTATGAAAGTTGAAGTCAACCACAAGAGAAAATTAGGAAAGACCACAAATATGTGAAGGTTAAACAACATGCTACTAAAGAATTAATGGGTCAACCAGGAAATCAAAGAAGAAATAAAAAAATACATGGAAGCAAATGAAAATGAAAACATGATGATCCAACACCTTTGCGATGCAGCAAAAGTGGTCCTAACAGGGAAATACATAGCAATACAGGCTGACCTCAAGAAGCATGAAGAATTTCAAATACACGACCTAATCTTATACCTAAAGGAGCTAGAAAAAGAGCATACAAAGCCTAAAGCCAGCAGGAGAAGGGAAATAATAAAGATGCAAGTAGAAAGAAATGATATAGAACCAAAAAAAAAAAAAAAACAGTAGAACAAATCAATGAAACCGGGAGCTGGTTCTCTGAAAATATTAATACGATTGATAAACCCCTTGCCAAGCTATCAGAAAGAAAAAGAAATGACTGAAATAAATAAAATTACAAATGAGAGAGGAGAAATAACAACCAACATGACAGAAATACAAACACCATTAAGAGTATATCATGAAAAATTATATGCCAATAAACTAGATAATCTGGAAGAAATGCATGACTTCTGAGAAACATATAAATTACCAAATTAAAACAGGAAGAAATAGAAAACTTGAACAGACTCATAACCAGCAAAGAAACTGAATTAGTAATCAAAAATCTCCCAACAAACAGAAGTCCAGGGCCAGGTGGCTTCACAGGGGAATTCTACCAAACATTTAAAGAAGAGTTAATACCTATTCTCCTCAAACTATTCCATAAAATATAAACAGAAGGAAAACTTCCAAACTCATTCTATGAGGCCAGCATTACCCTGATTCCAAAACCAGAACAAGACTCCACTAAAACAACAACAACAACAACAACAACAACAACAACAAACCAACTATAGGCTAATATCCCTGATGAACATGAATGCAAAAATTCTCAACAAAATACCAGCAAATTGAATCCAACAGTACATTAAAAGAATAATTCACCATGATCAGATGGGATTTATTCCTGGGTTGCATGGGTGACACTATTTGCAAATCAATCAATGTGATACACCACATTAAGAAAAGAAAGGATGAGAATCATGTGATCCTTTCAACAGATGCAGAAAGAGCATTTGACAAGGTACAACATCCATTCGTGATAAAAACCTTCAACAAAGTAGGGCTAGAACATACCTCAACATAATAGATGCCACATATGAAAACCCCACAGCTAATATCATCCTCGATGAGGAAAAACTAAGGGCTTTTCCTCTATGGTCAGAAACAAGACAGGGATTGTCCATTCTCCCCACTGTTATTTAACATAGTATTAAAGTTCTAGCCTCAGCAATCATACAACAAAAATAAATAAAAAGGCATCCAAATTGGCAATACAGAAGTCAAACTTTCACTATTTACAGATGATATGGTACTCTATATAGAAAACCCAAAGACTCCAACAAAAAACTGCTAGAAATGATACAAAAATTCAATAGAGTTGTACAACACAAAATCAAGGTACAGAAATTTGTTGTGTTTCTATACATCAATAATGAAGCAGCAGAAAGAGCAATCAAGTAATTGATCCCATTTACAATTGCACCAAAAACCGTAAGATACCTCGGAATAAACCTAACCAAAAATAAATAAATAAATAAAAGATGTGTACTCTAAAAAGTATGAAACACCGATGAAAGAAACTGAAAATGACACAAGGAAATGCAAAGACATTCCATGCTTACGGATTGGAAGAACAGCATTGTTAAAATGTCTATACTACCCAAAACTATCTACACATTTAATGCAATCCCTATCAAAATACCACTGGCATTTTTCACACAGCTAAAACAAACAATCCTAAAATTTGTACGAAACCACAAAAGACCCCAAATAGCCAAAGCAATCTTGAGAAAGAAAACAAAGCTGGTTTTGTTCTATAGTTCCAGACTTAAAGTTACATTACAAAACTGTAGTTATCAAGACACTATGCTACTGGCACAAAAACAGATACATAAATCAACAAAAGAGAATAGAAATCCAGAAATGGACTCACAACTAAATGGTCAACTAATCTTTGACAAATCAGGAAAGAATACCCAATGGAGAAAAGACAGTCTCTTAGGCAAATGGTGTTGGGAAAATTGGACAGCCACATGCAGAAGAATGAAACTGGACCACTCTCTTATACCATACACAAAAATAATTTCAAAATGAATGGAAGATCTAAATGTAAGATAGGAAATAATCAAAATCCTAGAGAACATAGGCAATAACCTCTTTGACATTGACCATAGCAACTTCTTACTTGATGTCTCCTGAGGCATGGGAAACAAAAGCAAAAGTCAGCTATTGGGACTTGATCAATATAAAATGCTTCTGCACAGCGAAGGAAACCATCAACAAAACTAAAAGACAACCTATGGAATGGGAGAAGACATTTGCAAATGTCATATCAGATAAAGGATTAGTATCCAAAATATGTAAAGAACTTATATAACTGGGGCGCCGGGGTGCCTCAGTCATGATCCCAGTGGTGATTGGCTCAAGTCATGATCCCAGGGTCCTGGGATCGAGCCCCACATTGGGCTCCCTGCTCAGGCGAGAAGCCTGCTTTTCCCTCTCCAACTTTCCCTGCTTGTGTTCCCTCTCTCGCCGTCTCTCTCTCTCTCTGTCAAACAAATAAATAAAATCTTTAAACACCCAAAAAACAAATAATCCCGTTAAGAAATGGGCAGAAGACATGAATAGACATTTTCTCAACAAAGACATACAGATGGCTAACAGACATGAAAAGATGCTCAAAATCACTCATTATCAGGGAAATACAAATCAAAATTACAGTAAGATATCACCTCACGCAGTGAGAATGGCAAAAATTAACAACACAGGAAACAACAGGTGTTGGCAAGGATGTGGAAAAGGGGAACCCTCTTACACTGCTGGTGAAAATGTAAACCGGTGCAGCCACTCTGGAAAACAGTATGGAGATTCCTCAAAATTTAAAAATAGAACTACCCCATGATCCAGCAATTGTATTACTAGGGATTGACCCAAAGGATACAAAATACTGATTCAAAGGGATACAGGCATCCCGATGTTTATAGCAGCATGATCAACAATACCCAAACTATGGAAAGGGCCCAAGTGTCCATCAACGGATGAATGGCTAAAGGAAACGTTATACCTATAAACAACGGAATATTGCCCAGCCATCAAAAAGAATGAAATCCTGCCATTTGCAATGATGTGGATGGAGTAAGAGAGTATAATGCTAAGTGAAATAAGTCAGTCAGTGAAAGATAAACATCGTGTGATTTCACTTATATGTGGAATTTAAGAAACAAAACAGATGATCATAGCAGGGAAGAAAAAGAGAGGGAGGCCAAACTAGGAAACAGACTTTTTTTTTTAAGATTTTATTTATTTATTTGACAGAGAGAGAGACAACAAGCAGGCAGAGAGGCAGGCAGAAAAAGAGGGGGAGGCAGGCTCTTTGAAGAGCAGAGGGCCCAATTCAGGGCTCGATCCTAGGACCCTGAGATCATGACCTGAGCCGAAGGCAGAAGCTTTAACCCACTGAGCCACCCAGGAGCCCCCAGAAAACAGACTCTTAACTACAGAGAACAAACTCAGAGTTCCTGGAGGGGAAGTGAGTTAAATGGATAATGGGGATTAATGAGAGCACTTGCCATGATGAGCCCTGGGTGTTATATGTAAACAATAAATCACTAAATTTTATACCAGAAACTAATATTACACTGTATGTAAACTATCTGGAATATAAATAAAAACTTGAAAAAAAATACATAAGGCCACCCTATTGTCCTTTGAGATTTGGCTGACACTGGCCAATGGCAACCAATTACCTGAGAACACACCCTGGAAAAAGACAGCTGAGGCATATTGCCTAAACCACAGGCTATTGAGAACTTGGCTGAAAGTGTCTAGTTTTGGACTGCTGACTTCAAAAGTGCTGATGAATACAATGAACTGTGGAAGATGTATGATTTGTTTTGCACATATTTACTATGATTGATAGCCCCGATTTGGCAAGTGAGTTCACTCCCAGTGGAGATGAAAGTTTCACTGCCTTTCAACATTCCTGTTGAGACAGATTTCATTCTTATTGGCCAACGTACTAACAAATCATGTATAATTTGCAGCATAATGAATTTATTAGCTACACTGTGGATCGATTCTGTACATAATATTCATGAGTCAACATGAGCTCTTAATTAAATTTCCTTATTATAATGCCTCTGGAAATTTTTCTTCTGACTACTATATTTCAAGACATGGGTCTAGATTTCAACCAGTAATTATGCTAGTAATTTTTCTGAAATGGGCCAGGACCAGGGCCAGGTTAGGAAGTGATCTATCATGAATGGCAGGTATAAAACAGATATATGTGATCAAAACTACCCATAATTGACTCAAATCACTCTATGTCTCACATTATTCTGATACTCAGAGCAGCCTCTGAACAAGTCAGCTTCAGTTAGTCCCTTACAAATAGAAAAGATAAAAGATGGCAGTGGCAGAGGTGTGCGGAATGAAAAAGAAGTTAAAAATAAGGGAGAGTAGGATAGAACTAGCTCTTTAGTACAAAACCGAAATCCTTACTTTTAAATTGAAGATCACTTAGATGTACAAAAAGAGCAGTGCTGGAGCGAGAAACTAATTCTAAGGTAATTCAAAGGAAGAGGTTATTTAACTTAAACCTGACCTGGATTATGCCCCAAACTGAAGTGTTTTGTTGTTGTCACTAACAAAGAAACATGAGAAAATATATGTTTCTCTCGGTACCTACCAAGAAAGAAGGAAAAAGGGAGGGAACACAAAAAGGGAGGAGGAGGAGAGAGAGGCTGACAAAGAGACAAAATCTCAGATGAGATCATCATGGTGATCATTTCGTAATGCATATAAATATAAAATCACTGTTGTACACCTGAAACTGATATAATACTGTATATCAACTATACTTCAAAAAAAAATAATAAGGGCGCCTGGGTGGTGCAGTTGGTTAAGTAGCTGACTCTCAGGTCATGATCTCATGGTTGTGAGATCGAGCCCCTCTTCAGGCTTGGTGCTGGGCATAGAGCCTGCTTAAATTCTCTCTCTTCCTCTCCCTCTGCCCCTCCCTCCAACACTCTCTCTCACTCTCTAAAATAAATAAGTAATTCTTTAAACAGATAAAAATAAAAATAAATGACACAAGAAAAAAAATACAGTATTGCTTATCTAGAAGTTGCTAAGGGAGTAGATCTTACATGTTCTCATCACAAGCTGAAGAAAAATTTGCAACAAGGTAAGGTGATAAACTGTTAACTAGACTTATTGTGGTGATCATTTCACAATGAACACAAATACAGAATCATTATGTTGTACACCTAAAACTAATATAATGTTGTATATCAATTATACCTCGATTAAAACAAAAACAAAGTCTGTCGAAAAACAAAAAATCCCAAATTATGCTGTCATGCCCCCTTCAAAATAAAATAAATTTGCTTAAATATATTAGAAAAGTTTCCTTTCTTAATTTTAAAAATCAATTGGTAGGGGCGCCTGGGTGGCTCAGTAGGTTAAAGCCTCTGCCTTCAGCTCAGGTCATGATCTCAGGATCCTGGGATCGAGCCCTGGATCAGGCTCTCTGCTTGGCAGGGAGCCTGCTTCCCCCTCTCTATCTGCCTGTCTTTCTGCCTGTGATCTCTCTCTATCAAACAAATAAATAAAATCTTTAAAAAAATCAATTGGTAGGCCAGTTTGCCAGTGTGACATTTACATCATTGATACCCTCTCATGTGAGCTTCGTGGACTCCCATCAGAAAGCCTTGGCCGAGCTCTCACTGGTACACTTTGTGCGAGGTGCTGAGTACACTACACAGCCTCTTGGAAAAACACCACACAGCCCAATGCAGATGCTAAGAAAGTGGAGTTTGTTGTCAGGTCCTATAAGCTACTCATGTCCCAGTATTTTATCACAATGAATCACCTGCAAATGAAATACCTGGGAACAGGCCCTCAATCTCCTGGCAATGAATATTCAATATCTTGCACAACGTGGTAATTTGTTGATACAGATTTGGTCTCTTTTAAACTAGTTTTTACTCCTCTTGAAAATATCAATAAACCATCTGCTTTTACTTGTTTACCAAATAAGTTTTGAAAACTTTTTTAAAGCAAAGAATCAGTAACCCATGAATCAATTCATCTATTAGTGATAATCCCCTCTCCTTGCTTAGTTTTCTTTTTAGACACTGGCTTTGTTTCGTAAATCCTTCCAACATACCGCCTGAATTCCGAGAGTAAGGAGCATTTCAGTTGTAGAAATGTCCACAGAGTGCCCTACTTACCTAACAGGAAATAAATAATTAAGTTTGACTAAAGAAAAAAAAAGCAGAACATTCTATGCTTGCCTATACACCGAATTCAAGTTCACTCATGCTTAATTTTCATATTTGGGGAGTTTTGCTTCTTTCTGCACATGAGGCTCCTTTCATTCCCAGGCCACAAAGGATAAATGTGGTTTGCTTGTCACATACGTAATGCAAATAAAATATCACGAACGTTTCTTTATAGAATAAACATTTAAAGCTAACATTTCCTTGGAAAATAAGAGTAAATAATTAGTTAATCATTACATTTTTTTAATGATCAGTAAATAATTTTTTAAGATCAGTAAATAATTGTCAAGAAAGTATACCTCAATAAAACATTCTGTCAAAGAATATCAAGTACATTGATAACCGAGAAATCCTGTTTCTTCCTTTGAGTCATACTGCTTTAATCATACGATATCATGCATATAAGTATTTGAAAGCTATCGGCTATTGGGACATTTCAACATAATATTGTCCTTAGAATCTATGATTTAGGATTCTCTTATAAGAAAGTCCTTTTTTGGGCGCCTGAGTGGATCAGTCAGTTAAGCACCTTCCTATGGCTCAGGTCACGATCCCAGGATTCTGGGATTGAGACTTGCCTGAGTCAGGGTCCCTGCTCAGCACGAAGTTGGCTTCTCCCTTTGCCCTTTCCTCTATCCTGTCCTGCTCACGCTCTCTCTCACAAAAAATATAATAAAAATAACAAAATAAATAAAATCTTTAAAAAACCTAAATGCCCATTTTATAACAATTTGCTTTGTTCCTTGGCAACCAAATCTGCTTTGATAGGATCTAAGAATTAATATTCCTATTTCATAAAGAACAGAAGAGAGACCCAAGCATATGATTTCAAAAGTGGTCTCTGTCCAACTATTTTTCCTCGAACAAAGTTGTCCCAATTTTTCCTGTGTGTTTTTCAAATTCTGTTCCAAGAAATATACCTCATTCACTCTGCTAATGGAAAACCATTGATTTCTTGATTAACAATGGGTAAGATACTGGACACGAACAATCCTAGTGTACCCCTATGATAAGGGCTCCAACAGCACATACAGAATGCAGAGACATCTAATTTGGTTTTGGGGTTGGAAGGCTCCGTTTGGGAGGATATTCTTGATATATCCAAAAAGCAGAAAGAATTAGGTGCAGAGAAGAAGGAGCAAGGGTGGAGTGGAGGGAAGGAATGAATAGATGGGGAGGACTCCCAGACAGACAGATCACATGGACAGAGGTGCAGAATCATAGGAATACAGCACACAGGTTACAGTAGAGGGTGCGTGTGCAGGAGAAGAGTGTGAAATGAGGCAGGCAGGAGAGAGTCAGGAAAGATGAATGACCAGTGAAGGGAACTAGTCATGGCCCCAAGTGCGGGGGAGCATGGAGAGATTTTTATTTGTAAGACACTAATTCTTCTTCTTTTTCTTCTCATTCTATGAAGGATAGAAGAGACAATATGCCTTTGTGGAGATTGAGTTAAAAGGTAGGAAATAGCCATGGGTTTCTGAAAAGAAAGAAAGATGTATGATCAACACCCTGTCCCAATGAGGACTTTTTTTTTTTTTTTTAAATGGATGAAGTCATCGCAATCCTTACCACATTTCTGGTCTCTATGATGGTACTGAAATATTGAGTAGGTTTCTGATATTCTGGAGTCTGAATGTCACTAAAGGGATGAATAAACCAAACAGATTGGATTCATATGTGTTGGCCATATGACACATTTTTTTCCACATAAAATTAGAGGAAAAACTTATTTCACTCAATTTCCTGCCTTATGTGGGTTAAAACTAGAGTCAGTGTTATTATCCCTTTGCCTATTCTTTTGTATTTAAATTTAATGTGGGATTGTGCTTTTACAGAAGAAATAATTTAATACCTTCTGCTACCTATTATTTCTTTTTTCTCAAAAAGGTTTTAATTTTAAAAAGAAAAACAGGACATAGACGTTCTTCAAGAAAACCCCACTATTTCTAGACCTCAAGAACTTTTTAAGTAATCAAACAAATTTATTAATTTATTCTAACTACAGTATAATTCCTTATAGGCTAAGTATTTTGTAATATGTGCAATTTTTATATTACCCTTACGTGGTCAGTTTTTGATAGCTCAAAAGTTATGAAAACTTCCTAAGACCACCAAAATGAACTTGTACTGTAGATTCTATACTGATGAAACATGAACCACGCTGGCTTGAGGCCCAGAGGTTAACACTGCCTACTCATGCTCTAGTTAGAAAATACCTATGCGCAAGAAATATGGAATCTAAAAAAAAAAAAAGAAAAGAAATATGGAATCTGACATCTCTACAGAGTATTCTGAAGTCTCAGTATCTTTGTTTATAAGAAGGCAAAAGTTATCTCTAACCCGTACCGCCAATATGCTATGATTCCTTTATGATACAGATTTCATTTGAGTGAACATGGTTATCGACAGTGGTAGTATATTTCACATGTGATTAAACTATCACTGTCTATTCAGACAATGAGGACAGTGAAAACAAAAAACAAAATATCATTTGGCTAGGAGCTGGATCTCAGGCTTTCTGCTTTATTCTTTGTTCACTTGTGCCCTCATTTGTTAGTTTACTCACTGAAAAATATATATTGAACAATTTCTGTGGCAGATATAGTGACAGGTGCTCAATTCAATGATGATTGAAACACATCTGGTTTCCAAGATTGAGCATCTTGCCTGTGGAGTGCAGAGTCAAAGAATGTTAACAAAAAATACAAATTTTAAACCTGATTAATGTTATATGTAAAAATGTCACCCCCCAAAAAAAGACAATTTATCTTTCAGTAAGGAATGAAGAAGGTTCAGTCTATTGAGGAAGATAAACATAAATAAATACAGATCCGAATGATTGGTAGGTGACGGACATTTAAAAAAAATAATAAAGGATTTTAGGCAGGAAGTCCTGGATTTGGATTTGGGTTTTAAGTCTAGCCATGTGCCCTTGAGCCAGTTATTCAAGTCCTTTAAATCTCAGTCTTCTCCTCTCTAAAGTGAGGATAAAATCACCTTGCTTACTGGATAGTGTAAGAATTGGCTAAAGGTACAGGCAGCTCATTAAATTAAAAGGTAGTTATCCTAACCGTTATTTCCTGGAGTCATGGAATTGTTCACATTGGAGGGACCATTTCAACTTCGTCTGGAAGACAAGTAGAGTTCATCAGGCAGAAAAAGTCTGTTAGGGTGTTCCAGAGAAAAGGAACAAAGTGTGTGAATTCACGTGACTCGAATTAAAATGGCTTCCTGCGAGAACAGCAAATGGATGAGTGCGGGTAGAGCATATTGGTATCCAAATAACTGGTGTTTCTACCTTTTCTTTCAACTGATAACCATAGGAAAGCATTCTAAAAGTCAGTTTAAATTCTTCCTTCTCTTTCTCCCTTCTCCATGCCCCATACCAATGAAATATCTATGTCTTTCAGAATAACTCCATGTTAAGAGACTTGATACATCAAGACTAGCAGATTTCACAGCATTGGACAAAAAAGAGAAACAGACAACTTGACAGCAGACACATTTTGTGTGAGAGCTTGAGTGCTCCAGCAGGTTTAGAAGACACAATTAAAGTGCTAAAAACTGGTTCAGAGGTATTTGATGGAGCTCCTACCATCATCCCAATCACTTTTCTACCTAATAAAAAGCCATTTCTAATCACTTAGACTATTTGTGAATTTTTTCCAGGAAGGAAGTTCATTTTTTAGGCAATGGGAAAGCCCTCTCCTTCTTCCCTGGGAGATTCCTGAGCAACCACCAGCAGTGACTGTGAACACAGCCAGTACTTGCGTGGGTCCTCTTGTGCGTGACCCCTGAATGACTCACACTTCCACATGGATATGTTAGTCTCCATCCGGACTCCATTCCTTGCACTATTAACCTGACCTGGGGCTGTTTCAATACACAGCTTTTCTCTGTTGTAAGGACCAGGGTTTTTAAAAACTAAAACTTGTTACTGCTCTGATTTCTGAATATGGAAGTATCTTTCTTTAGTATAGATTATTTGGAAAAAAGTGCAGAGGAGTATAAGAGAAAATTGAAAAAAAATCATAATTTTATCACCCATTAATTCTACCATTCAGAGATAACCACTGCGAACACTTTGATGTATTTCTGTCTTATCTTTCTTTTTTCTTTCCCTAAGTAGATCCTTAAGAGATTTCCAACAGGGGAATTACTAGGTCAAAGGGAATAAACCTTTTTAAGTCTCTTGATGTATACTGTCAATTTTTTTTTTTAGAAATATTAGAAATGTTTAGAAAAGCAAATTCTGTTTTTAGAGGTACTGAGAACGTCACATAATATTCTAATCAATGTATAATAAATATGTAAAAATTTGGCAAATATGTTTTTTCGTTTAAATTTGTATTTATTGCAAGTAAGAAAGATTATTTTTTATTTTATTTATATTGCTTTTCTTTATTTTCTTTTTTTGTAGTTGAGATATAGTGTTACATAACTTTCTTTTTTTTTAATTTCAATTAGCCAACATATAGTACCTCATTAGTTTCAGTTATAGTGTTTAGTAATTCATCAGTTGCATATAACACCCAGTGCTCTTCATGTCAGCTACATTACTTTCACATGATTCAACAAGTATGTCTATATCATCTATGCTGTGCTATGCCCACCACAAGTGGAGGTATCATTTGAAGAAAGATCAATTTTTAAATTTATATTTTATTTTTAGCAAAGTTATATAGGCACACAAAGAATTTAATAGTATTATACCAAGACAAAAAAAAAAAAAAAATCCCCTGCACTGACTCTCCCAACCTCTGTACATACAGATACCTTCTATTCCCCAAAGGTAGTCACTTTCAAATTTTGTAGCTGATTTATTTGCTATATTCTGTATCTATAAATAAATACTTATATTGCTACTTCTTAACACTCCAATTTTAGGCATTGATTATTGACATTCAATTAAAAGATGAGAATTTAGCTTCTCATCTGTTCACACTTCTTATCTTCAAACCTTCTAATATAGATTGTCATTTTGGTTAGATTGAGTTATTGTGTTTATATTAGTGGGACTAAGGAGACATTGTAAATAGCTTAAACTATGTCAGATTAATTTTGTTTTCTTCACAAGTTTTTGCTTTCTTGTAGTTGAAGATTCTTGTCTTGTTTGTTTCCTTAAGTGTCTGTGAATTTGTAATTAATTCAATCCCAAATTTTGTCCCAACTGCAAAGCTCTCCTCTTAAGAGTGGTTCAGATTTGGGACACCTGGGTGGCTCAGTGGGTTAAAGCCTCTGCCTTCAGCTCAGGTCATGATCTCAAGGTTCTGGGATCAAGTCCCACATCAGGCTCTCTGCTCAGTGAGGAGCCTGCTTCCTCCTCTCTCTCTGCCTGCCTTTCTGCCTATGTGTGATCTCTCTATCAAATAAATAAAATCTTTAAAAAAAAAAAGTGGTTCAAATGCATCACTCAAAGAACAAACAATCCAATCAAGAAATGGGCAGAAGAGGGACGCCTGGGTGGCTCAGTTGGTTGAGCGGCTGCCTTTGGCTCAGGTCATGATCGCAGGGTCCTGGGATCGAGTCCCGCATCGGGCTCCTTGCTCTGCAGGGAGCCTGCTCCTCTCTCTGCCTCTGCCTGCCTCTCTGCCTGCTTGTGTTCTCTGTTAAATAAATAAATAAAAT
>CM052809.1:38022136-38043907 GCA_028533885.1 Nasua narica
TACATCCAAAAGAATAAAACTGGACCATTTTATTACACCATACACGAATAAATAAACTCAAAATGAATCAAAGACATGAATGTGAGACCTGAAACCATAAAAATCTGAGAAGAGAGTACAGGCAGTAATTTCTCTGACACAGGTCATAGCAACATTTTTCTAAATACGTCTACTGAGGTAAGGGAAAGAAAAGCAAAAATAAACTATTGGGACTACATCAAAATAAAAAGCTTTTGCACAGTGAACGAAAGAACCAACAAAACCAAAAGAAACCTACTGAATGTGGAAGATATTTGCAAATGACATATCTGATAAGGTGTTAGCATACAAAATATATAAAGAAATTACACATCTCAACACACAAAAAAAGCAAATAATGCAATTAAAAGTGGGCAGAAGACATAAACAAACCTCTCTCCAAAGAGGACACACAGATGGCCAAAACACACATGAAAAGATGTTCAACATCACTCATCATTGGGAAATGCCAGTCAAAACCACAATGAAATATCACCTCACACCTGTCAGAATGGTTAAAATCAACAACACAAGAAACAAGTGTTGGCAAGGCTGTGGAGACAAAGGAACCCTCTTACACTATTGGTGTGAATGCAAACCAGTGCAGCCACTGTGGAAGACAGAATGAAGGTTCCTCCAAAAGTTAAAAATAGAACTACCCTATGACCTAATAATTCTACTACTAGGTATTTACCCAGAGACTATGAAAACACTAATTTGAAAAGTTATATGCACCCCTATGTTTATCACAGCATTATTGACAATAGCCAAATTGTGAAATTTTCCATCAATAGGTGAATGGATAAAGAAGATGTGGCATATACGTGCAATGAAGTATTACCCAGCCATAAATAAGGAAATCTTGCCATTTATAACAACATGGATAGACCTAAAGAATATAATACTAAATGAAGTAAGTCAGTCAGAGAAAGACAAATCCCATATGATTTCACTCATACATGGAATTTAAGAAACAAAACAAAGAAGGGGCAAACCAAGAAACAGCCTCTTAACTATAGAGTATCAACTGATGGTGACAGAGGGCAGGTGGTTGGGGGGATGGGTGAAACAGGTGATGGGGATTAAGAGTTCTCTCATCATGATAAGCACCGAGCAATGTAGAGAACTGTTGAGTCACTATATCGTCCTATATCATATTGTACATTAATGATCCTGGAATTAAAATTAAAAAATACACTAAAAATGAAAACACAAAATTAAAAAAATATTACAAAGACTCCTTTACACATACAACTCTAAATTGTGTCAAAATGTTTTCACGATAAAATTTTAGGCTGATTTTTCTCCCCTTTAATAAAGTCACCCCAATGCTTAAGGAAAAAAAATATCCAAGCTCCTTGGCATGACTTTCAAGACTGAGGAGTTCATGATAGGTTGCTTCTCTTTAATCATCTCTCTCACCCTTCTCCATCACCCATTGTGCCACAAACTGCAACCCATTTGGGGCTCGCTGGTGCCTTTCGCACTGCAGTATTTGCTTGAATTGATTCCTAACCACAATACATTGACCCCTAACCACAAGACATCTTTCCTGGTCTAGCCCATTTCTCATCCTCAAAGTCCTAACTCACCGATTTTCATCTCTGGGAGAAAATTTCTGACTTTCTTCTCTTTTCCTTTTCAGTCTTGGAATGGTATATTCCATGGCATTCCTACAGCATGCCATGATGTAATCAACCATTTATCTTTCTGTTTAATGCTGTTGGGTCCTTGAAATGTGGGACTGTCTCAATCCACTTTCCAGTCTCCAAGCCTACCACAATCATGAGGCACTCCATACATCTTTGTTAAATAGATCAGTGACCTTTCATCTATACTTATCTTTTTTTAATTGAAATTTATTCATTCATTCACTCATTCATTCATTCACTAGTCCATTATCTACTAGTTCCGAAGAATATAAAGATGAATAAGACATAGCCCTGGTCCCTACAGAGTACTTTACTGTATCATCTCCTTTTTTTTTTCCTCTAATCATTTAATTGTATTAGTCTTTTCTTCAAAAGAATAGTAGGGACTCATCATAATATCTCCTCTGTTCCTCATAGTTCTTAGACTATTGTAGAAGTTTAATATGTGCTTGTTGAATAGCCTTATTTTGCCTTTAGGGGATGCCTATTAATGCATAGTTCTACCAGAGGACCCTATTCTGTGGAAACCCCAAGAGCTGCACTTCAAAGCAATTGAGGCAATTTATAGGTTTTCCTGGCATAAGTATGCTAAGTGGGCTGGCAGACAGGATTATGAGTTCAGGAAAGAAAGAGAATGTTGTACGTGATTCCAGGTCTTTAGCCAATCTCTGAGGGTAATACTGATTTCGTCAAGATAAAAAGACTAATTTCTTAGGGATTTTAGTCAATGTTGTATATTAGTTTTACAATATATATTTCTATATTTACAGATTAAGAAAACAAAGCAATTGACCTAGGCTGATAGGGACAACAAATTCCTTTTAGTTCTGGTGGCTCTCTTATTTTTTTCTGGGTAAACATGTTATTGCTCTTCAATACTAGATAAGAAGGGAAGATAACAGAGCTAACATTTATTGAGCATTTACGTTGGATAAACTCAGTTTTAATCACTTTTACATGTATTAATACATTTAAGTTTTCCAACAACTGTTATTTCATTGCTAGGGAAAAGGAATCATAGACAGCCTCAGTAACTTGCCCACTTAGCGTGGAGATGGAATTCAAACACAGGCAGTCTTCACTTTTTTACAAGTGATTTATACTGCCCATAAAAGGAGCACTGGACTGGTTATTACAAAACCAGGCTTCAAATCTTGAACTCACAATACAATAGCGGAGTGAATTTAAGGGACATCATTTCATTTTATCTTCTGAGTATCCTTGTCTTTGTACCCCTTACAGCTTGTGAAGAGGAGTAACTTTATATAGTCTTTTCTAAACTGAAAGATGTTATAAATGCAAGAAATTTTTTTACATTAAAATTTTTGTTTAAGAGCCTGGCAGAGAGTCTTCCAGAAAGTCTTTGTGAAGGCAGAGACAAGGGGTGACACCAGCACTGAATGTTCAGACTCCTACTAACCATGTTAAGCTGCACATTTTATTGCTAAACTTAAGGGAGGGATTAGAGGGGAAGAGACTGGAAAGCAACAAGGTATGAAGCCTGGCTTTTTAAAGAGTAGTAGAAACTATTTTCTTGACTAGTTTCAGAGCATTACCAATTACTTCTAAGATAAGCGTAGTTAAAGGGGTCTCGGGAAGAAGTGAAGTTATAAAAAATACAGTCAAATTGTTAAAAATTATCAGAACCATCTGTGAAAAGCACATACAGTTTAATCATATCTTTCAAAAAAAATTTATGCTCTAGCTCATTAGTATGAGCAATCAGGGGATGAACACTCCTCATGTTTCATGCATAGAATAGTTGACACCATGTCTAGTGCACCTGGCGTTAGCCAACCAGTTAGAAAGCCTCAGTTTTGTGCCCGTTTGGTTCCAGGTCAATAAAGAAGCGGCCATCTTCCTCCGGGGAGATGTGTCTCCCCCAGTAATAAGGAGCGTATTGATGCACTTGCCTCTTCTCCATCTCCAATGGAAGTTCTGAAGATTGGTAAGACAGTGTATGTAAAGTTCTTTCAACTCTTTACAAGGTAGAACATACACATACATACCGGCATGAGAAGCGTGGTCATTAATTCTTTCATACATGAGAGCAAAAAAAAAAAAAAAGGTACCTCAAAGGGAGTTCCAAATTATAAAAACACAGGGCAGGGATACAAAAAGTTAGAGGATAGAAAACAACAACACTGAATCCAAACTAGTATCTGTACAGATTCTCAGAAGGGTCCTTCACTAAGGGCTCCAGGGTATTATCGCCCTTTTTCACTGTCATATTGTAGCAAACATGTTAACTTCTACGGCCTTTGCTTCCTTAAAAGGTGCTCAAAAACTCTTTTGAGAAATCCTTTTTATGAAGAAGTATAATCACAACAAAAAAGAAAATTCAAATATCTACTAAACTTATGAAAGAGTGTTCACCCTCATTACTACTCAGGGAAATGCAATGATCTTATTATAGAATCTCCATATTTGGACAAAGACTAGAAAGTCTGACAATATCATGTGTTTTTGATTAGGATGTGGAGTGACAGGAATCCTCAGACACTTATCATACACTTTGTCAAACACTTTCCTTTATCTAGAAAAGACAAAGATATGCATAACCTGGGATTCCATTATTTGGTATATTCCCCTACAGAAATGCATGCTATTTGCACCAAAAAATGTTCATAATACCCTTACTCATAATATTCCCAATCTAGAAACTTCTCAACTTCATAACAAGAGAAGATCGGACAAATAAGTTGTTGTTCCTTTATATAACAGAATACTATATAGTCATGAAAATGTATAATCCTCAGCTACATGCAACATTGATGTACTGTACAAGTATGATATTGTGTAAAAGAAGGAAATCATAAAAATATCCATGAGATTGGTCCATTTACATAAAATACAAAAACAAGCTAAGCTGAACTCCATTGTTTTGAGATCCACACACAGGTGGTAAACCATATCACAAAGAAAAGTAGGAAGAGACAGAAAGTCTAGGATAGTGGTTATCCCTTTGGCAAGGAAGTAATGGGAAAAATAGGATACTTCTGAAGGATGAATAAAATAGGTATTTATTTTAGAACTATGTTAAATTTAACACCTATGTCTTATGTACTTTTCTAAATGTCATATTTCACAATTTAAAAATTTATGAAGACACCGTTAAGCTATAGTAATCAAAGCAGTATGGTATTGGAGAAAGAAGAGTCAAACCAATAAATGCAACAGAATAGAGGGCCCCAAAATAGACCCCATATAAATGTAGTCAACTGATCTTTCCCAAAGAAGCAAAGGCAATAAAATGGAAAAAAAAGATATTTTGACAAATGGTGTTAGAACAACTGGACATCCACATGCAAAAAAAAAAAAAAAAAGGAGGGGGAGATCTAAACACAGACACTACACTCTTCACAGAAGTTAACTCAAAATGGATAACAGACCTAAATGTAAAACACAAAACTACAAAACTCTTAGATTATAACATAGGTGAAAAATCTAGATGACTTTAAGTTTGGTCATGACTTTTTAGGTACAACACCAGATACATATAACCCATGAGAGAAATAATTGATAAGCTGGACTTCACTAAAACTGAACATTTCTGTTCTGTCAAAGACAATATCACAAAAATGAGAAGACGATCCACATCATGGGAGAAAATATTTTCAATGATATATCTGATCAAGGACTATTATTCAAAATATACAAAAAAATCTTAAAACTCAACAATAAGAAAATAAGCAACTAGATTACAAAATGAGACAATTCCTTGAGAGACACCTTGCCAAAGAAGATACATAGACTGTAAATAAGCACATGAAAAGATCCTTCACATACATCATCAAAAAATGCCAATTAAAACAATGAGATCCCATGGCCAAAATCTGTTACACTGACAGGAACTCTCATTCATTGCTGGTGCAATGGTTCAGTCACTTTGGAGGACAGCGTAGCAATTTCCTATCAAACTAAACATATTATTACCAAACGATCTGGCAATTGGGTTACTTGGAATTTGCCCAAAAGAGGTGAAAATTTACATCCACAAAAAACCCTGCAAGGGCATATTTATAGCAGCCTTATTCATAATTGCCAAACTTGGAAGCACTAAGGGGTCCTTCAGTAGGTGAATGGATAAACTGTAGTACATCCAGACAATGGAATATTACTCCTCGCTAAAAAGAAATGAGCTAGCAAGTATGAAAAGACATAGAGGAATATAAAAATGCACATTACTAAATGAAAGAAGCCAATCTGAAAGGGCTACATACTGTATGATTCCAATTCTATGACATTCTGGAGGAAGCAAAACTCTGGAGATGGTGAAGAGACCACTGGTTGCCGAGGGGGTGAGGGATAATAAATAAATATGTGGAGCACAGAGAATTTTTAGAGCAATGAAAAAAATACTGTCTCACTCTCGAGAGGGAGACCCAGTATAAACTACACATTTGGGATGATAATATGTCAACATAGGTTCATCAATTGTAAAAAATGTATCGCCCTGGTGGGGAAAGTTGATACTTGGGGAAGCTGTGCATGTGTCCAGGTTGGGACCATAGGAGAAATCTCTACTTTCTGCTCATTTCTCCTGTCAAACTAAACCTGCTCTAAAAAATAAAGTCTATTAAAAAAAACAAACAAAACAAATCCCAAACCCCAAAAAACAAAAGCCTGAACACTTGTGGCTTCCTGGAAGTTTACAAAAATTCCACAAAGCCTAAAGAGACCAAAAAAAGATGAACTATTTGGAAACTTTCACCCCTAAATCAACTATATAAATGCTGATAAAGATCACCTGGTGGATAATTTAGAGATTTAACATGAAAAGTCTCCTTAAATAACATAAACCTACTGGGGAAGAACACAAAGTCCAAACTGCAAAGTGTTAGCAGGGGAAAGAAGTGAAGACTTGTCTTTTCAGAACTGCCAAGTGAGTCTGGTTTAATTGAAATTGATGGCAAAGACAAGAGAGCACACTTAATTGAATTTTAATCTTAATCATCTCTAAGCCATGTTCGAAACATAAACATACATTTGAGAGTTCTTTAAGATGTTGGACATGAATCTGTTTTCATAATTCAAAAGCATACTTTGCTTATGAATCTCTTTTTAACAAGCTTTGGCTGGGAATTATTTTCTTCCAGATGTTGGGTATTGTATAGACCCGACTTCCATCTCTGCGTATAATTTAAAACAAAGTTATACAGAATATATTTATTTTACAAACTGGTAAGATTCAAATGAATTGTCTATAGGTTTATATAACAATGAGTAGTTATATCTCTTAAAGTCCTACAGATAGGATTTCTTCATCTGAAGAAAGATCTCTTACTACTTTCAAACCCAAAAGCATTTTATATTTCTAAGACATTATTAAATTGACCAATTAACAATTTTGGTAAGAAAAGCTTTCCAAATCATACATGGAAAATGAATTTTTGTTATATACACTTTCATTTAAAACCCCTACTGAAACAATTTATAGAACGCAAGATAGTTTGGTGGTTCAGAGGATAATCTGAAGTCAGATCTGGATTTAAATCCCAGCTCTACCATTTACTAACTTAGGCAAGTCATATTGCCTCTCTAGTCCCCAGAATCAACTTCCTGGTAGGTACTCCCTATTTTTACAAGGATGAAAATAAATACCCCAGGTAAAGCACTTTGCGAGTTCCAAGCACACAATGAGCAACTCAAATGTTAGCTTTCAACAGCAGCAGCAACTTCTAGAATCTTCCTGATCTTGCATCCAAATTGTTTTATCCCAGTTTTTTTTTTTTTTTCTACTATGAAGTGCTGTTCTAGGCCACCTTTTTCCTCAGTTATGGTTCCCCTGGATTTCTAGCAAAAGGTGGTGAAGTTATACATGCTTTTCTTCTCTCTTTCTGACACTTCAGTGAAATGAAAGTAAAGGAATAAAAACACAAATCCACAAAAGCATAGGTTATGGGGGAGGAGAGATCAGCAAAGTAGAGATTTCAACTGACTTTCCAAATCAGAGAGTGGATAGAGGAGCAGAAACTGCCTTAGCACAATGCAGGAAAACAGAGAAATTTGAAGAGAAAGTGAACTAAGGTGCTCTACTAAACCCAGAAAAAATTAGTGCTTAGAGGCAGCACATACTAAGGATGACAGGAATTTAGTGAGAGGTTGAAAGTATATTAAAATTATATGTAAACTTTAGATCCCAGCTACTTCTCTCTCCTCCTGGACACTGAATCTTTCCTTTCTGGAGAAAATAAGCCAAAGGGACTTCAAACTGAGAACATTAGGCACTGGGGCAGACAAAGTGAGGCTCAAAACTGAAAAACAGACACTAAACTGAGGAGTTCCTAGTAAGATGCCCAACCTCCTTATATGCTACGCTCCCCAAACACTGGAGATCAGGTAAATGCCCCTAGGCTGATGTTCTCCAGACAGGATTTAGAGAATCTCTTCATAATGACATCAGAGAACTTCCCAAAGAATAAGCCAGCTGAACGACCAATTATATAGCCCTACAGCTGATGAGCCCCATCCATGTTTGCCCAACTTTGATGGTGCTGGTGTTGTCATAGCTGTTGTTGTTTTATTATCTTTAAGCCTGTGTGCATGTTTGTGTCTCACTTCTATTTATTTATTTTTATAAAGATTTTATTTATTTATTTGAGAGAGAGAGAAATAGCACAAGTGGGGGGAGGGACAGAAAGAGAGAGAAAAGCACACTCCCCATTGAGCGCAGAGCCCTGATGCGGGGGCTCAAGCCTGGGACCCCAAGATCACGACCCCAGCTGAAGTCAGGAGTGGGAGGCTTAACCTACTGAGCCACCCAGGTTCCCCTGTGTGTGTCACTTTTAAATAAGAATGGACAACCATGAGGAAATTCTCCAGAATGAAGAAAGGAGACTAAAATAAGCAAACCACATCGACTGAATAAAGAAATCCACAGGAAACAGAGAGATAGTGAGAAACCTCTGAAGAGCTATTATTTGTGCCATTGGGAAGATAATACGTGACTGACGTTAAGAATAGATGCTATTAAAAAGGAATTGTCAAAGAATAAGAGAGTATTGAAAGCTAAAAAAAAAAAAAAAAAGCCAAAATAAAGTTTTAACAAAAAGGCTGGAAGATAAATTTAAAGAAATCTTCCAGGAGCCAGAACAAAACACCAAAGGGGTAAAAAATGGGAAGAAAAAAATGAGGAAATTAAGGGATGTGATCTAGGAGATCTGCCATTCAATGATCAGGAACGCCAGGAAGGGAGAACAGAGAAAATGGAGAAAGTAAAAGTATCAGTGAACTAATCAAAGCAAAAGTTCCAGAATTAAAGGACTCACGTGTCTAGAGTGAAGAGATCTAGTGTGTGTCCAGGACAATGGATGAAGACCCAGACGAGGACAACTGACCACAAAATATAAGAAACCTTGGTGATGAAGAGAAGCTCATAAAAACTTTTGCAAAGAAAATGGGTTTTGAACAGATATCAGGATGCCGTCCATGTTAGAAAATAAGGAACGATCCCTGCAAAATGTGAGAAAATACATTTGTAATCTAGAATTCAACTGCAGCTAATCTATGTCTGAGATGATTGAGGGTTTAAATGCAGGGTGGGTGGAATCTAAGCAGCACACAGGGCTGGTTCCTGAAATGGAGACCTCACAAGTTAGGTTTTATCCTCAACTTTGAAACTCAATGTTAGAGACACAAGAAAGAAAAAGGAGCACCATCAGCACTCCCCGGAGACTCTGCACCCCGTGCCTTTTCACTACCACCACTGAGTCAGGCTACCAAGAGGTTGAGCAAATGTACAAAGTGTGCTTTGGAAAAAGTGTACTTCATTTTCATACCGCTGATACTTCTGAATAGATGGGTCAGCAGACAATACGCAGCAAGAAAGGAAAGCTAAATATGAATTCGGAAGTCAGCTTTGCTTCGACTTTGCCACCAAATTTACTGCCACCAAATTATACTGCCAACCAAATTTGGCGAGTTACTAAAAAAATAACTAAGAATGACATTTTGCCTTTAATTAATAATCCAACATTCAACCGTCCTGTATGACAAAGCAGAAAAGTATTTTTTGTTTTTATGCTTATTAAATTACCACGGGGCAATTTTATTAACAATCCTGTGAGTCAGTGTTTTTAGATGCTAATTTCTTACCTCAAAGGAATGGAGCGACAACAACAAAATAAACTGAGACAAAAGCCCAAAATCCTTCTTGGTATTCTAGTATTCTTTTACAAAGGATCCAGCTTATCAAAGTAATTGATTCCCTCTCCTACTTACACTGGCGATATTACTATATTAAATGGCTAAAGGATAAACTTAGGGAACAGTGGAGCTATAGTTCTTCCAGAAATAAGATAATTAAATAGCTCTGTGTGCCAAGAAGCCTTTCTTTGAACATTTCTGTTGCGCCCGCTCATTATTTCTGGCTACCTGATCAGTAGTAGACTTGGGTGACTGCTTTCTCCTGATACCACTTCTAGTCTGCTCTCGAGTTCTCCAGGCTTCATGCTGACTACCAATTAAAAAAAAAAAAAAAAAAAATGAAGATAGCATTTTCTTCACTACTTAAACAATACGCTGAACTGTTTATAACATTCTGAGTTTTTCTCCTTCTCATTCCCCAAGACAATTTTATGATTGGCTGAGACTGATGATACTAGGTTATTAAGTCTGAAATAATGATAAATAAGACTCCTCCTTAAAATAAGAAGAGTTTCCAAAAGCTGAAACCAAATGAGAATTCAAACTAAGCAGTTGAACATGTTATTTCTGGGGTTTTCAACTCATTCTTAATAAGGGTAGATGGCTTCATATTTTCCTCAAATGTCCTGAATTATGTCACAAATATTACTTAACTGTGTACCACACACTAAGCACTGTAGAGGTTACTGTGGAGGAAACCAAGGGAAAAAAAAATCTAGTGTTTTCCTTCCACATGGAGATGGGACTTAGTGGCAGGGGCACCTGAGGAGGAAACTGATGAACGGGAAGGACTGAAGAAAGTCAGGACCAGGAGCTAAGCTGGGTATAAAGATGGGCCCTAGTGACAGTTAATCCGACCATTAGTGAAAGGTGATTTGTGGTTAGCCCTGCTTTCCTGGGCAGTCCTCTTGAACTGTGAATAGATAGAATGGGCATCGAGTTCAAATGGGCAATAAGATTTCAGAATCCACTCGTTAACTCTGGTTGATCTGTCATGAGCTGATACACGTGAGAAGTTGCCATCTCATCGAGAAATAGGACTCCATCTCTAGTGAACAGCTAGTTGTTATGACCGGTGTTCGGTTCTCCTTTCTTTTGAAAACAATATCCCGATTTCCTTTGAGGAAACCCCTTAGTGTTAAGTGGGACCACTGTGATTGGTTCAGACTAGGATCTACCACCTTTAATTGTATGGGAGATACTAGAGAGAGATGATCTGTTTTTCTTTTGAACATAAAATCTGGAGAGACAGAGCTCTAGGATTCTGACATCGGGGCTGTGCCTATGTGTATGGAAACTGAGAATAGAGCCCAAAATGGAGAGAGAGAATCCTCCCAAAAACTTCTAATGCAAATGGTACCCACAGTCTCCTGAAAACCCAAGAGAAACCTGTTAGTGGTGGTATAAAGCCATCCACCTGCTACCTGTAGGAGAAATGCACCCAGAAGGACATTCTGCTGAGTGTGAAAATGAGTGTGTAACAACTGCTCCTGGGTGTGTGATACTCTTCTCTATTATACTCCACCAGGTCACATTTTGCCCTTTAAGTTGACTGGGGAATATTCACAAGGGAATGGAAGAAACAAAGTTGCCTGTTGATTTGGAGAAACAGTTGCCTAACTGTCAGGTAAAGCTCAAAAACAGATTTTTAAAAAAGGAACTTTCTCTTTCAGAAAATAACTATGGAACAGGCGCCTGACAAGCACTGTGATAACTGACACTTGTAAGTCAACAAGCAACACCAACCAAGCAGGAAAACATCCGATATGCGAAAAACGAGGCAGCTCTTCTCACAGCCAAAAAACCCAACTTTACAAGCCCGCTTGAGTTATGTATTTTGACTGGTACTGCGTCATGTCAGTACTTTTATTTAAACCACAACAACGTTTGTCTTCCTAAAAATAGTTCCTGCACTTTAGAAAAGTACAATATGAAGTTTCAGAGTAGTGCTGTGCTCAATGTACCCACAGAGCTGTTAGAGATTTTCGAGGCCCCCGCTCACTGGATTTCACCGACATCCCATCTCTCCTACCAGTTCCACTCGAAAAATACATGCAAGCAAATCGCAACCAGGCAGAATCACCGAAGAACACCCTAACCTGCAAATTACAATCTGAAAAAGAGAATCACTCAAGCAAAACTGAAAAAACAATCATATAATTATCTTAGAACTTTTTTCCTTAAATATAATTTGCCTTCCCATTGAGCACACACAAAAGCCACCCGTGAGCACTCATGTGGTTCCTTTTTAGCCTTTGCCTGTTTGCTTTAAAGACAAGACGAGAAGAATCTGCTTAAAAGCCAAATATACTGATAAATGTTTACCGATAAAAGCTTCCAGATGGGACTACTTTCAAGGAAGGTCAATTACAAGCCTCGTGGCTCTCCTTTTAATGATATCCTTTAATGATCCCCTTCCTCTCCCAGAAAATTAAATCACAAAAAACAGCTTTGGCTGAGAATGACCCAGTAATCCTCATAATCACATTGCAATAACAGACAAGGAGATCAAAGCACAGGTGTACTGAGAAATAGAGGTTTCCATCCTACTACAAAATGTGAACTTGCTACAGACTAAGATCAAACGTGCTTTTAGCTTCCCCAACAATTTCCCATATATTAAAAATTCTGTGGTTTCCTAGATTCGTAAACTTCCCTCGATTTCCCCCTCCCAATTTCTACCAAATATTGGCAGTTGTTCACGTACCATGTCTGTTTTTTCATAAATCTAATAATTAATTAATTTTAGAAAATTTGGTGAACTATGTTGAAACTCTAATTGGGCCAAGAAGACCCCCAAGTTTGTTAGTAAGGTATTGCCTCCAGTAGTGAAAAGACAGAACCTAATGATGGAAAATTATGTAAAGATAAATGTGACTAATATATCAGTTAGAAATTGAATGAGGTAGCTAGTAGTGGCTTCAGTAAGAGAGCGATTTCTTTTTGTTTCATGCGTTCTTTTTTTTTTTAAGATTTATTTAGTTGAGAGAGAGAGCATGCACAAGTACATGTCGGGGGAGGGGCAGAGGGAGAAAAATCTTCAAGCAGACTCCCTGTTGAGTGGGGAACCCAACTCCGGGCTCCATCTCAAGACCCATGAAATCACGACGGGGTTCTGAAACCAAGAGTAGGACACTTAATTTACCGAGCCACCCAGGTGTCCCTTTTGTTTCATGTTAAGGTACTTCAGTGATAGGCCAAGGCTGGGACGATGATACCATTTTCACTGGAGACCTGAGCTCCTATCATCTTTCTTTTCCATTATCTTTCCCACATGCCTTTCATTCTCAAGGCCATGCAGGTTGCTGGGTGGTCGCAGATGCGCCAGCCAGCACATGAACATTCACAAGTCCATGCTGTAGGAAGAGTGGTAAGGGTAAAAGGGAGCACTTCCAGGCAGGAGCTCCCTCTGCTTATGTTTCAGTGGTTATCCCTACCCTTAAGGGAGGGTGAGAAAGCAGTCTCTTGTCTGGGCAGATGCCACCTAATATAACTAGGATTCACTTAGTAGCCTTAATCATATTGGTTACCAACTGAACAAATCTGTTGAGGCTACTTAGCCCTTCCAGTCTTTGCCATACCCCACAGTCGTTGATTTCTCAATAACGGATGGAATTTGGTCTAATCCCTTGTTTGCAGACAGAGGAACTGAGAGCAGAAAGATTACAATGTTTTCCCCCAACTATAGAATCAGTCAAGAACCAGAAGCAAAATTCAGATCCTTACTCTATCAGTAAAGATCCAGGTTTTTGCCAACAAAGCAAACTTCATTGAGGTTAGCCCAGGATATTCAGCTAACCAACTGAACAGTAACACATTTTACTACCTGGTAAGACCCCGTGACTCATACCTCAGGCTTTACGGTCATAAGTGCTCACAAACTGTAAAATCCACCCTCTTTGGTTATAAAGTGAGAATCACCATATTTACCACAAGTCATATACAGGTTTATATGGCCACTAAATTACCAAGAAAGTGAGAGAGATACCGGATAACGTGATGGTATGAGCTATAGTCTGCAGGGCAGCAGAATATCCCACACTCAAGAGCAAAAACTGGTACTTGAATCTCAGGAATGAACTCGAGGTCTTTTATGGTGGTGGCTTTTGAAGCACACACACAAACACATTATTATGGTGTCTCCTGAAATTGATGTTCTCAAAATAGCATCTGCCATTATACAAAGGAGGATTGGATGTTTTGAGGCTTTTACTTTTTTTTTTTTTTTAAGACATTGCTTTTTCTCCTCTTATCACTTCTTTGATTATGGTCCTCACTTCTTCACCCTCTCCCAGAAGCCCGATTTACCAACCACAGAGCACAATGGTAATCCAGGTTCTGTACACTTTCTTCAGCACTTCCAACTACCTGATGGGGCACCTGCTTTCAGGTTTCACCTGTTTTATGTCTCAAGCTTGTTGAGAGTAGGGTCTACATCTTCTTTATTTTCCCCAACACACAGCCTAAGATATTTCTTCCACAACGTCATGCTTAGAACATTTTTTTCAAAAATTTTATTTATTTATTTGGAAGAGAGATATAGAGATCAGGAACGTGGGAAGAGAGGGAGAGGGAGACGCAGACTCCCTGCTGAGCAGGGAGCCCAATGTGGGACTTGATGCCAGAACCCAGAGATCATGACCCAGGCTGAAGTTAGATGCCCAACTCACTGAACCACGCAGGCACCCCTAGGACATTTCAATATCCTCCCAAACCAGTCTCCCCGTTTCCAGCAGTTCCATGGATCTTCTCCACTTAGCCACACTCACAACCTGTCCCACCTATGTCACCTAAACTGCAGAATGTGGCAAGCCTCACTTATCCATATTTGGTGGTATACCACTGTTTCTAAGTATAAATAGGATTTTTTAGAAGGTGGCCCCAACCTGCATTCACATCTAGTCTTATTTCTTCCTATTCCATTTGTTTGCATGCTACATACTGTAAGCTACTAAGAAACGGTCACCTCTTTCTTTAGGTGTCTGTGACTTTACATATGCTGTCCCCTCTGTCCGAAATACCTTTTTTTCCCCTTTCACTTATGAAGAGATTCCAAAAAGCCTTCAAGGTATAAGTGAGTTACTTACTATATGTGAAACTCTATGTTATTTATATCTAGCATACTCTAAAAGACAGGGGAGCTTAAGCATATCTTTACAAGTACTTTCATGATCATACCTATTCTATTGGATTTGGAAGATTCCATGAGGTTAGAATTCTATTTATTTTAGTTCATTGTGGATCTCAGGTTCTGGCACAGGAGATCCTCAACAGTTTGTTGAATGTATGAGTGTCAGTTTCCCTAACTAGATATGAGTAATTTTCTTGAGAATCTTCCTGCTTGTCATTATGGATCTGTATCATTTGATTTTATAACCACAGAGGCTAGCAGAATGCTTAGATGTAAATATTGTCACATCTCTTTTATTTGTCTAGTTAATCACCAGATCCAAGAGCTATCCTTCTAGTGGGAAATCTAGTCAGCTTTCTTGAAAACTTCTCCTCCTCCAAACTGCCCATGAACCTCAGGAGTTATTCAGACTAAAATAAGGTCTTGCTTCTAAACTTCGTGTGGAGAGAGGATTGCCAATTGGAATGAACATTTCTGTCGTTGTTACATGGTATCACAGTTGAACACTACTCCTGTGAAGTCCTGGGTCCTGCTGGTTCAGGTTTCCCCAGGCTTCTAGGATACTGCAACCCTGGACTCCCAAGACTGTAGCTCTTTGATTTCACTTCGCTTATTTAGACAAAAATCAGCCCTCGATCAACAAGCTTGGGCCATTGCCTTGAGCAGGCACTTCGGCTTTTCCTTGCCTCCAGGGCCTGTTGTTCAGGATTCTTTCCTGTCAATAACTACCTGGCCCCACCTGATCTATTCTCATGGGCTTCCCTTACGTGTAATAGCAGAGAGAGGTTCCATCTCTCTTCTCCCAGCAGACTCCTGAAATTCTTAGGTAATTAGGTCTAGTCTCTCAAACTTTACCAAGGGGAGGGGCAGCTTCTAATGAAAGGGGGGAGATCTTGTCACACTCTTTCTCTAGGGAAAGAGGCCAGCAAGGCCTTATATTTACATAACCAAGGGACTCCCCTTAGTGATTTTTCCCCCAAATCATAAAAATATGAACCTCTAGGATGTTTTCCAAAAAGAGACTGAGAAATGGTGAGCATAGATTTAGAACGTCTGCCTCTCCAATCATCTCCTTCCATATGCATGGAGATGCTTAGTGAAATTAAACAGTCATTTCTTCCAAGACTTTTTACCTTAGGAACAGTAATTTTTGACCACAAAGGCAAGGTAGGATTAGGACAGTGGAACAATCCTTGTCCTGTAATTGTCCTTTTCCAAGAGGCCAAGGAAACAGTGAGTCGGATGAACAACAATAGGAAGAAAAAAAAAAAAGGTGCATAACCTTAACAATCCAGTAAGACAACAAGAAATTTATTCCATAGTGAAGATCTGGCAGTGCTGGGTCATGTTTCAGTAGGAGAGGGCAGATACGATAACAATAAATTTCAATTAGATGACAAAGTCAGCCATAGATCTCTGTGTCTTTTTCATTAAGAGCTGGAAAAAGGAGGTTTACCATTAGCGTGTGTTTGTGTAAAGAAGATATATAGCAATCCTTTCTTCAAATGGGTCCATTCAGTTCAGCTTTATAACATAAAGCTTTATAAAATAATCTAGAGATTACCCCAAACCGAATTGCAGTTACCCCAAACCGCTTGCTTTACCAAATTGCAGTGACTCTAAAAAAAACACATTCTTTTCCCACATTTGTAGTGCCTCTAAAATCCACGTGTCTTATACAATCAATGGCATCTTGAATTCAATAAAATGAAGTAAATAGTCAAATATTTTTAATGACATAAAATGCTTTAAAAATGTAAACATGGACAACCTAAAAATTGTCCGAACATCCAGGTTCCAGTTTCTGACCCTACATTATCCTATTAAAGCAGAGACACAGATAACAGTGGAAGGAAAACATGAATAGGAGCAGGGTGGTTATCAAAGAGGGTTCCCCAACAAGTAGTCTGTGAGCATCAGCATCACTTGAGAAGTGTTAGAAATGCAAAATTCTCAGATCCCACCCCAGAAGTCCTGAATCAGAATCCCTGGAGTAGAGGGCCCTGTAATCAAAGTTTTAACAAAATCTCACCATGAGTTTGAGAACCACACCTCCAGTAGCAAAGACACCTGGCCAGCATTATTTGGCATATCTGGGTCCCAGTATTTCAGCCTACTGGCAAGGCTAGCATAAGGAGAGGAAGAGCCCAGGACCTGACACAGGGAAACACTTCTTTGAAGTCCCTCAGTTCCGAGTGAGTTCTGACTCACTATTCACAAAAGCAGCTTCTGATTAGGAGTTTGCTTCCCAGCAGCTGAATTACTAGGAAAGAAGGAACCAAGCAGGCCAGTATGGTATCCTGTCTACTGGACAATGCATTTCTCAGTGTAAATTACTTAATTAGTGTTCTTGCCGTCACATTAAATTCTTGAGTTCTGAGTATCGGTCACACTAACAAGTCTAATGAAGTTCTGAGAAAATCAAATTTCTGCACCTGGAAAGAGAAAGGTCAGTCCCTGAATTTGCACATATTGTGAGGACACTGCCCAGATGGGTCCGCTAAATACACAAGCTATTTAAATGGATTTCTCTTTTAAACTAGGTCAACAGAAGCACAGAGTTAAGGACAGTTAGATCAAGGTTGCAAAGTGGCTGGCAGTCTTCTGGACAGATGTGGTCCACGGATGTGGCTTGGCCCACACACATTGTTTAAAAATTGGGAAATTTCATATAAAATTTTGGATTTCTCCCTGTCTTAAAAAAAGCTACAGATCTGACAACAGGGAACCCACATCCTGGCACTTCAACAAGAGCCTGGAACTAAGCAGAAACTGCTTTCTTTAGATGGGCTGTTCCCTTCAGTTTGCAATTGCCCCTGCACCTCCTCATTGCCTTGGAGCTGGTTAGCTTGTACTTTTCTATTACCTGCCTGACCTCTGATGCATTGGAGTTTGAGGACAACTGATTTACATAAATATTTTTTATGGAATAGATAATTGAGATGATTTGAAAAAATACTCAGAAAATTAACTCTACTTGATTTCGTACCTTTAAAATAGCTACTGGTATACACATGTGGGCAGGGGTGTATAGGTTATTCTTTTTTTTCTTTAAAGATTTATTTATTTATTTTACCGAGAGAGGCAGGGACAGAAAGGGAGAGAGAGAATTTCAAGCAGACTCCCCACTGATCACAGCGCCTGAAGCACGGCTCAGTCTCACAACCCTGAGATCATGACCTGACCAAAATAAAGAGTCAGCCGCTCAACCAACTGAGCCACCCAGGCGCCCTTATAGGTTAGTCATTCTTGAAAACAGATGGAACGATGAGGGCAAAGACTGTTGTGGTAGAATAGAAAGTGTACTGGACGGGGCTGCTAATGCCTAGATTTGGATCTGCCACTTTACTAAGTGTAGAATCATCCCTGAGCCTCAGTTTAGGTATGTTATATGGGAATGATTACATTCACCACACACAGAGCTTACTGCGGTGATCAAATTAGATAATGTCTGTTCAACTTCCTGACATACCATTGACTCTCAAAATGTTTGTTGAATCAAAATTGGATGTGTTTTATTACCTGCATTTTACTTTAGAAATGATACATAACACAGATCAATGTTTGGAAAAAAATTCCAAATGGACTCTCGAAAAACCCTACATTGCAATGAGATAAAGGAACTGCTGTTTACTGACTAAACTATGAACCATGCGCTGCTCTGGATGCTTTATGTACATCATCCCCTACAGCAATACTATGGGTTAGTATTATCCCTCTTTTACACATTGAAACTCAGGGCTTCAGAAGTTTAGGTAATTTACCCAAAGTCACCCAGCTAGTGTTGATAACCAGGTTGCATCTCACTCCACTGGCTTTACTTGTGAGAGCTGTAGCAGTTCTCAAAGAAGCCTAATTATAAGAATCACTTGGGCTCCTTCTTAAAAAGATAGCGTCTCTACTCCTTTCTAAGCTTACCGAATCAGATTCTAAAGCGAAGATCCTAGGACTCTGCATGTTGTAGCAAAGCCTTAGGTAATTCTTACTCATAGCAGGGAAATGCTGCTTGAAAAAGCTGACAAAAAGTCAAAGTAATCAGGGTGCCTGAGTGGTTCAGTCGTTAAGTGTCTGCCTTCGGCTCAGGTCATGATCCCAGGGTCCTGGGATCGAGTCCCACATCAGGCTCCCTGCTCTTCCGGGAAGCCTGCTTCTCCCTCTCCCTCTGCTGCTCTCCCTGCTTGTGTTCCCTCTATCACTGTGTCTCTCTCTGTAAAATAAATAAAATCTTCAAAAAAGAATTAAAAAAAAAAGTCAAAGTAATCAGAGGTAGAGTTGATTTGCATGATGCTCAGTAGAGGGAAGAAAGGAAGGAAGGAGGGGAAGAAAGAAGCAGAAGAGGAAGTGCCAGAGGGGCAAAAAGAATCCTGGAGCTAATGCCTACGCCATTTGAAGGATTAGGAGAATGCACTTACTACATGGGTGCTTTCTTTTCTAAATGCACCCAGGCTGTTTAATGCAAACACAAGGAGCTGGCCAACAGGAAGCTCAGCTTGCCACTGCAGAGGAGGAAAGCACTTTGAACTACAGGCATCTCGTACACACAAATTACATGCTGTGATACACAGTGTATTTGAGCTGTTCCACAAGACAGAAGCCCGTTATTCTTGGCACGTACTTCTATCATGCTATCCAAATCACCACCCCTCACATGTGGAAGTGTGCCACATCAAATGCACCAAGCCATAAATTCCTTAAACTCTTAGGGATGAAAGTCAAAAACTGGAGAAAAAGAATTTGGTACACACACTGCGTAGCAGAAAAGACATATGCTTAACTTAGCACTGCTGGATTATGAGACGATGGGCAGCAAAATTCTGCGTTTAGAATTTTTTCAGAGTGTAAACTGAATTTTTTCAATGCAATTCAGCATAATCATTGCGTTTTCGATGTTTGGTAAAACCACGTCATTTATAGTATTCATCCTAAAATAACTGACTTTCCATCCTCTTTCTCTAAATGTTTTTAAACCCAGTGGAAAAACATAGACACTAAAACCCAGAGTCAACCTGTAGGTACCCTAGGATTCTGCTGGGGGTCACAGAAACTACACCTATGTCTTGAATGGTAGTGTTATTTAATAATCAGACCGATTAGTTGCCTTATCTCTTACAAATCTTGAAGTTAAGAGATTTCATCAAAACTGGTAGGTGGGACACCTGGGTGGCTCAGTGGGTTAAAGCCTTTGCCTTTGGCTCAGGTCATGATCTCAGGGTCCTGGGATCGAGCCCCACATCGGGCTCTCTGCTCGGCAAGGAGCCTGCTTCCCCCTCTCTATCTGGCTGCCTCTGTGCCTACTTGTCATCTCTCTCTCTGTCTCTGTCAAATAAATAAATAAAATCTTTAAAAAAAAAAACAAAACTGGTAGGTGATATTAAAATAGAAATCCAATGATAACTATTAAAGTTTTTACAGAGAATTTAAAAACACAGATCCTGAAAGAGTGAAGAAACAGGGCATGAGCTATTAGATGCACTGGGCTTCTCAAACTTTAGTGTGCTGAGCCATCTCCAAGCAACCTCGTTAAAAATGCAGATTCTGATGGAGGAGGGCTGCATTTCTGAGTGCTGCGGTTCTGCAGCTCTACCAAGTGCTCAGGTGATGTTCATGCTGTTGGTCCAGGGACCACAATGGGAGTAGCAAGTCCACCAATTTAAGAAAGCTCACACTGGTCAAGTTGCCTGAGACATGGTACGCAATCTCCAGCTGGAGGGTTAGAGCACAGCATTAGAGTCACCTAGAAGTAAAATGCGAAGATGAAAGATCAAAGAGTTTGTATCAATGTCCAATTTCTCTAGGAAGAATTGGTACAAAATGCAATCGACGAAGAATCTTATTTTTTGATTCAGAAGAGAGGGATTCTAAGAGGGTAGGCAGATTTAAAATCACTATAATTGGGGTTCTTAAACTTTAAAAATCGGATGAGATTCCTGGACTACCTCTCCAGAAGAATGTAGATGTGAACATGGACATACATTTCTGCCTGTAATTTCTGAAGGCTCGCAGAACTTTCTTCTAAAAAAGCATGAACCACCTCAGGGCCACAGATCACAATTGAAGGCTACCAATGTACAAACTGGTTGCAGGGGGCAATCGAGAGTTCTAGGAGGGCTAGGGCAACCTCAGACCTGCCTCTGTATTTGATTGATGGTACTACTGTAAAAAGGCTATTGGGTCCTCCAACATTTCCAGAAAATATAAGCTGGTTGAAATGTATATATTTCTAAGATAAGACATTAAGCTTCTTCATGTTAGGTAGGAGGAAATCACCACATTAAGAAGTTAAATATTGGGGTGCCTGGGTGGCTCAGTGGGTTAAGCCTCTGCCTTCAGCTCAGGTCATGATCTCAGGGTCCTGGGATCGAGCCCCGCATCGGGCTCTCTGCACAGTGGGGAGCCTGCTTCCTCTTCTCTCTCTGCCTGCCTCTCTGCCTATTTGTATTCTCTCTCTCTCTCTCTGTGTCAAATAAATAACTAAAATCTTAAAAAAAAAAAAGAAGTTAAATATTAACTGAGGGAAAAAACACAAGACGAAGCTCTAGATATAAAAACTACTACATAGAAAAGGGGTTTCTAAAGATATAAAGGACAATTGTTTTATGCTGGTGCTGCATTTAGTGTGTTTTTTTAACCCCCCAATAGTTTTGAGCATCTCACCAGCTATGTCTTTATAGTAGTGAGAAGTTATAAATGTTCAGAGTTATCATTTAAAAGGTATAAGAACTGGGGTGCCTGGGTGGCTCAGTGGGTTAAAGTCTCTGCCTTTAGCTCAGGTCATGATCCCAGCATCCTGGGATCAAGCCTTGCATCAGGCTCTCTGCTCAG
>CM052809.1:38051283-38075865 GCA_028533885.1 Nasua narica
ACATTTCTCTTGCTAGCGAAGTGCATTATCTTTGGTAGGCAAAGTTTTGAACATCTATTTTGGGTACTTAGAGACCTCATTTGCTTCCTTCCTGGTGCTCATCTTTATTATAGGAAGAAGGGGACACTATGGGGGCTGGGGGTTGGATTCTTATAGCTGGGATACATATTGCTGTTCATAATTGAGATCTACATATATATTACATTTGTTAAAACTTGTTTCTATAGAGAAAAGGCTGATGGAACACAGCTTACTTATCAAGAGTTATTGCTCTTCCAAAAAACCTACATAGTTTGCTGAATGACTTCATCAGAGTCAACTGCAAGCCATAATCTATGATTACATAAATAATTAACAATAGTTTTAAAATACCTTCACAGTAATTTTGGTTCTGTTTAGATCCCCAACAATGTAACTCCCACAGTAGTTTGGCAGGTTTATAATTACTGCTGGAAAATACATTTCTTATCTCAGACAGTTGGTGAATTAATGCTTCCTGTAGACCTAACTGATAAATATATAGCCAAAAAATGTGTAAAAGTTCAGGAAATGAAATGGAAATCTTTGTCCAAATTCATTATCAACCTCTTTTCAGCATGTATTGTACTAAGCTGCATTATAATGTACTGTTCTTGAGGAAATATATTCAAGAACTTAAAATGGCAAAAGCATACAATTTCCCACTGTCTAATCAGAATAAACAAGATGAATGATTTTCAGAAAGCTCATCCCTTGGACTTCTTTGTAATATATACACTCTGGGTAATTTACATTCTATGATGAGGATACTAACCAAACGTTTGCCCTCTGACCCTGATTTACCAATTTTACATAGCTCAGACCTGCTAAAACAGGTTTCAAAAATCATATCTGCCAAGAACACATGTAAGTATGCTCCAAGACATCTATGCACATGTATTTTATTACCTTTCCTTTCTTTTTCACTCTGAGTGCTTTTAAAAATCAACATAACCACAATAAAAAGAAACCACAAGGGCCCCATTATTGAGTTACAAAACAATGTGTGTGGGAAACACCCCTCTGGAGTTTTAAGAGAGTCAAAAGGAAGATGCCCTGCACGTACTCCACGGCTGCAGGAATTCTGGCGAAAGGAGATACCAATCCAGAGCTGCTTGAATGATGGCTGTGCAGCAGGCCAGAGGTGGGGGACCGGCCAGGAAGCTTGGGAAGCTGATTGGCAGGCAGGAGGGGTGGGCAGCGGGGAGCAGAAGACCAAGGGCAGAGAAGACTGAGAAGAGGTGCAGATACGCTGCTAGAGCCGACCTCCTAGTCCAAGTTCCCATATTTCAAGCACATTTTTAAAATGTTCAAAGAAACACAACTTTCTGCGAGTTGCTTTAGGGACCTGGCTTTAAATAATTAGTGGCTGGCAATTATTCACCATCATCATTAGCAACAACAATGGCAACACTAAGTACCGACAGAAATATGTCACAGTCTATGGTGGATCCAGGTGCCAACTCCTTTACCTGAACTCAATTTCTCTACACTTGGCCACTATTATTGTTCTGGCTTCACAGTGGCTTTACCCAACACTCCAGGGTACCATTTCTCCACATAGGAGTCGTTACAAAATGCCAGGATTGCTGCTGAATTGAACTGCTCTCACCTACATGAAGTAGGTCTCATTGGCATATTATTCTATTCTGGCGTCTCATTGCTACCAATTCATCTAACTGTCACATAAATCATCCTAAAATACTGTTTTCGTCAAAATATTATTATACCCCCTCTGTGTTCAAAAACAAATAACGACTGTCTGCTAACTTTAGGTTAACATCCGAAACATCTGAGTTTGGCCAAGGCTTTCCCTTCTAATCTCACTCATCTGGACTCTCTTACTTCAGGACTGTCACACTTGTCACACACATTTTTGATTCAACAACTGTGCCTCGCATGTGGGGTGCCTGTTCCTCTCTATCTATTTAAATACTTTATCTGTAAGACCCAACTTACTTCCTCCGTGGAGCCTTACTTTTTCCTGACCAATCCAGCGCTCAAACGTCTCCTCCTCTTCTTCTGTTTCTTTGTCTTCACAACCACGTGATTTATTGGTTCTATTATTTATCTGATGTTAAGAATTACAGAATTACCTTTGCAGTAGTATGCTGGAGCTGGCTGTATCAACTGTGAAATATTCAAGAATTTTGCAAAAGGACTGTTAAGCCAGTGTCATTTAAAATGAGCCATAATGGGAGCATTTACACCCTGGCAATAGGCAGATGCTGCAGATCATGTTTCCTTGCTTGTTTTTTGGTGGGAAAGGGGAAAAGGAAGAGAAACGGTTTACCGGCACACCACTGCAACAGACCCTCTAATAGAACTATTCTTAATACAGTTAAAATAATTTACTGATTCCCTTTTATAGCTGGCCAGTATAAATTTAAATACTTTCAGGACTCAGTATATCATGACTTCCCAAAGAATTAAATTCCATCATGGACATGTATCTGTGTATATAAACTGACCTGTAGGTTCTGTAATAGCTGGCTAAATCTCCTCTATATTTTGTATTCTTCATGGCGCCCAGCACAATATACAGTGGAAAGTAGGATCCTTCTACCTTGCAGCTTCACTTGCCAGGTCTCCTCATTGCCCTTTTTAACTTCTGGCCTTATCAAACTTTAAAGCTTTTCCCTAAACATATCAGTTATTTCTTACCTTTGTAGTTTTCCAGAAGCTACTTCTGCACTTTGGCTGCCTACTCAGTTGAAGCCCTCTACTCCACTGAGTGGCCTCTGTGCCTTTAACAACGCTCCACCTTAAACACATTGTATTTTAATTGTCTATTGATTTATCTGTCTCTCCACTATATAGTAAGGTGCTTAAATGTCAAATCCTCTGTTTATCCTGTGTATCCCTCCTCTGAAATGCCTGGCAGGTAGAAAGTGCTCCAATCAACATTTGTTGATAGTGAATACAGCAACTCAGATAAATACAAAAAGCTATTTATATAAGGTGGGTCCAATCGGGCTCTTGTCCACAGCTTTAAGGGGTAGGTCTCAGTGACTTCGCTACAACTTTTTTCTACAAAGCAACCATGAGGGAATAAATTTCAAGGAGGAAAGAGTATATTCACAAGGCTATGAATACTTTAAGCATTGCTTTCTTCCTAGGCACCATCCCAAGTGCTTGACTTCATTGTCCTGACTTTTCGGGACAATAGTCTTGTTCTTCCAGTTTAGATGCTTCTCTTGCATGCATCTGCCCTCTTTTCCCCCTTTATCAGCACCGATAGCAGATGCACTACAATTTGAGTGCAATCTCATTTACCTTGGGAAATCTTCACAGTAGTTCTGGTGTTCTATGCTTAATGCCTTCTAAATGAAAATTAGGCCGTAGGACTTGGGGGAGTAAAGAAATTAAGAAAGGAAGGAAAAAAGATACAAGCGTGAGGGAAAGCATGAAAGAATTATATAAACTGGGGCAGGGAGGATGAAATTAAAAAAATATTTTTGAGAGCCAAAAGGTACTAATATTCTAAAGCTCTTAATTCAAACTTACTGCCTGCCCCCTCCTTTAAGGAACATAGCTGGTATCATATTCATAAAAGTGAGTTTCTTTTGAAATTGCCAAATTCTTATTTTTTCATTTAAAGATCCAAGAATCCTTCTAACAATGAGCAAGCGAAATAGAAATACATGCTTTTAGAAAAAGACTAATTGGTATAAAATATCAAGAGAAGAGAGAGAAGCTATTCTTTCTGCATAGAATATGCGGGTTATCAGTGTATGGGCTCTGTCTACAGAAGTATATTATTTGGGGAGTTGAAATAATTCTTTAAAAAGTCCAGGCAAAAGTTTTTAACTTTTAACCAGAGCAGAGGATACAGATTAATTTTATGAAGATTGATCTTCTTTCCTTTTGATAGAACACCAGATGGCTATTGTTTTCCATCCCATCTCTAACTTGAGTATTTTAAAAGGTGCTTATATGACAAAGAAATTAACAGAAGGCTATAATTAAGAGACTTTAGCATATAATGACTGTCATTTCATAACACTATTTTTCTTTTTTTAAATATTTTATTTATTTATTTGACAGAGAGAGAGAGATCACAAGTAGGCAGAGAGGCAGGCAGAGAGAGAGGGGAAGCAGACTCCCCACTGAACAGAGAGCCCGATGCAGGGCTCGATCCCAGGACCCTGAGATCATGACCTGAGCCAAAGGCAGAGGCTTTTAACCCACTGAGCCACCGAGACGCTCCAACACTATTTTTCAATCACTGAGCTCTGCTGTGTGTCTTAGCATTTGTCATTCAGTCATGCTCTGAAAGGGACAAGGTGGAAACATCCTGCGATTCATTTCAATTCCACTACCTTCCCAACTGTTCATATTCAGAGAAAGACATACGGTCCCAAGACAGAAACACAGAACATCCTACTTGTAATCTACAGTTTCAGAGAGGCTGAGGGGGAAAAAATGCAATATGAACTCAAACCAACAACACTCTAAAATCCAAAAATGTTAATTATTCCTCCACCAAGCCACCAAAAAAACAAAGCTGAAGGTAACTTTCATCTGTTCATGGTTATGTCCAACTTTCCTCTACTATATCCCACAACATAAAGTGTTTGCTGCATGAAACATACGTCACTGACCAGGATCTGGGCAGAACCGTCCGTTCATTCATTGATCAAGCACATATGAATCCCATTTACATGCCAGGCACTTTGAGTACTTCAAATTCCAATATCAATAAGACCCAGTATAAACTCTAAAGAAAATCACAGGCTTATGGTTAGCCAAGGCCATATTTTTTCAAATTCATAAACCTATACTCTGATATTCTTAGTGCTAAATTCTTTCTTTTTATCTAGAAGTTATTTATTGAGCTGACATTCACATCATATAAAATTAAAATTTTATTTTTTTTTTAAGATTTTATTTATTTATTTGACAGAGAGAGATCACAAGTAGGCAGAGAGGCAGACAGAGAGAGAGGGGGAAGCAGGCTCCCTGCTGAGCAGGGAGCCCGACGTGGGGCCCGATCCCAGGACTGTGAGATCATGACCTGAGTTGGAGGCAGAGGCTTTAATCCATTGAGCCACTCAGGCGCCCCAAAATTAAAATTTTAAAGTGAGAAATTCAGTGGAAATTCATTTAGCACGTGCACCATGTTGTGCAACTAACACCTCACCCTTGTTCCAAACATTTCCATCATCCCAGTAACATCCCTGACCCATTAAACAGCTTTTCCCTCCAAGACCGCCATAAATATCAACGTGTAGAAAGTAGGAAGCTTTCGTCTAAATGCAGGCTTTGAAAAAACTCATGTATATCCATAATCACTCTAATTTAAATAATGGAATTGAGAAAAGATATTGAGGTCAAAGAGCCTTTTGAAATCAGAGTTCTGGGGGCGCCTGGGTGGCTCAGTCAGTTAAGCATATGCCTTAGGCTCAGGTCACGATCCCAGGGTCCTGGGACGGAGCCCCGCTTCGGGATCCCTGTTCAGCGGGGAGGGAGACTGCTTCTCCCTCTCCTTCTGTGGGCCGTTCTGCCTACTTGTGATCTCTTTCTCCTTCTCTTTCTCTCAAAAATAAATAAATAAAAGCTTAAAAAAAATCAAAGCTCCAATCTTAGGATTTTAAAAATGGCATTCTTGATTTTGTTTGGGGGTTCTGCATTTTGCTTTTTAGGCATGGACAATTTTCCAGATTCTCATTTCCCAATGCCTGCAGATGTTTCCTTTGGTCCAGTGGCTAAGGCATTGTTGTACTGTTAATATTAGGACACAACTAATTTCTAAAGATCAATTGATATGAAGAACTTTCAGATCTGTGTGTTTATTCTCTATGCCTTAATACTACATCTAAATCCCAGAGCCTCCTTTTCTTCCTTCACCATAAGCAACAGCGCAGCTGATTCTAAAAATGTCTCCATGGCATCTTCTTTGTTTAATTTTCTATCAGTAAACTCTTCTTTGAGATTTACTTTCTCTGCAAATTCAGGTAACTTAGTTGATTCAAAACCCAAACCCCTCTCAAGGTAATCTTTGTTTCCCTTTCATAACCTGCTGTATATAAGTCTTACTTCTTAATTTTGCTAAACACCTTCAATCATTTGTTCCTACAACTGTTGCCTTGCCATCAGAATATATGATTCCGAAACTTACGACCTCTCTAGTTTGTTTATTTTTTTAAAAGATTTCATGAGATTCATAAGGTTTCATTTTAAAGACTTCATGAGATTTCATAAGATTTCATTTTATTTATTCATGAGAGACAGAGGTAGAGGCAGAAGGAGAAGCAGGCTCTCCAAGGAGCAGGGAGCCTAATGCAGGACTGGATCCCAGAACCCCAGGATTATAACCTGAACCGACGGCAGCTGCTTAACCCACTGAGCAGTCCCCCACCGCCCAAACACCCTATCTAGGTCATGGAAAACATTAGGTGCCAAGTTTCTCGCTCTTAACATTGGAGTTCTTAATAGAAGCATCAAACCAAATGTTTCACCCCCATTCTACTCCATTCCAGACACCTTGACCTCTAATAATTACAGAGAAAATATATAAACCTTTGTAAATGGGACAACTTGTGGATGTGGAAGCCCCAAGAGGCAGACAGGTCAGAAGTAAGTGTGTTCTAGAAGGAACCTGTCCAGAGGCAGTGGAGTGCTGCACTGTGGTTAACATATGTCGTGAAAGCTAGACAGGACTTGGGTCCACATCTTGACTCTTCTACTGGCAAACTAAAACTTTGCCTGTATTGTTTAAATTCTCTGAGCATCGGCTTTCTCACCTGTGCAATGTAAAAAAGGCAGTATTGTTCAATGGGCAGATCTTGGCTTGACACCACTTATAATTTATAATATGTATACAACACTCAGCTCAGTGTTTTACCTCAGAAACCGTTGAAAAGTTTAACTGTCGGAAAATGTACTCAGAGAAGAACATTTCCTACTGCAAGCCCAGCTGCAGATTCTGCCCTGAGAGGTGTCTGTACATCATAACCCCTTTCTCATCTTCATGTCCCTAGCTATGAACTAAGGGAGGTTGAGCGAGGAGTTGTATTCCTTGTCTTCTCCCTCTGCAGCTCTGGCATTTGATTTTCCACTTGAGGACCACTGAGGACCAGAGAGAGGACACCACGGGCAGGGCTTGCTCCAGGCCTCCCAGAGAAGTCTGCTGCAAACTGGCTCTGCCTACACCCGGTCCCCAGAAAGTTTGGTTTCCACTTTCGTAGACTATACGCTCTTATTTCTCTCTTCTTTATCACAGCTCAGTCTGCCTCTAAGCTGCTTGCACTTCTACCTCCCTGAATTTTGCCCAAATAGCACTGTAGTCTAACCTACCTCCTCTCTGAGAGTTCTTCTCACTTAAAGTGGTTGTTATCAACCTCCCTGTATCCCTTACTTTACTACTACTGATCTGTTGCAACCAGTCAAAATCAATGGGAGCTATAAGGTAAAACAGGACAAGAAACAAAAAAATCATCACACACAGTGTTGGATTAACAATTTTAAGCTCGAAGATACTGATGAGTTTTCAAAAACACAATATATTATTTATGAATAAAATATATACAGCAAAAAAGATGAAAATGTGGACAGGATGACTATTTCCCAAATTTACAGCAGAGACTGTTCTGGAGAAAGAAGCAGAGTTTGGTGGTAGTGGTGGACGGGGGTGAGGGGTAGCATGGGTTTTCAAAATTCATCTCTATAGTTTTATTTCTTCTTTTTTTAAAAAAAACTGGGGTAGCTATAGCAAGTACTAATACTTGTTAATCCTAATTTGTGGATACATTTTTTAGATCTCATAATTCCTGGTAATTTTTTCCCCCAATTAATTCTAAAAGAATTAAATGCACTACTCGAAGAACTAAGACATCTTAACTTTCTCACCAAATAGTTCAAATGCTGAGGCGAGGCCTCTACTACAACTTTGTGTAACCAAAGTCACAGCACTCCTGAGACTTCTAGTTTTAGATTTCAGCAGTTAGAGGAGATTGGGCTATTTTGTTTCCATGGCTCATTAAGCTAGGGTTAGACTGGTGTCCATAATCAAATTCACTGCATTTATCCTTGCCTCTTCCCTATGAAATGAGGCCAGACCCTAGGGAAAAGAAAGAGTAAAACATATCCCAAGTCCATGGTAATTCTGCCCAGAAAGGAAATTAACACACCTGAAACGGATTAAATTCTTTTTCCTTTTCTAAATGATCTCTTTCCGTAAGCTTCCTCTGTCGGTGTGGACTGCCAACCTTATTTGCTAATTCCTATCCCACATCCGTCTCACTAGAACTTCCTGTTGCCACTTAGTGTTCCGTGAACCTGAGCCTGACATCTCCCAAACACACCCAGACTCTGGGGGCCTTCTGGGCTTCCTGCTGGGGTGTCTGGTGCAAGGGCACCCAAACATTGCCAGGGACTGATCAACCAACTGTGGCCTGGGAGAGTTCCTGCCGAGAGGATGGAATGGTGAGAGAAGAAAGGAATCCCTATGTGGGAAGAAGGGAGAGGGTTTTCATTATTTCCCAGTGGAGGAAATGATCTGGCCTGAGAATAATGGAGAACGGAATGAGAGAGCTGGGGCAGATGGAGAGATGACAGACACAAGGACAGGAACAGGAGCAATTTGGAGTGACAGGTCAGAACACTTGTAACCAAGGCAACACAGCAGAAAAGGTCCCGAGAGTCTAACAGTTGGTTTCTATTGTGTTGACAGAATTAACATCAAAGCTTTTCAACCTTTCTGGGGACAAGAGCCTTGTGAGAAGACTCATCTCCAGCCCATGCTTACCTCCTCACCCAGGGTACTATCCCACACTCAGGTTCCTGCAGTTGGAGGAAAGGTTCTGTTCCTCTGAGACCCGACCCAGGACCCTCTAAGATCCTGGGACTGCAGCTGCAGAATCCTTTCTTTTTTGGTTATAAAAACAAGAGTGCAGTATTAAAAAAAAAAAAAAAAGAAGGAAAACAAAGAAGAAAGGAAGGAAGAGAGGGAGGCAGGGAAAGAGGAAGGGAAGATTTCATTTATAAGCCTCTGACAAAACTAAAACTAAATCGAAAACAAAACAAAAATAGCCAATATGAGCCAAGGTACTGCTTCATTTGTGTCCTTCCAAAGGGTGCAACTTAAAGCCTTGCATGGGTAATTAGCCATCTTTCCGTGATGACACCAAGCGAGGCAATTTAAGTGTCCACAGTAAACATGCTTTGCTAAAGTCCTTCCTCCGTTATTTACTCTGTCATGTTAAATGGAAGAAGCCCCTTTTAATGTAATCTTTCTTTTTAAGAACAAATTTGAGAGGGGGTGGGTTCTACTCCTACTCCGACTACTAATCCTGTGTTGGAGAGAGAGCAGTGCTGTCTGGTGCTTCTTCCTTTTCAAAAAGAAACCGGTCTTGGAAAACAATAGAAGAATCGTCCCTGTGCTTCTCTCTCTTGCAGCTGCTCCTCTAGGACTGGCCATGTAAAATAGGAGTTTCAAATAATGCAGTTTATTAAATCCACGTTTTCGGCCAGATTCTGCTTAATGTGCATATGTTCTTTTGTTTCCCTCCTCACTTTTCCATGGCTCAGAAACCATTCTTTCTGGTATAGCTGAAGGTTATGGATATTAAAATCAGATCAGTAAACGATTGTATGGACTTGGGAGGCTGCCAATCGATGCTGTAAATTAAAGCACGTTGTGCAGCCGATATCATCAAGTCTCTTGGAGGACGCAGTTTGAATACTGCGGTAGGAGGGGCTGGAGCGAGGGTGGAGCTGGCAGAACAACGGGGAGTGGGCAAGAGAATGAAAGGATTAACTGCGGAATTTGAAAGTGGGGGGCAATTGACATTAAAGAATTGTTTTCAAAGACTCCCTAAGCTCCAAGACATTTTCCAGTCTAGGTAACCTTTGAAACACAGCTGGAGGTGATGTTCTTGGAGCCACCTCTGAAAGCTGCGATCACCACACTCCTGCAGTGTTCCCTTCCCAAACCCACAACTTTGTCATTTTCTCAAGCAGACACACACTCAAGAGCCCACAGTCCTGTCTTGGCGGGCGGGGGAGAGAGGGTTGGTTGCTTTGTAGTAGCTCTTTTGAAGTGTTTAATTCCTCCTTTGTAATCTGTTCATCAACACTCATTGCAAGCATATCAGTTTTAGCTCAACAACTGCATTCTCAGGGGCTTATTTTCTCCTGTGGCTCAGGGCCTCTGTCCAGCATCTGTGGCACAGTTGGGTTTGATCTGAATTCAGAAATGTTAACAAAATTAAATAATTAAATTCTCTCTCTCTCTCTCTCTCTCTCTCTCTCTCATCCTTTCCTCTGGCCAATTCAGGCTAAGGTGCCATTGAGGCGGAGTGTGAGCGAGCGAATGTGTGCATGTGTGCACAGGAGCACTATGAGCCCGTCTTTGTAAAATACAGGAAATGCACAAAAGAAAGAAGAGTTCAGCTAGAGCTACTGCTGCTCAGCTTTGCTCCTTCCCCCTCCTGCTCGCTTCCCCCTCCCCCCTCCAAGCACCGGCTTTTAATTTTCAAAAGCACTGCAATTGCTTGGTGTGGTTTCAAGAGCTGGGGTGCCATTCTCCCTGATGATGACTCTGCTGACGTCAATGGCATTCTTATCGTGCCTTGTGCGACATCAGAAACCAGCCCTCAGAGGCTCCTCTTATTCATGCTGTCTGGGCTCTCAGTAAAACGTGGACTGGATTTCTCAAATGAAAGGGACTCGCTCTCCCATTCCAGCAAGCCCTGCTCTCAGCCAGATACCCTTCTTCTGTATGGCAGCTTGCCAGTTAAGATTTTTTGCTCCTTAGCGTTCTCTCCTGCTAAGACCCACTGAAGGAGAAGAGAAGACTAAATGGAGCACAAGTGCTACCTCTGTGTCCGAGCTTTCAGAGACGTGTGTGTGTGTGTGTGTGTGTGTGTGTGTGTGTGTGTGTTCCCTCCACCAAGTCAAGACTGCATGACCTGATTATTCTTTCAGTTTTGCTAATGCCTTTGATAAAGTGGTTTCCCCTAAACAGTGGATCAGACCCACTCATTTAAGTACTCTTGGCTTACTCTCCGGGTCAGAACTGGAGCTCAGGTCCAAAAATCAAGCCCACTGTTACTTCCAGATTGCAGCAAACATTCCTCTCCTCTTTTTTTTTTTTTAATTGAAGAAAATCAATAGGAGGTTGGGAGAAGAGGGGAAATAATTATAGCTGAATAATAAGAGTAATAGTAATAGCTGAATACAAAAACAGTATCACTGAGCATTTATCATTTTCCTCTAAATATGCATATGAGTCTTTTCAGAGGTCTTATCTCAAAGGGTAGCCGCTTGATGCTAAACTCCACCATTACCTCTCCCCGCAGCAGTTTGAGAGCAGCTGTTTGTTATGCTGATGACGAAACTTTCTTTTGCATCAGAGTTTATTGTAGTCCAAATCCACGCCAAAACATTTCAGATATGTCTACTGTTGAAATCTAGAGTCATGGCCATTTAACATGATGGCAGAATGGGACACATCTAGGTAGGTTTCCTCTGCCCAATCTTGGCTATAAACAAATCAAAATGCTATAGACAAATCTACCAAGCAAATAATGATGGTTCCTCTTAAAGATTCCCAGAGCCACCCTTAATAAACTTTTTGGGAGCAACTGTCCTGGAAAGGGGCCATTTAACAATGTATGAAATGTACAATTATTAACTCCCTCCAGAACTAGTTGGAGTCCTAACATTAAGGAGACATGAGCTGACATCTGGTTTAACCCTTCCACCTTCATGTGGGGAAACCGAGGGCCAGAGGTAGTTTCATGATTTACTCAAGGTCACACAACAACGAAGCGGCATGACTGACAAACTCAAGCCATCTCACTCTTGTCGTATGTTCTTTTCACTTCTGCTCCTGATTATTTACAGCCCAAACTCTTTTGCCTAGTTTTCATTTTTCATACAAATATGAATAATAATTCTGAATTTCTTGATTGGAATAAAATTTCAGGATTTTTTAGATGAACAGAGTCCTTATAAATTTTTTTCTTTTCGAGAAGTTCCACAACTAGTGGAAGGATTATTAAATTGAATGGAACAGAATAATCTATGTTGGGATGCATGAAATTCAGGTGGCTTTTTAAAAATAAAAGATGGAGCCTGAGGAGAGACATGAAAGATTTACCTGGCCATTCCACATACCTGAGCCCCCTGAATTCCAGCCATCATTCTAGCTTATTTAATACCTAGCTTCTAGCTGCCTGATTGTAGCATGGTAATACTCTTGTAATTTATTCCCTCTCCAATGGAAGCCATTGGTTTAATGTCTGCTCACTTGGACATATGATATTTATACCTACATTTTACCCTCCTCTTCACACCCATATAATTTTGCCCTCTCCTTAGAGCACTATAACTGCTTACATAAGTCACCTTATGACTCTCTCTTTTTGGCAAATAAGTATCATTTCTTTTCTCCATTCTCTTCCAGAATGGAGAAGAGATGGGATGGAGTTGAGGGAGCTGGCTTTAGTGTTGTAGACCAGGCTTGCTACTATATAATTTTAGGGTATTTCTTTTTTTTTTTTTTAAGATTTTTATTTATTTATTAGAGAGACTGAGAATGAGAGGGGAGAAGGTCAGAGGGAGAAGCAGACTTCCCGCTGAGCCGGGAGTCCGATATGGGACTCAATCCTGGGACTCCAGGATCATGACCTGAGCCGAAGGCAGTCGCCCAACCAACTGAGCCACCCAGGTGCCCCCAATTTTAGGGTATTTCTTAACTGTTCTGAGACTCAGTTTCTTTATCTTTATAATAGGAAGAATGATCTCTAACCTAGAGGATTATTGAAAGGGTTAGCGATGATGTTTACTGATCTCTTATCACAATACCTGGCACATAGTAGAAACTCAAGAAAGGATAATGATGATAAGGATGATAAAAAATAATAGGTGGCGAGAATCATAAAATTAGTAAGGACTAATAAAGTGGAACACACAAAGGAAGGACAGATAGTATTTTTTTTTCCTGGTAACCCAAGTTAGATCTAAGGACCGCCACTAGAAAGAGAAATAGTTCTTTAAAGAATTCTTCTAGCGAGAAACCAATAATCTGAACCAAACACATGAGCATAAGCCTTCATGATAAATTTCTATAAGATGTTAGTGGAATGCATTTTGTATTAGGTGTTTGATTGCAATTAGATGTCAAGTAGCTATAAAACCTAATTGTGCTCTTTAAAAAACCCAGGATTATCTTGAAACTGGTCTGTGAGAGCTACTTTAAAGGTAAGCGATTCTGGGCTGAGTCAGTTTCTGATTCTTCTCTCCCTGAGACAAACTGCCAACACTCTCTAGGTGATAAGTAGCTTTGTGTACACTGAGATAAGAAGCCAAATTAATTCCTTAAACTTAAAGATAGACCCACATTAAGGTCACAAGGGTTTTGGAAAGCCTACCTGTCCATTAGTGAGATAAGCCACAGCAGTACACAACACATATTTTCACTGAATACTACATTACTACAAAATTGAGTTCATTTCATTAATAACAAAATTTATCAAAATATAAATGCCTTCCCCTGTGCAGAAGTCAATAATTTTTTTTTAAGATTTTATTTATTTATTTGAGAGAGAGAGAGTGAAAGAGAGTGAGGACACAAGAGGCGAGAAGGTCAGAGGGAGAAACAGACTCCCCGCTCATGGAGTTGGGAGCCCAATGTGGGACTCGATCCCGGGACTCTGGGATCACGACCTGAGCCGAAGGCAGTTGCCTAACCAACTGAGCCACCCAGGCGCCCAAGTCAATAATTTTTTTAAAAGATTTTTTTTTAAAGATTTTGTTTATTTATTTTATTATTAGGAAAGAGAGAGAATGAGAGAGAGCATGAGAAGGGAGAAGGTCAGAGTGAGAAGCGGACTCCCCATGGAGCTGGGAGCCTGATGTGGGACTCGATCTCGGGACTCCGGGATCATGACCTGAGCCGAAGGCAGTTGCTTAACCGACTGAGCCACCCAGGCACCCTTAAAAGATTTTATTTATATATTTGACAGAGAGAAAGAGATCACAAGTATGCAGAGAGGCAGGCAGAGAGGGGGAAGCAGGCTCCCAGTGAGGTAAGTCCCAGGACCCTGAGATCATGACCTGAGCCGAAGGCAGAGGCTTATTAACCCACTGAGCCACCCAGGCATCCCATAAGTCAATAATTTAATATAAACTAACAACAGCATTTAACTTAGAAACAAATTACAGCCATGTTTGTTTAAGGTGGCTTACCCAAATTTTCTAACAGGAACCAATGAAAAGAAGAGTGTGAGATTCAGAAAAGGGTGTTCTTGGTTGATTAGCCCTGCAACCAATCAATTCTGCCAGGGGCACTGTAGGGGAAAAAAAAAAAAAAAAACCGCTCTCCTTTCTAATGAATCTTCAAGTCTTACTCATTCAGTAAAAGTTTGCATACCATCGACAGCTTAGTCAACTTTAAACAATCAATGTCCTCTTCTGCTTCACCTCAAGCAAATGGTAAGAAAGGGTTTAGTCATATCTAACTATTTCAAACCAGTAAGTAAAGTGAAAATGCAAATTTGATCATGTCCTTCCCCTTCCTTAAAAACTCTTCTTCAACAATGCTCCATTCACTCAGCCCCGGCCTTGGTGGGCAGGCTAAGAATTACCTCCTAATTATCTAGCCAAGGGGACTGCTCTTTTGGAACTATCTGCTTAGAGATGGCACCTCTTAAAAATATACAAAAGTTGTCTTAAATATACACAAGGACAAGCACAAAGGATGTCCTTTCAGAATTAGCTTTGTGCTGATTTGATCATATGCTCCCACAGCAACTTGCAGTTTGCCTTCATGGTATTTAAGACATTTCAATCATGTATTTTTAATTTTTCTTTGCCCTACCAGACTGTAAAGCAGGAATTATGACCACATAGTTCACCTATCTATCCCCAGCTCCTAATATAGTGCTTGCTACACAAGTAGTTGGTCAAAAAAATCAACTCAATAGTTGATCTGATTCTCACTATAAGTCATTTTTGGAAGGATATGAAGTAATTCTCTATCCTCATGAATGACTTTATCATAGTCATTCCCAAACACCAAGTATATATGCTTTCCAAAATAAAGTCTTATTGGACCTTGGTCAAATAACAATAATAATAATGATAAGACTGAACACAGTTACACACACACACACACACACACACACACACACACACATATAAATTTATGCAAGGTTTCAACAGCTCCCTTTTGGGGATGACTAGTCTTTAAGTCTTTTCCTATCTTGCAATATTAAATGTACGTGGGGTATAGGACATAAAGATCCTAATATGAAATGATGGCTCTAGTAAATGGCAGTTGTTCTGTTGAAAATGGCTTTATTTGGCAAAAGTTAATGAGTTGATGAGTTGGTAATCCTATGTTGGGCCTCTCAATTTTCTTTTTTTAATGTTGAAATTCCAAAGTCTGGGAATCATTGACTGAACCCGATTTTCCCATCAGAACACAGACTTGAGGATTTTTGTGATGCATGTCTGAGTTTCTAATTGTGTGTGACTCCAAATTACAAACCCTCCCTCATTTACTTCTCCATCCTTATATTTTGCCTTTTCTGATATTCCTCAGGACTACATCACTTCCTGACTTCTCGTTTTCAACAAACAATCCTGTATACTTCTTGTTCCCACTTAGGGCCACTTCATGCCTCAAAATCTTTTATATAGTATATTTCACTTTAAGAGAAATAGGTTAAGATTTTAAAATTCTGGGGCGCCTGGATGGCTCAGTGGGTTAAAGCCTCTGCCTTCAGCTCGGGTCATGATCTCAGGGTCCTGGAATCAAGCCCCGCATCGGGCTCTCTGCTTGGCGGGGAGCCTACTTCCCCCCTCTCCCTCTGCCTGCCTCTCTGCCTACTTGTGATCTCTCTCTCTCTGTCAAATAAATAAAGTCTTTAAAAAAAAAAAGATTTTAGGGCGCCCGGGTGGCTCAGTTGGTTGAGCAACTGCCTTCGGCTCAGGTCATGATCCCGGAGTCCCGGGATCGAGTCCCATATCGGACTCCCGGCTCTGCGGGAAGTCTGCTTCTCCCTCTGACTTTCTCCCCTCTCATTCTCAGTCTCTCGCTCTCTAATAAATAAATAAAAAAATTAAAAAAAAAAGATTTTAAAATTCTAATTACATACATTAGTATAATGGGTCTGATACATTCATTTGCAGGCGACCAGGATAACTAAAGGTATAAACTTTATATGTAAAAGTAAAGTAAGTTTTCTTTACATATATTAAACTTCCTAATTGTTTGCTAGGAGTAGGGATCACAGTTGAGCCAGACAATGATTTCCCTCAGTCCTTGGAGCAAACGAGTGAGAGAATGAACACAAGCCACATTCTTTATTTACTCTAGCTTCCACTAGAAATATAATTATCTAAGTGTGCCATTTGGGAAGCACTGACCCAAATGATTTGCATGAGACAATACACATGTAAGTTGAAAGTGATGATGCTAAATAAATAACAAAACTATTCAGAAGACCATATTCCATGGGAGAGTAACATTTCAAATTTTAAATCCCATTACGTACGTTCTCAAGTATAACTTTTTACAATAGTCAATATAGAGAAGCACACAATTAATGAACACATGAAAATAACATTACCCTCATCCTCCTCTTAAGAAAAGTTCCTATTTCCCATTGGTATTCCTGTTACATATACAGGTTTGGGACTTTGTGACATTTACGGCATGTTGGCATTATTAACATTTTCACTTGATTGTGGGAAGTCGCATTCATTTTTAGCTCTGCTTTTGAATACTATTAACCTGATTTCAAGATAATGTATTAGAAATGTCCTTGTCAGTCAAACCCCCTGAGCTGTAGAAATGGTCATGTTGTTCAACAAGTTCAGCCTGATCTGACAAGGGTAGCAAGTCAAGACTGTCCCAGCGAAGAGGGACCTTCCTTTTGGAGTAGGAACGTCTTCATTCCTTTTGTGAAAATTAGTACTGGAATCTGTGTATGTCAAAGAAGACGCTAGCATCATCTTATTCACTGTTTTTTCCATTCTCTTATAATTTGGGGAATTGGAAAATTCACCCCAAAAATCCACACTTGTCCCTCTCTGTCCCTCTGTCCTCCCCGCACCATGACCTATGAAAATCTTGCCAGGTGAATAAAACACAAAAAAAGATAGAAATTTTGTTGTAAGCATGAAGCAGAAGACAACCTCCCTTCTCACTGGTACTGAGACCCAGAATTCATACTTTTCTAGTGGGAACAGTAAAAAAGATGCTATTCTATAGCATAGGTTAATGGCTTTAGAAGTAGAAAGGCCAGGGTTCAGATTCTAGCTCTGCCACTTCCTAGCTCTGTGAACACAAGCAAGTACTTACCTCTTTAAGTCTCAGTTTTCTCATCTATAAAATGAAGTCCATAAAGTTTTGAGGATTACACAAGATCATTTACTTGAAGCATTTAGCCCAACAACTTGTACAAATTAAGCACTCAAATGACGGGAGATACAGTAGTGAACTACACTCTGTCAGGACATCAGAGAACCTTAATTTAATAAATCTTTGTTATCATCCCTTCCGATTCTGTCAGCAAGCTATTAGTGAGGACTCTGGGTCCCTTCCCAGGTCCACTCTGCCCTGGGGCAGAGGTTACTTTCCCAGCTTCCTGGCCAGAACAAGGGCTTCCAAGGGCTTCCAAGCCAACAAGGGCTTGACCATCACTGCAATTGCCTGACCTTTGTTTCTGTCTCACCACCCTGGCCTGGGTAACAGCCTCTGACTTGACAGGAACCATTCAGCTACAGGTAAGATGGGCAGCCTCCGGCTTCCGCAGGGATTTCAGGGGCAGTCGAAGGAGCCAAGGTTCTGTACAGCAAAGTGACCAATGAGAGACAAGACTTGTGAGCAGAACAATTGCTAATCCTTTCTTCCCTAAGGGAAATGTTCCAAGACACAGTGGTTCTATACAATCTCACAGGTGACAGCTTTAGTAACTTAGTGACTAGCTGTGTCTCTGGTAAAGACATGGTAAGCTTGGTAATGCACGACCTTGTATTTACTTTTCTTCTCCTCTACTGCTGTTCCTTTCACCCCCACCCCTACTCCTCTCCCGCTTTCTCTGGATTGCATGATTCCCCATCCCCCATAAAATGCTAGCAGATCATCGGCTAACTCTTAGGAGGTTTGGGCTAAGACTGTGACAGTTAGGAAAAAATGAGGCAATGAGAGTACAAGAATAAGAGAGAAAATTCAGGGCATCTGGGGGCTCAGTTGGTTAAGCGACTGCCTTCGGCTCAGGTCATGATCCCGGAGTCTCGGGATCAAGTCCCACATCGGGCTCCTAGCTCCGCGGAGAGTCTGCTTCTCCCTCTGACCTTTTCCCCTCTCAGGCTCTCTCTCTCGCTCTCTCTCTCTCTCTCAAATAAATAAATAAAATCTTAAAAAAGAGAGAGAGAAAATTCATTGTATTAGACACCAATCTACTTATCTATATAATTCCTTGGATTATCTCAATAGTGGAAGCTCTTAAGGCCACATTACTACCTTATTTTTATTATTTTTTAAATTTGCATCTTTATTTTTAAATATGGATAATTTTGTCTATTATTCCATATAAGATTACTGCGTTATTAACAAAGCATAACTGATCAAACCAGTAGAACAAGAGGCCTTTGAGGACAACACACCATTCCTTTCCTTCCATAGAATCGAATTTCAACTATAACAGAAGATAACATATTTGGAAACACTTAATCCTGTCTTGTAGGAGAGAGAGACAGAGACACACAGAGAGTGAGAGAGAGAATGAGCGAGAAAAAGATTTTTCTCTTTGAAAGGTCATGTTCCTTTTGTATTTAACTAAAATGTAGCAGGATGTCAAAATGCAATCCTGGCATTTTTTTTTTTTTTCCTTCAGAAATATGCTCACATTTTATAGACAAAGCTATATATTGAGGTTCCGTAAAAAAAAGAAATGCAATTTTCACATTAAACACAGATCCTAACGTCTGGCATTTCTCCTACTGCTTGCACATAATTATCCATAATTGCAGTTTTTCCAACAGGGGATCCACAGTAGTCACAGTGATTCATTCCGCATTCTATGAGCCTCTCACACAGTGATAATGATCTTCAATTCCAGGGACCCTGGCCGCCATCTCTCTTCAACCTACATTGAACACTTTTCCTCTCGTGCCTCATGACGTCAAACATATGAGCTTTAGGTTGTTATTCAGGCTTCTTTCATGCTCATTTTCTGTATTTTTTATGACTGCTTTTTGCATAGGCACATTTGCTGAGTCGGTGCCTTACAGGTGGTTTGGTTTGTGGCATATTTTAATAGCTACGAAACCATGGGTTCAGCTATTGGGTTGCAATGAATTACATAATGCATGTGCAATTCAGAGCACTAACAAGAGGATTTTCCTAAGACCCCAAATGACCTGGGAAACTGACACACGGAGGGGACCATATCATGCAGAACGTCCTCTGACACAGATGTGCTTACTCTGAAGGCCATGCTCTTTGAGGGCTTTGGTCTGTGGAGAGCAGATCTGGTCATCATCCAACTAGACTAAGGCACATTTATTTCTGTTGCTGTCTGGTTCATTTTACTCTGGTTTGGTTTGTTTTCTGTTCTTAGCAATCAGGCCGTTTTATGAGTACTTTGGCAAGCAGGAGTAATCGTTGTTTTCTCTAGGAAAGTTTTAACTTCTCAACACAGTAGCCATGTGACAGACATTATGAATTCAATTAAATGTGGTCCCTGGTCCAGGTTGGGGGTCATAACCCTTTTTATTTCTCTTGCCCATCTTGGTTAACTTACTTAGAAGTAAGTGTGATGCCCCAGTGATATTACAATAAATTGAATTCTGGGCCTGTATATACAGCAGCCTCTGGTCTAAGCTCGTTTTCCAGAAATGCTTATCATTCCTATAGGAGGATAGAGTCCATCCCAGTTCTTTTTATCTCATTATTCTCATAGTTCATTCATTCATTCCACACATAAGATATCTTCTGTGTTCTAGCACTGTGCAAGGTGACAGGGATAACATGTTGAGCAGGATCCCTGCCCTAAGATGACGTGCCAGAAGGTTCTGTAGAAACACAGGCTTTGGCATTCTTTTTCCAAATCTCCACGTATTATAAGGAGCAATAAGAAGAATCAAATAATATCGTTCGTTTATTCACACATTCATTATCCACTCACTAAAAAAAAATACTGAATATTTATTATGTGATAAGTGCTGTACCAAATGCCAGCAAGGCAAGAATAAAAGATAGGGAGTATCTACAAATCATAAGAAAAAGGCGAATTTGAAAACAGAAACATTTTAAAAGCATAAATGTTAAAACACCCTAAACAAAGAAAATGAAAATTTTGAAAAAAAAAAAAAGGCTTGTTTTTATTGATATACCCAGAACATTAACACATCAAACAAATCCCTAAAGGGTAACTGATTTAATGACTCTTTTACAGGGAGAAACAGTGGACATATGAAAAGGCAATCCACTGTAATTTTAATTAAATTAATTGACAAAATATTTTGTTTGTGAATCTCAGGGTCAGTAGGTATATGTATATGTACATTTCTTATGCTGATGGTGGGACTACTACTTGATGTAGTCTTTGGAAGACAGCCTGGCAATACCCATGAAAATTTAAAAAGCAGTTTCACTGCAAGGAATTAGCCCAACAAATATACTTACAAAAGGATAGAAAAATGTCCAGGTACAAGGAAGCTCACAATGTTGTTTGTAGTGGTAAAAAAAAAAAAAAAAAAATACGGAAGTGATCTAAAAGTCTATCAATAGGGTTAAATAGATTATTGCGCATAAAGGCATACTACGTGTCAGGTAAAAAGAATAAGGGGTAGATCGTTATGGAGATAAACACACACAAAAGAGCCTCAAGATATGGTGTTAAATTAAAAAGAGCATGGTGCAGAATGATTATTTATAATACTCTCTGGAAGGATATGCTCGAAACTCTGAATGTTTTTACTGCACACAACCATAATCAAGGAATTCGAGTTGACACAAGTGACAACTGTTTTCTCTCCTGCTCTTCCATGTGCTACCCTCTACTCTAAGCAGGGTTCTCTCTGAGGTATGTTGGTCTAAGATTCTCAGATATTTGCATATAGCTAGAATCAAGAAGAAATGAAGATCGATGCATGTTGTCAAAGAAATTAGGACTTAGGGAGGTCAGAGAGAGAGAGAGGCATAAGCAGAAGAATCAGCTTATCCCAATTCGCCCAGGACTTTCCTAGTTTGACTAGTGAGTGTCCCAGGTGCCGGGAAACTCTTCGATACCAGGCAAACAGCTGGGCCTGGACTGGAGCAGCTGATCACCTTGGCCTGCCTTGGAGTTATTACAGAGACTTGTCCATTAGCCGTACACAGAGGCAGAGGTGAGCTACTTTCTCTCCTGCCTATGTCGTGCTTCCTTATACCTCTTCCTAGTGCCAAAGGGTCCCTGCAATTTTCCCTAGCTGGAAGTTTCATCACTGTCCTTTGGTGCAAAGATTTTGATACCTGTTTGGTGATGTGACTTTCTGGATTAGGATTTCTAAAACTGAGGCTTTTTGGGGCTTGTATAAAGTTTATAGAAGAAAAGAAGCTATTGTAAAAGCATTAGGAGGGAAGGAATTTGGGTATGAGGAAAAAGTTATTTGTGGGGCTAGGAATAATAAAATCCAAAGAGGTTTTCAAGGCAAGGAAAATCTTGATGGTATGGATGGGAAAGGGTAAAGCAGTATTCATTAGAAAAATTGAGGTGGTATCTATAAAATTAAGTCAGATAAAAATGGGGGCAATTTGGGGGGCACCTGGGTGGCTCTCAGTTGGTTAAGCGTCTGCCTTTGGCTCAGGTCATGATCTCAGGATCCTGGGATCAAGCCTCACGTGGGGCTCCATGCTCAGCGGAGAGTCTGCTTGAGATTCTCTCCCTCTCCTTTTGCCCCTCCCCTCACTTGCACATGCACGCTCTCTCTCTCTCTCTCTCTCTCTCTCTCCCTCAAATAAATATATAAATCTTTTTAAAAATGGGGGCATTTTAGGGGAGAACTTTCAAAACAGAACACACCAACACTTAGGGACTATGTAATCAACAATTCATATGCTTCTGGCCCTTTCTGTATGACCCCGGATGCTGTGGAAGGACTAGCTGACTGATGCAGAAGGCTGTAATTACCCCGCTGGCCGGCGCTGTGCTGTGTGCACACGATCACCCTACAGGGTTAAAGGAGAAACCCCTGGACAATCTCACTATTTTCAGTGTCTATGGCAAGAGGGAAGCCAAACACTGGGGACACATGTCACTATAGTTTTGTCCAGAAAGCGGGCGATGTTTCAGATTCGAGAATGGCATCAGAAGCACAGCTATTCAGTGCGTGTGTTTCTCATCATGATGTTGGTATTCCTCTCACATGTGTCCCCACAGTAACCATTTACTGAAGGAAAGCCAAAGCCATTTTAGCCTCGTTGCATATTCTAAGACTTCCTACAGAAAGAAATCCTCGTTCTTACTTACAAGCCACTAAGTCTGTTGCCTTCCACATTTTTGCCCATCTAAGGATGGGTGTGTTGCTTTTTCTGTTGATAGATTGGTAGCTATGCCACTTTTTCAAAACCAGATTTATTCTGCACCCTGGACCATTCATTCGATCATTTAACATTTGCAAGGAAATGAGTGAAGGCCTGGGGCTTTATATATGAGTAAGACACAGCTTCCACTTTCAGGAGGTAATGGCACATTAGTGAACATAAGACCAACTAATATGACAATGTAAGATGGAGGACATGTGAGAAAGATCTTATGGAAAGATTAAACTCGAGGTATTCAGGAAGTATCTTCAGGGGCAAGCAGACGCCTTCTAGTTTCTATAAGAGATAAGGGTGGAAAAGGTCTGGAAGGGTGGCAGAACAACTTATGCAAAAGCTACAAAGGTGTGGGAGGGCGTGGATTTCCCCAGGCAATTGCCAACTGTGGGTGGGAATCGAGGGGGAGCACAGGATGGAAGGGCACGCATGTGGGAGGAAGGAGCCGGACAAAGAGAGGAAGGCAGAAGCACGGGTGCTCATACTTATTGAGCATTTACTTTGCCCCAGACTTTTTCCATCTGGTATGTCACAGAAGGACTTCAACGATCTCCTGATGTGGTTCATTACTCCATTATGCCAATGAGGAAACAGAAGATGAGAAAGGTTATACCTGAGCCGACCCACGATTTGAGGCCAAGTGTATCTAATGCCAAAGCCCTGGTCAATTTACCAGGGGGCACAGTTCCTACAGAAAGGTAGAGTTTGAACTTTACCCAGAAGGCTCTCGGTACTCTCTGGGAATCAGTAGGAGAGAGACATGATCACAATTGCATTTTAGAAAAAAAAAATTACTCTGAAGTCATGTGCAGGAGGGGCAAGTAGAGGCAGTGGTAACAATGAAGGGGATTTTCCTAGGAGCACAGAGAAACAGTTTTCTCATTTTTGTGCAACAAAGATCAGACTCTAGTGGCATGCATGGAAAAGTCAAGGTTTCCTTAGGCCTTGACTTTGTCATACGTGCATTATGCTTCAAAACAGGCAAGTGTGAGATACAAGTTATGAATCTGAAGATGATGGATCCCAGGAACTCTGACCCATTTTAGAGAGGAGTGGGACTGGAGAAGGGGCATAAGGGCAAAATAATAAATGGGTTTTTAAAATTGAGATGCATAATAAAAATATATGCAGATGCTGTCCAATATGGATGGCCAGGCTGCCTAGAAGATACCTCTTCTTCTGAAGGGTGAGAGTCAGAGATGCTGGAATCAGGTGAAGCAGCTGCAACTTGCACTTGTGTAAATTATTGCAGAGGCTTACACTTCGGTTAAGTGATCCCGTTGCTTCAGAATTCTGAGATAATGCCTGGCCCAAGAGGTTAGCTCCGTGTCTCACTGTAGCTATAAATTTCGGTCAAGTTATGTCCTGCAAATTGGGTCTAGTTAAAGACCTCAGGAATGGGGAGAAGGGTGTAGATTGGGATATAGACTCAGGGCTGCAGAGTTAATTCGCTTTTCGGATTGAAAATATGATAACCATTTGGATCCTCTTTGGTTTGAAAAAGTAGGTCCTTAAAATATGTTTACCTGGCACAAATGAAAGAGGTAAAACAAAAATCAGGGAGTATTAAAATTCTTAGACTAAGGACTACCTAATCATAAGCTCTAGCAAACAAGGCTAGAGACTCTTTCTGGTAGAATTGGGAAAATTTTTTACCTGATCTTTTCCAGAAATAGATTATAAGTGTCTATAATCTATAGTAGGTACAAATGTTTGCTCCAGAGGATCAAGATTTTGAGATGGTAAGCAAACATTCTTAGCATGGTTGTAGGAACTAACTTTGAGAGTAGTAATATTCCTTGATGAGATCTTGTCATAAAAGGTTAAAACCTCTATTAGGTTTACATCTTAGGGTCAAGAGGATATTATTTATTGAAGGTTGAAAAGGCCTGGATAGATTCAGGAATCACTAAAATGTTCCACTGAAGGCAAACTCTGTTCCTTTGAAGGTAAAATTTATATCTATGTATACATGTTCCATTTGTAAACCTGGAAAGAATCCTCCATCCATAAATTATAAATGG
>CM052809.1:38076365-38106059 GCA_028533885.1 Nasua narica
CTTGCTGAGCTTTGAAGAACATAAAATTCTGTCTATAGTTAGCGGATGATCACTTGACCCCAAGGGACCAGCAGCAGGAGTAAAGTGTGGAAACACGGAATGCCTGTCAAATCAGGGGACTGGGTACAGTAAAGGACAAAGAGTTGAAAGTGTATGGACCAATCACATAGGAGGGTGCAGGAGCAGATTAGGGCAGTGGTATGAAGAGTATTAGAAGCCAGTGTTCATGGTGGACTTTATTTTATAGGACAAGGGAAAATCATCAATCTTGTCTATGTAGAGAAGCAAATAGTATGTATTTTAGAATGACAACATTGGAAGTAGTATAGAGAACAGACTGAAAAGGGGCACCTGGGTGGCCCAGTCCATTAAGCATCCGATTCTTGATTTGGGCTCAGGTCTTGATCTCAGGGTTGTGAGATCGAGCCCCATGTCCAGCTCCATGCCGAGCATGGAGCCTGCTTAAGATTCTCTTTCTCTTCCTCTCCCTCTGCCCTTCTCGTCACGCGCCCCCCCCCCGCCCCAAAAGAAAGAAATGAAATGAAATGAAATGAAATGAAATGAAATGAAATGGAAATAGACTGAAAAATAGAGAGCAGAGGCAGCCCCATACTCATTAGGAGACTGTTATCCGTCAAGTACATGCTAAAGATAATGCAGCTCTAAACTTGGGTGGTTGGTATGGCCAGTGAAGATGAGGATATGGATTCACAACTCTTGGAAGAGACCAAGTTGAGGAGACTTGGCAGTTGATTAGCTTGAGGAGTGATGAGAAAAGACGTGAGAGCTTTAGTCATATATACAGATGTTCATCACAGCAAATGTATATATGCATCAAAGATGGAAAACAGGGGTGCCTGGGTGGCTCAGTGGGTTAAAGCCTCTGCCTTCAGCTCAGGTCGTGATCTCAGGGTCCTGGGATCGAGCCCCGCATCGGGCTCTCTGCTCAGCAGGGAGCCTGCTTCCTCCTCTCTCTCTGCCTGCCTCTCTGCCTACTTGTGATCTCTCTCCTGTCTGTCAAAAAATAAATAAGATCTTTAAAAAAAAAAAGATGGAAAACAACCCCAGATGCTAAATAATATATGAATTCTATTTAAGTATAAAAATCCTATAATAAAAAGGTTTTTATATGATTTATGAGAAAATTTTAGTCATGTAAAAATACTTCTATTTTAAAGAACACATGCTAAAGTGCTAAGTGGGCATTAAGCACATATTTAATGCATTTTAATTATGTATAATGGATTAAGACATTTCTTAGCTGTTGACTAGTGAGAAGTAAAGGCAGATAGCTTCACCATTTTATGTAGAATCTAGTGACATAAATGTAAGTATTTCTCAGGTCTCAGTTGTCTGCCTCTCCCCACCTGGAAAATGTACTAATGAGAGGCAGTCTAATGATATTTCAGTATTTGGGAGCCACAGTGAAGAATTAACTGTATTTTCAAATAATAATATCCGTGGATAGGACGGTACTGTGTCTCTTGATACTAAGCCCGTGACACCTGTGGCAGGACTGTTCCATTATCCTACCAGTGATCAGCAAAACTACCACCAAATATAGGATCTGAATGTCACCCAAGTCCCCTGCAACCAGTATCCCTTCCTCACTGCCCCAAGTTTGAAAAGGACAGTATCTCCCAAACCCACCTGACCAAAGAGATCACCAGGGGATGGTGGAAAAGAAACATCCGAAGAATGGATTTCCAGATAGTCCACAACAGAGTCTTTGGGATAAGTTTCATGATCTCTATTATTAATGAGTGCTCCCGGGTGGACCATTAGGCCAGCCAAATTTAGGGGAGTACTACTGACTGATGCGGGTGAGAGTGCCCACATACAGCGTTGTCATGGGGTTGCTCATAATTTGCTGGAAAATCACTTTCTGGAAAGTGTATTAGTGACACCCACACCCCTGTGTAACAAACAATGCAGTCTAGGATAAACAAGATACTATGTGTGAAGTGCTGTGTGATTAGGAAGGAAAGACAAGGTGATATCATTATCAGCGCAAACCACGTCATCACGGTCGTCATCACTGGGCTGTCATCGCTGTTATCTCTCAAAATGTATACAAGATTTTAATAGCCCAGCTTGCTCTTCTCCTCGAAGAAAATGAAAGATCAAGTCCATGTTTGTGGGAGCGGGCTTGGGAAATGTTATGTTTAGTAACTGTATCCTTTTTGTCTTCTTAGACACAGTACCAAGTTTCCTTTAAAAAAGAAAGAAAGAAAGAACAAAAGCTTCATTCTTAAGTCGCTCCCTTTACCCACAAAGTGCTTCCCACCCATGTATGCCTTAGAGAATATTCTAGTCCTACTCAGAAACACATTGCTGTGGTGGGGCAAAGTAATGAAAATTCCTTTGGGTCTAATTTCCCAAATTTTACTCATTAAACACTGAATTGTTTGACTCCATGAATCAATGGGGAGTTCACTTCTAGCAGCCTTCTTTCACCGTCTCAGAAAATGTTTTTTTTTAAAAAATCCATTGGACATATCATGACTACTAATATTAATAAAAGGTAACATTTTCTGATAGTTAATATGTACTGAAGACTCTACATGCATAATCTCCTTTAAATCTTAGGGCGCCTGGGTGGCTCAGTGGGTTGAGCCTCTGCTTTCTGCTCAGGTCATGGTTTCAGAGTCTTGGGATCGAGCCCTGCATCGGGCTCTCTGCTCAGCAGGAAGCCTGCTTCCTCTCTCTCTGCCTGTCTCTCTGCCTACTTGGGATCTCTCTCTGTCAAATAAGTAAATCTTTATTTTTTTTTTAAAGTTTTTTTTTTTTTTTTTAAGATTTTTATTTATTTATTAGAGAGCGAGAGACTGAGAATGAGAGAGGAGAAGGTCAGAGGGAGAAGCAGACTTCCCGCAGAGCCGGGAGTCCGATATGGGACTCGATCCCGGGACTCCGGGATCATGACCTGAGCCGAAGGCAGTTGCTCAACCAACTGAGCCACCCAGGCACCCAAATAAGTAAATCTTTAAAAAAAAATAAATAAATGATTGAATGAATAAATAAATAAATCTTATAAGAATCCAACGTACAGCTACAAATGACAAAGTATAGTTATAGCTGACACAAAAGCAATCCTTGAGGTTTCTTTTCTTAAGATTTATTGACATGTGCACAAAAAACACGCACTCTATTGTCATCTGCCTCTCCCCGGGGAGAGTTATTTCCTGGGAATTTCTTTTCTTCTTCTTTTTTATTTTTTAAAGGAGAGCAGAAAATGAATTTATATGGTCCTTTTACTGAACGGGTTTGAGTGGAGAGTAGGGTGAGAGGATGGCTCAGGTCTATGGATACAGAGAAACCTTTGGGAAACCCGAAGAACTCAGTGACATAAGCTAAGGAAAGGATTCCTGCCTGGGATAGAGAATTCCTCGAGCATTCTTTAATTCCCGCAGTCCTCTTTCTGACTCCTCGGAAGTACCTATTTTAGTGAGAGTGCCCAGGGCAGGAACTTTCAAAAGGAAAAGGCTGCATGGGCTGTAGAAGAAGTGCCTCAGATGGAGTATGCTAGAACTTTGGGGGCAGGGGCGACTGGGTGGCACAGTGAATTGGCAACTGTTGGTTTCAGCTTGGGTCATGATCTCAGGGTCCTGGGATCAAACCCCACTTCGGGCTCCATGCACTCAGCTTGGTGTCTGCTTAGGATTCTCTCTCCCCTGCCCGCTACCTCTCCTGCTCTCTGTCTCTCTAAGATAAATAAATCTTTTTTTAAAAATTTAAATAGAGTGTTGGGGACAAGGTAGTGCTTGGGAGTAGGCACTCCCCTTACTTCTAGGACCACTCACTATTCACCCCTGAAATAGCAGTTTCTATGGAGGGATGAGATTCAGCATCTCTCTCTTTTTTTTTTTTTTAAATTCTTCAGCATTCTCTCCTAATTCTTTTTTTTTTTTTTTAAAGATTTTATTTATTTATTGGAGAGAGAGAGACTGAGAATGAGAGGGAAGAAGGTCAGAGGGAGAAGCAGACTTCCCGCAGAGCCGGGAGTCCGATATGGGACTCGATCCCGGGATTCCAGGATCATGACCTGAGCTGAAGGCAGTCGCTCAACCAACTGAGCCACCCAGGCACCCCAGCATCTCTTTATTTTAGATTCTCCATAGGCTCTTCATACTCATTTTCATTTTCTTGGGTTCTTTTTCTAGCCATGAAATTCCTTAGCTCCCTATTCCCCCAGATGCACTTCCTCTAGATATTTCTAATGTTTAAATATCCATTGCTTTTTAGTGTGTTATCTTCTCTCTTTTTTGTGTGGTTCTTACCCCGCACAGTGGGCGCTCTGAAAGAACTTCCAGTTCACTGTATTTTACACTCCTGTTAACACGGATGGGTGCTTTTGACTTCTTTCTGATGTGTTTCCGATATTTGCATACTGCACACTGAATTGTCCCTGTGGAGAACCTCATTTCTGTGTGCCCTCCTGGCTTTGCTCTTTCCCTCTGTTTCTGAAATGTGAAAGACTGTGTGTAGGCTCTGAGGACCCAGTGAGGCATAAAATACCTCCACTGAGCTTTAGAATCATCCTCCAAGAGGTTCTCAGAACTGAAAAAGATAAAATGTGCCCTGTTGATTGACAAAGAGCATTCAGTTAAAAGGAAACAGAGGGCTTATAAACGAATAAGTAGCTAAATAAGGGAGGAAGAAATGAGTCAGAATGAGAGGTCTTTTCTCTAGAGAACCAGGAATCTGTCTACATTGTTATTTAGCTCAGACTAGAAAGGGTCTGGGAACCCAGTTCATGAACTTTGAAAAAAATTTCGCAGCACAAGAAAGTAGAAGACAGAGTAGTAAAAGAAGAAATGTTGCCCACATCACCAGGGAGGGGAACAGAAAAGGGTCCTGGAACCAAGAGCTCAAAGGTGAGGAGCAGACGAGGGCTTCTGAGATGCCTCAAGTCAGTGACTGTGTGACTGGGCTCTTGAACTACAATTTTTCACCTAGAAATAGACCTAGGTTTTCTCTTCCAGCAGGTTTGTATTTTGAAAAAAATTACGAACTCTTGTAAGTTTTGTTTGCTCATTTGACGTTCAAGTCAGAACGGAGGAAGAGCAGGAGGTTGGGGTTTCACGACTGGCTCTCCAACTCACCCAGTTTGTGATCTTAGACAACTTACTCTATGCCCTTACTTTTCTGTTAAAATGTGGTGAATAACTATAATAATACCCTCCTGATTTTGAGGATTACCCAAGGTAATGTGTGTAGAAAATTTGGCACAGTGTCTGGTTATAATGACTGTTAGCTCCTACTGAAAAGGTAGGCGGAAAACACCTTATTTGTTGAAAAGCATTATAAAACTACCTGTAGACACTATTATGCTGTTCACATTGATCCTCAAAGTAGTTATGTTTGTAAGCTGTGCCTTTTTTTTAGCCCAGCTGCCCCTGCTGAGAGCATTTAGAAATGGTTTTAGAAGGGCACCTGGGTGGCTCAGTTGGTTAAGCATTTGCCTTCAGCTCGGGTCATGGTCCCAGGGTCCTGGGAAGGAGTCATGCTTCAGGCTTCCTGCTCAGCAGAGAGCCTGCTTCTCCCTCTCCCTCTGGCTGCTGCTCCCTCTGCTTGTACTCTCTCTCTTTCTCTCAAATAAATGGATAAAATCTTTTAAAAAAAAGAAAGAAAAATGGTTTTACAGATATTTCATTTCATAGGCTCTGTTAGGAAAAAGCCATCTGACTGGTTTACTGTCATGCTTCACTTTTGACCGTATTATTTCTAATATGATTACCAACCCTACCCAATAAATGGGATGCCAGAATAGCCTGGATCAGGCTAAGTCTAAAAAGAATCCATTCCAAGGGATAAGACAATTTTGAGACATTTGAAAGAAATATAAAGTGGACTCCGAGGGGACACATTCCCAAGACAATGTCCTAGAATTGTAGAGTGATGGCAACATACGGAATAAGCATATAGATAGGTTTTCCCAGGCGACACTTTGAAAGAGTCCGCTTCATCTGAGATCTTGTCCATTTGTGAAAGGAAAGCAGTGATTTCTAGGAGTCGTTTTGCCTCTTCAGTCATACCTTGCAGTCTGGGTTTCTAAAGATCTTCCCAAGTCTGTTCCATTCACTGGAAACTGCTCAAAGGCCTGAAGACAAAGGAGAAGGATGGCGTGTCCCAGCCCACTGGCTTAGAGAGGGACCCATCATTTCAATAGAAAGGACAGCAGAGGAAATCAACCTGGCATTTTGGCACACGGTATTTCTGAGTCTGTCACATTATCTCTGGGCACTTAACCGCGCTTCAGTATCCTCTTGGGGATTCATACAATTCTCTCCCAGGCTGGCTTCTCCCTCCCCTTAGATGATGGTGTATCCGTAGTGATCCTTTGGTTGCAAGGTAAAAGCCAATTCTGCTAACCTACGTAAAACAGAAACTAGTAAAATGAAATCTCATCTACTTAAGTAAAATAGAATACTGGAATAATTTCCAATTCCTGGAGTATTAGTGGGGAAGCTGGTGGATCAGGGTTAAAGGAAACAATTCATCTTCAGAGTGCCAGAGAGGCACAAATAGAGGGAAATTCTCATGGCAGGAGCAACCTAGTGAGCCTCCCGCAACTGTTTTTAGTTTCTTTGTTCATCTGCGTCATGTAAAATGCCAGGAGGGGGTCTCATTGATCGAGTTTGGGTCTTGGGTCTTGGCTACAGGAGCAAGGGGCATCCGGCTGTTCTGCCAGACTATGTAATGTAATGTAGTACTAAGAGCCTAGAGTATGAGGCCAGATTATGTGGATTCGTATCTCAGCTGTGCCACTTAGTTGTTTCTCCTCAAACAATTCATTTAACCTTCCAGAACCTCAAGCCCCTCATTTTTGAAGTGGGCATAGTAACAGTAATTATCTCATAAGGAGCTCATGAAAATTGAGATGGTATTTAAAAAAAAAAAAAAAAACAACCCAGGACAATGCGTGGCACGTAGGAAGAACTTGACCCTTGTGGGCTAGGCTGCTATTAAAATTATCAGTGGAGACACCAGATAATTTCCTGAAGTGAAGTAAGGTATCATTAGAAAATGGAAATAAATGTTGAAGGATCAAAAGTTAGTCTTGATTATAGTGAGATAAGAAGGTTGGCCCAACACACTTCGTAAATATATTTCTCAGCAAGCTGATCTTTATGATATTAAGGTTCTAGAAATGTGGATGGCACCTGTTCATTAACACATCAGTGAGAATTTAGTTCCTCTGAAGACACAAAAGTGATTTGACTGATCATTTGATCAACACACATTGATACCTCCTTTGTGCTTAGTTCTATATAGGGTCCCATGATCTGTGGCTCCTGGTTTGCTTACCAGGAGTGAAAGTGAGGAATAATTTGCATTCTTATAATCTTTATTTAATAGTAATCTAAATGCACTGTGGTCTAATAAGTCAGCACCTAGTTAAGTTTACTTTAAGGGATACAGAATGATAGAGAGGATTTGTCATTAAGCCTCTCAGCTTTCTAGGAAAAACAGGTACGTAGAGTCTCAGTATATATATGAGTTGGTTATTTGAAGGTTTATTGTTTGAACTTTAGTTATGGATAATCATATAGTGACATTCATCAGAGTCCCTCTTAGAAACAGCCTATACCCCATTCCAGGAAAGTGAAGCTTTCTGAGGAGAAAAAATCTGAGGGAGAACTTGAATTCCCTTAGAAAAGGTGTCTCAGTCCATCAGAGGCATGAAATGGACTTAAATCTCTGAAGACAAATAGAAGCTCGCTGTAGAACATCACACAGACTACTCATTTGGAATGTGAGGGTTATGGTGAGGAGGAGGGCACAGCCCCAGGCCATAGGGGGCTAGACTGAGTGCCACACATTGTGGCAGAACCAGTCAGATGGAACCTCACTGCCCTCACAGTTACTGCCTACACAGCCACTGATGCGTGACTCTCTTGCTAGCTGCTTGCACTTGACCCCCACACTCTGGCAGGGCTTCTGAGGCCAACCTCCTCTGGCCTCTGTGTCTAAACCTACCACCTCTGTCCTAACCCCTGACCCCAGACCTGACTAACTCCTGGCCCTAAACCCAACTTCACCATGCCATGTACCCAACACAAGGAAGGCATTTTGACTGGAAACTGAAAGTAGAAGACATTTAGGGTTACTTTTTTTTGAAGGGTATTTATCTTTTTCTGGGGGAAGAGCTAGGCACAGTGGAGGCCTGGGCAGGGGTTGGGAGGGGGGCACGTGGCTCTGGATGTATTCAGTCAATACAGAGAAGCCTGGCTATGCCACTTGTTAGCCATTTCACTTTAAGCAACTTCCTTGTCATCTATACAATGTAGATCAATAACCAACCTATCTCAGAGAGTTACTGTTACGATTAAATGAAATGAATAAGCACCAAACCTAGTATATGGCACATAGTAGGGACTAAAAAAGAAATTCTAATTCTTGAATAAACTTTTTTTTTTCTTGAGTGTACAGCGAGTTTCAGAGGTAAATGAATCATCTTTACAATTGGAAGCTTAACATAAAGAAGAAGGAAGTAAACAACTAAATTTCTCTTGAAATTATTTTCCTTTACTAACTTGTCTTCTATTGTCTGTGTTCATACAAACTAGCTATGCCTGCAAAAATGTTTCCATGGCCAGTTCTTTTCTACATGTTTAAATTCCTAATTGTGCACACAATCTTAGTCACTATATTTTCATGTGCAAGCAATTAAGACTCATTTAACAGCCCTCCCTCTGGAAGGTTTTGTTCTCCATCTGCCATAAATCAGATTCCTTTAAGAACATGTTTGATTTTGAAACAATGTGAAAGTACTGTTCATTTTGTTCAAATTTCATTTATGTACCATTTTTTAAAGTGATGTAAATGGACAGCCACAGAAAGCTCAGCAGCTGGTCAAAACAAGACATCAAAGAAACCATTGAAATGGGGCAAAAAAAACACAACAACAACAAAAAAAACTAATATGCCAGGACAGAGCCAAATAAAAGCCATAGTCTGATAAAACATTCCTCAGACTCATTTTGCTCATATTTACTTTACAACAGATTTAAAATATGGGAAAATGGGAAAGTACCGCCCTTCCCAGTCTGAAGCTAACAGGATTGTATGTGAGGAAAAACAGTGAAAGAAGCCAGAAGGATAAAAACAGAAAAAGATTAAATTTGTAAGTGTTTTTGGAGAGACATGGTACTGCAGCTACACATTTAAATAATAATAACAAGACTCAAACTGATTTGTACCACACTTTTGTTCATTTAAAAACCATTGGTAAGTATTGTTCTCTCTTACCACAGGTGAAGTCCATGTTAGTGCGTTCTAACTTGCTTCTTTGGATTATCAAAAAGAAGCTAATGTTTGGTCAAATTAAGAGGGAAAAATAGTTATTAGGTTCTGTACTCCTTTGGCAGCACGTATCCTAAAATTGGAATGGTACAGAGAAGATTACCATGGCCCCTCCCCGAGAATGATATGCAAATTGGTGAAACATTCCATATTTTTTTAAAGAAAAAAGGATTATTAAGTTCTCAGCATAAGTGCGTGTGAACTAGCAACTAAAATGCAACAAAAATTTAAAAAGAAAAATATTTTTTCTTAAAGGTTTTGAAATTAAATGTCTCTATGTAGCCCACAGCAAATTGTTTCCTCTGCCTAAACGAACATCCCATTGTTTGGGGACTTGAAACAAATCACCCACATAGCTAATGCAGTAAATCCCCATTTATATATCAATAGAAAATTTTGTCCACCAGCTTCCTAAGGCTTTATAAGCTGAGTTGTTTTGATATCATTTGATGAAAGGTTCTGTAAAAGTTCAAAGTATTGTTGCTAATTTGGGCAGTCACACCTGCACATTTAAAATGCCTTTGTGCAAAGTGTAGCCCAATCTGCTTTCACATCAGACCTTCAAAGAAGGGTAGATTCATAAGTGTGACAGATCCCCTTAGGTGTTTCCCTACAAAGAAAAAGTAAAACGGAGAGAGCCACTCCCACCCCACCATCTTTGTCTCTTTGAGCCTGAGCATCAAATGGCACCTCTAAAAAGAAAAGCAGAGAAAAACGTTAGTACATCTCTTCTGGAGATCTAAAGCAAGATACGATACGGAAGGTCTTCTGGAAGAAGTGTTACCTAAAAATTATCAAATAGTTGTGAAGTAAACAGAAGGGAAAAATGGAAATGGAGGGAGACACACTTGAAGAGCAGCTGAGCTCAGAAATCACTGACATACAATGTCTGCTGCTAAAGGAGTCGGTTCCGTTTTAAGGTGTAATTAAGAGTCAAATGAATGTTGTGCTAGGCATTTAGGGTAGTGGTTCACAAACTTGTAGGTTCATTAGAATCACCTAGAAATCTTTTTTTTTAAATTTTTTATTAACATATAATGTATTATTTGCCCCAGGGTACATGTCTGTGAATCATCAAGCTTACACATTTCACAGCATTTGCCATAGCACATACCCTCCCCAATGTCCATAACCCTACCCCCCCTGCCTCCCAGCCACCCTTAGTTTGTTTCGTGAGTTTAGGAGTCTCTTATGATTTGTCTCCTTCCCCATCCCATCTTGTTTCATTTCTCTTCCCCACCCCCCACGACCCTCTGCCCTGCCTCTCAAATTCTTCATAGCAGAGCGATCATGTGATAATTGTCTTTCTCTGACTGACTTATTTCGCTTAGCATAATACCCTCTAGTTCCATCCACATCGTTGCAAATGGCAAGAAATCTTTTTAAAATTCCAGAGAATGAAAGAAGAAGATAGAAAAGTTTCAGAGACCAGTTAGAACACGATAGCTATGTCCAAGAATAAGGTCAAATAAAAGCCCTATCCTAGCAAAATAGCTAGATTGCAGAAATGTGGAGCAGGAGATTGTTGTAAATGATAAAAGAAAAGGTTTTATGGAATTCAGTAACTGGTAATCGTATGATTTTGAGTGGATGTAAAATGGTTCTGACAATATATGAACCCTTATGATCCTTGCTATTACATATAGCATATAGGATTATATATCAGATCAATATAGTTTGATACTTGAATTCCAATTTGTAATTTAAGGCTGGTTTATCTCAGTGCATAGATTATCTACATTTCATTTAGGAGAGTGATCCATATGTCAAATATTCTAGGAAACCAAAGTTCATAATCTTAATCATTTGAAATGAAAATGTTTGAAAGGTATTATGCTCATTCTTCACCTCCTGAAGGGATGCACTGAATGTAAGGAAATTATTTTTAGTGGCTCTCGTCATGACTGTATAAATCTGCTTTTATACTTCTTTGACATTCAAAAATGCATTTTAGAGCTAATGATCTGTGGACTTTCCCCCCAACATTTAAGGGCCCCAAACGTTGCTGCATTTTAACTTCTCATTTGCTGCTCCCAATGATTACCTCTTAACATTGTTAATGAACGTGACCTTAGTGGTCTCTTCTGATCTGCTGCTTCTTTTGCCTTGGACAACCAGAGTCCTAGCCATTGCATTAAGTCTGAAAAGAGAACAAATGAACTCAAAATAAAAGTGGGGATGGGGCCAATCCATCTCTGAGGTGGAGTTTTAGGATATTTCATGCATATAACAATACGTTTTTTTTCATTTTTTTCAATTTTAGTATAGTTTAATCACAAGGTTAATTAGTTTCAGGTGTACAACATAGTGATTCAACTTCTCCATATGTTATGCTATGGTTACCCCAAGTGTAGCTCCCATCTGCTGCCATACAATGCTATTACAATACCATTGACTATATTCCCTATGCTGTGCCTTTCATTCCTGTGACTTGTTCATTCCATAACTGGAAGCCTGTGCCTCCCACTCCTCTTCACCCATTTTGCCCACCCCCCCCAACCCTGTTCCCTCTGGTAGCCATAAGTTTGTTCTCTGTATTTATAAGCCTGATTCTGCTTTTTAACAAATAAGCTTTTAAGTGCATTTGTTGACTGTTCTGGGGCTCTTTGCGTCTATTTACTGGTATTGAATTGTAGCAGTACTTGGACAATTAATTTCTGGGTTAATAGGTTATTACTAAACTACTAGAGCTAATAATATTAATATTGACTTATCATCAAGCAATCAACAAAAACATGTTTAATTCTGTACTCTGGGTTTTAGGGAAATGGGAATGAGCAAGATGCAGTCCTACTTCCAAGAAATTAGCAAGATATAATTGTTCATATGAAAAAGATACCAAGAATCTTAAATACTCTCCAGGATTGTGTCACAGACAACAAATGTCTTAAGAATTCCAAAAGCAAAGATCACATTCAGAGAAGCAATAATACACCTTGAATGCTTTTCAAATACTTTAGAATAGTCAAATGTCCGTCCTGGTCAGACTTTGGTAATGGATGATCATTACCTAGCCACAGAGTTTTAGGATTGCTTCCAGCATCCCAGCAAAGTAGCCCTTTATAGGAACATTTGCTATTACAAAAGAGAGATGATCACTTGTGATTTATTTATTTTTTAAAAATTTACTTGTTTGAGAGAGAAAGAACACAGGTGGCAGGGAGGAGCAGACAGAAAAGGGGAGAGAATCTCAAGCAGACTCCCCACTGAGCACGGAGCCCAATGCAAGGCTCAGTCCCACAACCCCAAGATCATGACCTGAGCTGAAGTCAAGAGTTGGACGCCTAATCAACTGAGCCACCCAGATGCTCCTCACTTGTGATTTATTAATGTTCCGTCATCCTACATGTGACCCTGAACTTGCAAAACTTGTAGAAAGACCAATAACCCTCGTGTTTGGGAACCAGAGCTATAATCCCACCTCTGTCACTAGCTCCCTGTTTAACCTTGGGCCAGTAATTTAAACTGGTTTTCCATCTATAAAATGAAGATATTGGATTAGATGATGTCTAAAAATCCAACCAGCTGTTTCGTGTGTTCTTTTTTATTTTTTTTTAAATGCGTGCTTCTGATGAATTGCCTTTCTAAAATTATATTCCTATATAATTATATTTCCCTAAGAAGTGAATAAAAGATACACTGAGTCAGTGTCTGAATTCCACTTTTCCCAATATAGATCCTGTAGAGAATATCCGTGATACCCACCATTTGCTATTTTGAATTTTCAACAAAGAGTTAAAAGAAAATTCTGGCTTCCCTGGCTAGTCATCCTCTCCAGTTGGCAGAAGTCTTCGTGTGGACTTGATGGTTGCCTAGAGCAACAAAATATTAGGGACAGAAACATGTTCAGGGACTTGATTGTATAAGTGACTCAGAGCCGAGAGACCTTTCCCAGCTTGAATGGCGCCCATACTTAGCTAGAGTGGGTATTTGTCTCTGCCTGCCTGTGCCACTCCGCTGACTGGGAGGTGCCCGTAATTTTGCTTCCAAAATACAGAAGCCAAACTCCAAACCCGCAAGGAGGGGTTAACCGGTCAGAAGGCAATCTTCATTCAGCACGTCTCGCACATGAGAGATCATTGGGACTAGTAAATATAAACAAGATGAAGAGGCCGATTGTGGGCTTTGAAGAGCACATACCAAGAACATTATGAGAACTCAATAAAAATTCAATGCAAGAGCTACTCTTCAAAGCCAATTATCGCTTTCGAGTTAGGACAACCCACTGGAGGAGCTGTTCACAAAAATCAATACCCTTTTCCTTCTCTTTGTTGAAGCCAGACAGCTCTAACTATGCTCTGAGTTAAAACGTGAAGTTAAAAAAAAAAAGAAAAAGAAAAAAAAGGTTTTCTATTCCTGAACTCCTTAAGTCCTCAGGTCATCCCCTCCCTGTGCCATGAGTCTGGCTCCATAATACCAATTACTCCAGCTTGTTAAGGAAGTTATTAGCATCCAGAAGTCATGTCTATAGGTTCTAGTTAGTGTTGCCTGCAGCATGAAGTGAAGGGATGAGTATTAACCAAGTCTCGTTACCTGAAGCCCTCTGTCTTTAGCTATTTAACCAGGTTCCATCTTCTGTGTTTTCTTGGTGTTATTTTTATACCCAGTACACATTCTTCCCACTTGCACATGAACAAGGTCATTATGATAATAACAGCAATCATATACTTTCACTTTTTATCCTGAATGAATATTTATCGTGTGTCTTCAAGATCAGAAACTGGCCCTCTCGGTTTGGACATTATGGATTATAATGGCTTTTCTTTTGGAGCGATTGGAAATGTAGTCCTCAACTTACACAGTTTACTTAGTAACTCTTATCCACATAACCATAGCAGCTGTTTGGAAACATGGGTTCGGATCACTTGTTTGCAAATGTCTTTTTCCGTATAATCCTGAATGGAGTGGAACCCATATACGTTACTTGACATGCGAAACACATGTGACCCTGGCAGATGATTCGGCTGACCTTGAAAACTCCAGCTGCTTAGTCACTTTAAAAACAAAGCAATACAAGTGATTTACTAGGCTTGGGCTTAGATCATTTTATGCCGACCGATGGGAATTCTGACCCTTCAGGGAAGGAAAAAGAAATGTGTAAGACAGTGGAAATGTGTCATGCTGGGTGTTAATGTGGTCATTAATTTTAGATTTCTTTACAAAAAGTGCGGAGATGACTGCTTGCCGTCACAGGAAAAAAGCAATAACATCCCTGTGGCTTTCTTGTATTATTTATTTGTTTGTTTGTTTGTTTATATTAACATATGACGTATTATTTGCCTTAGGGTACATGTCTGTGATTCGTCAGGCTTACACACTTCACAGCACTTACCATAGCACATACCCTCCCCATTGTCCATAACCCTATTCCCCTACCTCCCAGCCACCCTTAGTTTGTTTCGTGAAAACTTCATGAAGAAATCTAAGTTTTAACTTTTGTTTTCTCTCCTTTCAAATCATGAGCAGTCTGTAATCTCCTAGAAAGACCAAAGCTTCTTTGCTTTTTGTAAAATGTGTTCCCTGCTTGGCATTAGGTGGTGGAGGATTAACATTCTCTTCCAAGGCTGCCTTCTAATTGTTCCAGTCACTATGTGTGCACACTATTATAGCTGGACTTTGGTTCAGCTGGAATGAAAGAGACTGAAAAGTAACGCTTTAGTCGAGATAGAAATTTATTTCTCTTCCCAGTAAAAGAGACCTAGAGTGGGCAGTCCAGGGCTGGTGCGGCTGCTCTAACATGGTTAGGGACCTACGATTTTTTTCAGATAATTCCTCCACCATATAGGCTTTGCCTCCATGGTCCAAGATAACATCGAGAGAGCTCTAGCCATCACACCTAAATTGCCAGCGGTAGGACAGAGGATGAGAGGAAGAATAGCACTTCCCCTCCCTTTGGGAGAGAATTCCCAGAAACCCCACATAATGCTTCTATTTATATCTCCTTTGGCTCACTTAGACACCTGCCACATCTAGGTGCAAAGGACACTGGGAAATAGATTATGTTGTCTGGCAATCCCCTAATTAGGGGATTTCAGTCTCCTTTCCTCTCCTTCTTGCCTACTCAGGCTCTCTCTCAAATTCCGTGCCATCCTGATCTCCTTACACCTCACAGGAAAGACCCAGCACTGTCAGTTTCAGAATCTGCCTGCTTCGTTTCCTTATCTAAACTCTTGGCAGGAAAAATCCCACATGACTTCAAACTGAAATTCAAGTAAATTCAAGGCTCTCCCCCCTGTTGGATCCTCAATGCCGCTTGACACTTTTTCTTTGCTCAGTGCCCTCTCTCACTTCCCTTGGTGCTTATTCTGAACTTCCTTCCCTTTGTCAAGCCTCCTGACCCCGCAGCTGCTCACCCCCTTGCAGCAAATGGCTTTACTTGCTGCCTAATGAAGAAACTCACTGTGAGGCTATGAACTTCCTCAGGTCTGCATCCTCTCATTGACACCCATACCCATCCTTCTCTCCCTTTTGGTCTCAGCAGCTGATGTGTCCCTTCCCTTCTCTGCTCTACGTCTGCCTCTGCATCTGTGCCTTGGGCCCTCTCTTCTCAGTACTTCCAGGACCTTGCTCCAGCTTTTTCCTTTCTTTCCTCACATCTGTGATCTCTCCTTTTCTTCTCCCTCTTTCTCTATTCATGTCTCTTAGTCTTAAAAACAACACAATACAAAACAAAACAATAGGGAAGCCCAGTGAGAGACCCCCTGTTGATCCCTTAGCTCGTTCTTTTTTCCCTACTTGGCTGAGCTGCTTCCCTCCTCACTTTCCAGGCACCGCCCAAGACACAGTAGGCAGACTTTCTCACACACCTCTGCTCCCACCACCCTCACCAATGGTGTCCAGGGAGCTCCTTTTGCCTTCTCTGCCCTGATCTGAGAGATCTTCTGAAACCTTCTCCTTGTTCAATTACTCAGTAAGCCTTTATTCAACCCAGATTTATTAGGAACCATTCTTTCCCAAATGATTTTACTTTCTTCTTGCTGCTCCAAATACTCTTTCTCACACTTTCTCTTTTTCATGATCTGTCTTCCTCCCCTCCTCAAACAGGAGTATTCGAGATCTGGCTGATTGCTCTTCTCATTCTTTGCACTCTCTAGATGCTTTCACGTACCTCTGTAGCTTTATTTCCCAAACTCTGGTGATTCCCCAAACTCTGTCTCTGCTCAGACCTCCTTCCTGATTTCAGACTCGGGCAAAAGCCCAGTGCCTGACGACATTCCACCGCTTACATACAGCATGTTTGGGGCGCCTGGGTGCTCAGTCTAGTGAAACATCTTGATTTGGGCTCAGGTCATGGTCTCAGGGTCCTGGGATCGAGACCCATGTCAAGCTCCATGCTCAGTGAATCGTCTGCCTGAGAATCTCTCCCTCTTCCTCTGCTCTTCTCCTTGCTCGTGTTCTCTCTCTCTCTCTAATAAATAAATACATACATACATACATACATACATACAACACGTTCAAAACTGGATTCATAGTTCTTTGCAGGTCTGTTCTTCCTGTCTCAATTAAGAGCACTTTTAGCCTAGACTGACAGTCGGACATCATACACCTCTCCGTCAAATAAATAACTCTATTTTTATTTTACTTGCTAAATATTTGTCAAATCTGTGCTCTCCTCTCCACCCCGCTGATCCTTCTCCAGTTCAGGTACTCCTCAGCACTGTAGTAGTCCCTGAAATAGTATTTTGAAACTGTCAGTTGCATTTAGCATGCTATAAAAAAAATATGATAGAATTGAATAGGTAGTAATAGAATGTAAAGTGGCATCTATAGAATCAAGGATGAATATCATTTTATGACATACGCACACACATACACGAACTCATAGCCATTTTACCATGAAAATATATCCTACTATATATCAAAAAATTTGAGAACCACTTTCTTAAATGGTCTATCTCTGGTGTACTCCCTTTGGCTCTGCCTTCTGCAGTGCAACCAAATTGATATAGTTGAAAATTAGTCTGAAAATGGCACTACTAAGCTTAAAACCCTTCTGCACCTCCCATCAGCCACCAGATAAAATCTCATCTCCTCAGCGGTGATATACGGGACCCACCTGACTCTTCCAACGGCAAATTTCTTCCACCCATAGATGCCATGTTTCAAAGCTCTCCGCATTTGCTTGTTTTCTTCTCTCCATTAGAACTGACTTTCCTCTCTTAATTGCCTGACTCACTTCACCTCATTCTCTGGGTAAGGTGACACCTGAACCAAGGACTGCCCTCTTCCCCAGACTGGGTCAGGACCTTCTCTGTGTTTCTATAACCCTCAGACCTACCTCCAGCATAACTCTAATGAAATTTTTTTAAAGCTTCATTTATTTATTTGAGAGGGGAGAAGGGGCCAGGGGAGAGGGAGAGAATCTCAAGCAGACTCCCCACCGAGCATGGAGAGTGCTTGATCTCAGGACCCTGATATCATGACCTGAGCTGAAAATAAGAGTTGGACATTTAACCAACTGATCCACCTAGGTGCTGCCCCTCTAGTAAAATTGTTCTAAAAATTAGTTTATGCCTCTTTATTCCCAAACAGCCTGCCCAGTAATATGCCAGTTCTTTTGTTGTGTCTTCATGGTGCAGGGTATGGTGCTAGAACACCATCATGATCGACTCGTGTGTCCCATAGTCCCGGAGTCAGGAGGTCCTTATACTTCTCATAACATCTTAAAATGGCTATTAAGTAGAATCTGGAGGTCAAACATAGGGCAGTAGAAGCCAGTGTTGCAAACTGTTTCTCTGACACAAGAAGGAAAGTGGAATAAAACTGCCTCTTAACCCCTTTGACAGAAGGGAAAAACTTGAAAGAAGGAAAGGTTGGATGACGTCCATATTGTCATACCTCAGAATCAAATGAGGAAAATGTGAGAAGCAGTACCAGTACTGACCAATATTTTAAATAAGTCCCATGGTCCTCCAAAAGGGCATGTTCATATGAAGAAGATGAAACTCCTTTCGGTTTATTCTGAATGGCATTTAAGAGTAGTCTTACTCACGGTCTGTGAGCATGCCATTTATCCAGCTTTGTGGAAATACTAGGGAGGCATGTCTGAGACTGACAAGTACTCAACTCCGTGCCAAGTGCACTTGGAGCATTTGTGTGATGAATGTATAGAGTTTTTTTCCTTCTGATTTGGGCTGTGGCTTCATTTCTTCTCCCTAATATAAGAATAGATCTCTTTGATACTTTTATCATACTTTACCCATGGCTCCACTTTTCTCTTTCTTTCCTTGAGAGGGTAAGAACAACTTCATAATGCATTCCTTTTATGGGTTGGGCCAATTCCATTGTGTTGTTTTATGGTCTTGTGGTTAAAGCTGCCTCGGTACTCAATACTAGCCCTGGACCATGAGACTAATGAGAAAAGCAAAATGACTTCAAGTAAAAGGAAGTGGTTCATGTCATAGAGAGAAACTTGGAAAGATGCACCACCAAGAACACTAGGTGCTCTATTCTCCCTACAGGCTACAGCTGGGTTCGCACATTTCAAAATAAGCGGTCAATTCATTCAGTTCCATCAAACGGCTAGTCAATACAATAAGGGCGAAGGGAAAAGAAATGGATTTTTCGGATGACTGGTTTAACATCATGTAACCTTGATCTTACTCATTTCCGATGAATAATTTCAATTATCTCTCTCTCTTTTTTAAATTTATCTATTTGACAGAGAGAGAGAACACAAGCTGGGGGAGTGTCAGGCAGGGGGAGAGGGAGAAGCAGGCTCCCCGATGAGCAGGACTCAATCCCAGGACTCTGGGATCATGAACTGAGCCTAAGGCAGATGCTTAAAGGACCTCGCCACCCAGGCACACCTGAATAATTTCGACTCTTAAAGAAATACAACCTACTGCAGGTTAGTTTAATACAAAAATACATTTAAAAAGGTATTCTTATTTATCATGTACTGGTTTTTCCAAAATGTCATGAAAACAGGTAGAAATAATAGAGTGGGCTTAGAAACTTGGACTATAATATGGGAAAAGAAAGGTTACAATCATTAGGAAAAATTCACTTCTTTCTCTTTCTTCTGTCCAAATCTCTCTCCTTCCGACTTACTCCATCTTGTTCTTTCCTTCGCCTTTCTGTTTCCCTTTCTTTTAACCTCACTCATAGTAACACCGACTCTGTGCCAAGCCCTGTGCTACGACAACACACAAGATCATACTGGATTCTCCCAACCCCGTGAGGTAGAATTATTGTACCATTTTACAGAAGAACAAGTTGAGGCTCATAGTCATTATTTCCCATAGTTATTATTCCAAGAAGTTGTACAACTGGGATCCCAACCCTGGCGGTTACAGTTCAGATTTTACACCCCGAACAGAACACTGTGTTTCTTTGCTCTCATTTCATGGCTGTTTATTTTTGTTTCTTCCATATTCTCTCTATTCTCATGTTCTCCCCTGCAGTCTCCTGCACTTCTTTCATTATATACTCTGACTCGTTTTTTCCTACTCTCTTCTCTGCCTCCTTCCCTTGTTTCTATTGATGTCCTGTATCTTATCTAATGTTGCTTTCCTTACCCTCCATACCCTGTTAAGTCCAAGCTCCCAGAACTCGTCCCCTTCTCCCCTCGTGACACCTTCTCATTCCTCATGGCGACATCTCCCAGCCCGAGACCCTGCCCCTGTGTCATTCTTGACAGCTGCCTTCCCAGCATCTGTGTGTGAGATAGGAGTGGGGTGTGGTTTGGTGCACAAGATAGAGCAAGGGTATGTTCAAGAAGAGCCTGGACCACTCTGCTGTCATGCACAAGAAGTGCCGTTCGTGATTCTAAAGCGATCATGGAAGGGAATTTCATTGCTGCCAGAGATATCCCAAGTTAGGTTTCTGTTGAACTCCAGATGGTCTCTCGTGACTCGAAAAAGAAGATGCATCTTGCTTAGATCACTACCAGGAAGTGAGCACCAGGGAGCAAATAGAAACCAACTCTAGGACTATGAGAGCCAAGACAAGTAGAATTCCTTTGTCTAATTGCAGTAAATGCTGAGGGGTACACCATGATGTACTACTTTGAAAATAATTATATCTTGCTTGAGTGACCATATTTTCAAACAGCCAGTACAAGGCAGAAGAGTTTCATTTCCCTGAGTCAAGGCTATTAGGTAAGTTTTCCTGGAACCACTCATAAGAGTTCCAAGAAAGAACTCCAGATTCCCAGGCTATTGGCAAAGAGTGGGTGTCTTGACACAGTACTTCACAAAGGTCCCGCATCAGCATATAGTAGCATTCCCATCAGACTGGCTTAGTTATCAGAAATAACTAGATCACAATAAATGTCATTCTTACAAGGATTAGGGTGTAACAGTTTTGAGGAAATATCATAGTTCTAGAGAGCTACAACCTCATCTTTTGCTCGTAGGACATAGGGCATCTTTCTTGAGACTCTGCCATCTGTTTATTTGTTTGCCTATCTGGTGCCTTCTTATTCTGGACCCACTTCATCCGCTCTTCATGCTCTCTGCGTGTTCATTGTCCCCACCTGCAGTACGGCCTGCCATAGCTTTTCTAACTCTGACTTGACTTCAGAACACCAAAACAGATGGATTTGTTTTTTTACTTCTCCTGACACCAGTTACCTTGTTTGCCATGTCTCACTGACAAATAGTTAAATAGAACTTACAGATTTACAAGTAAATTAGACAATTTTTTACTCTAGGCACATATGAAATAAGCCATTGTTACTATTGAGCCCATGAATTGGTTGCTTTGGGGTTAGATCTCTAGACCTGGTCTATTTAACATTTTAGACAATATTCTTTTAACAAGTAATTTTTTTTATTAACACATAATATATCATTTGTTTCAGGGCTATAGTTCTGTGATTCATCAGTCTTATACAATTCACAGCACTCACCATAGCAGATACCCTCCCCAGTGTCCATCACCAGGCCATCCCATCCCTCCCACCCCCCCACCCTCCAGCAACCCTCAGTTTCCTGAGATTAAGAGTCTCTTATGGTTTGTCTCCCTCTCTGGTTTCATCCTGTTTCATTTTTCCCTCCCTTCCCCTATGATCCTCTGTCTTGTTTCTTGAATTCCTCAAATCAGTGAGATCATATGATAATTGTCTTTCTCTGATTGACTTATTGTGCTTAGCTTAATACCCTCTAGTTCTATCCACATCGTTGTAAATGGCAAGATTTCATTTTTTGATGGCTAAATAATATTCCATTGTATATCTATATACCACATCTTCTTTATCCATTCATCTGATATCTAGGCTCTTTCCATAGTTTGACTGCAGTGGATATTGCTGCTATAAACATTGGAAGGCACATGCCTCTTTGGATTACTACATTTGTATCTTTGGAGTACACTACCCAATAGTGCAATTGCTGGGTCATAGAGTAGATCTATTTTCAACTTTTTGAGGAACCTCCATACTGTTTTCCAGAGTGGCTGCACCAGCTTGCATTCCCACCAACAGTGTAGGAGGGTTCCCCTTTCTCCACATCCTCGGCAATACCTGTTGTTTCCTGACTTGTTAATTTTAGCCATTCTGAGTGTGAGTGGTATGTCACTGTAGTTTTGATTTGTATTTCCCTGATGCCAGGTGATGTTGAGCAATTTTTCATGTGTCTGGCCATTTGGAGGTCTTCCTTGCAGAAATGTCTGTTCATATCTTCTGCCCATTTCTTGACTGGATTATTTGTTCTTTGGGTGTTGAGTTTGAGAAGTTCTTTATAGATTTTGGATACTAGCCATTTATCTGATATGTCGTTTGCAAATATCTTCTCCCATTCTGTCGTGGTCTTTTGGTTTTGTTGACTGTTTCCTTTGTTGTGCAAAAGCTTTTTATCTTCATGAAATCCCAATAGTTCCTTTTTGCCCTTGCTTCCCTTGCCTTTGGTGATGTTTCTAGGAAGAAGTTGCTGTGGCTGAGGTTGACGAGGTTGCTGCCTGTGTTCTCCTCAAGGATTTTGATGGATTCCTGTCTCACATGGAGGTCTTTCATCCATTTTTTTTGTGTGTGTGAGTCTATTTTTGTGTGTGGTGTAAGGAAATGGTCCAGTTTCATTCTTCTACAAGTGGCTGTCCAATTTCCCCAACACCATCTGTTGAAGAGACTATCTTTTTCCTGTTGGACATTCTTTCCTGCTTTGTCGAAGATTAGTTGACCAAGAGTTGAGGATCCATTTCTGGGCTCTCTATTCTAACAGGTTTTTGAGAGTATCCATGTGCCAGAGCTAAGCAGGGATCTTGGGATACAAAAATGATAGAAAGCTGCATTATCCCTGTCCTGAGTCCCTCTAATCTGGGAGCCAGGAGAAGGAAGATAGACATTAATCAGATAATCATAGTACAAAGTATAAAATCCCAAACTGAAGCATGTGATATGAAGGAAAAACTATGAGAGGGGCAGACCAGAAGAAGCCCAGCCTGCCCATGCTGCTGGAATCTCCTGCAAAAATAAATAATCATGTCTAGCTGACTGGATCTTCCGAGAAGAATCCAGGGGCATGTAAGCCAATCAACCAGAATAAGCAAGTTTATGCCAAAGCCTTTTCTTCTGTTGCTGTACTCAGTTTGCCATGACTCTGTGGCAGAACTTGAAAGGTAGAATCAGCTTCTTTGCTGTTCTCCCACCCGGAAAAGGTATCTTTCTTTGAAAGACGGGTGCTGGCTCCTTTTTCTCCTCTTCCTTCACCAGCACAACTGTAACATCTTCCTCCCAGATCTAACACCCCGAATTTGGACCTCCCAAGTGGAGGGACTCTAGACTAATCCATTAAGTCTGCTAGATTTTCAAAACACTCATTCGCATTTGGATGCCTGGGGCCTCTCATGCAGCCCTGGCTGAGCTCATTTCCGTGCCTACATTTTAAACCCTTAGACTCAGGATTTCAGAAGAAGACTTTCAGATAATTGCTTAGATGGTACAATAAAGATATCCAGGTTAAAAGAGAAACTATGTACTAATGAGCCTGCTGCTCTTTGCAAGGCCCAGCAATGGGGAACCTCCCTTTCAGACAACTTTGCCAAGACACTGGGAGTTGTAGTTATACTTGGTCACAGATCTATTGACAAGAAACATTTAAGGGAGGTAGGAAGAGAGGAAGTTTATTCTTTCAACAAACCTGCGCAACCACAGAGAATCATCCCTAGGAGCCCAACGTAAGAATTTTAAGGACTGTTTTCTTTCAGACTCTGAAATTCTGCTGAATCTCTATCCTAGTATCACTCAAAGTCTTCACAGCCTCCCTTTGTCCCTAGGCTATAGCTTGTGCCTGGAATTCCTACTCCAAGGTTGGCCTGTGGTATTTTTAATAGTGTTGTTTGAAGCTGCAGCCAGCTTCCCCAGGGTTTGGGAGTTAAATGGAATACGGCAATGTGGTGCACTGTAATAGTTCTTGGAGGAATGTCAGGACAAATTAAAATCCAAATAAAATAGCACCTGAAAGAACCTGGTCCCTTAGTAAAAGAACTTAACACTATGGAAGGATATTGACCCCTAATTCTTGTTGTTTCTGTTGACCCCTATATGCTTGAGAGGCAATGTTTACTATTGACCAAACTGAGTTTGGCATCAGTTTTGGAATCAAATGCAGAGTGTACACTCACATCCACTGTTGTTTGCCCATCTACTTTGTCCATGTTTGCTTTTATGTCTAGTTAAGCCTGAGGATGTGTGTTAGTTTAAGAGAAAAGGGTACTCTTGAAGAAAGGGGGCGGATAATTAACACCTTTGTGCAAAGCACCAAATTCTATGAGCTGATGATTACCAAGTTTGGGCAATGATTAGTACCGCTGCTACGAGAATAGGTCTAGCATCTCTTACACATAATCCCGGTGCCCAGGCCCACACTGAGCAGAAGCATTATAGGATTCAACAGCCTAATATTGGTCAGCTTTTCTTGGGAACAATAAACATCATCAGAAAAATAAAAAATAAATAAATAAATAAACGTCATCGGTGTATTTGAACCACATGAGGATTAGAGCAACAGAAATATTTTTCCTGCTATTTAAAACAAAACCAATTCTTAAAAAAAATTGTACACATATTATACTTTACACATATATATGAATTTATATATTTATATATATATTTATATATGTACATTTACATTTGTATATACATATTTATTTACATTTATATGTACATTTAAAACCATTTACTAAAACCAAATACAGATCATATATATATTTATATATTCAGGACGCCTGGGTGGCACAGTTGGTTAAGTGACTGCCTTCGGCTCGGGTCATGATCTCGGAGTCCCGGGATCGGGTCCCATATCGGACTCCCGGCTCTGCGGGAAGTCTGCTTCTCCCTCTGACCTTCTCTCCTCTCATTCTCAGTCTCTCTCTCTCTAATAAAAAAAAAAAAATTTTATATACAGACATATATGTACATATATACTATTCAAATATGCACACATATATCCTATTCAAATATGTACATATAGATGTCTATATGTGTATATATATTTACTAAAAATAATATATTTACCAAATAAATATAATAAATAAATAAATGGTAATTATTAATTAGCTATTAAATAATTTTAGTCATTAAATAATAATCAATAATTAGTTATTAAATAACAAACTAAATAAACTAAATAAAACAATAAACTAAATAATAAATAAATTTACTAAATAAATTTACTAAATAAATACAAATATATATTTACTAAAACCAAATATAGATCGTATATCTAATATATCATAGATATTAGATATAGATATCTATATATTATATATCTATAGATATAGATACATATGATCTATATATGGTCTTAGTAAATGGTTTTATTTCCAGTGAATCTTTATTTAGAGGCCCATTGAGTGACCTATCATCTGTGGAGTTCCTTTTAAAAAGTGTTCATTGGTGATGGATTTATTCTGGGGAGAACAAGTTATATATAAAATACAATTAATACCTAATTAAAGTAATAACACTCTACGTGTATTGAGTGCTTATTATGCAGGGGCTGGGCTAAGCTTCCTGCTTGCCTTGTTATTTCTTCCTCCTCATACTGTGTGAGAGACAGGTCTGTCATTGTCATTTCCACGGGACAGAGGAGACCACAGAAGCTTAGAGCAGAGGAGTGACTTGAGGGGAATAACATTCGAGGAGTTACAGTGAGAAGAAAAAAGCCTCCTTCAGTTCAACTGAAAAGTCTTATTGTTTTTTTCCCACCTTAAATTTTTTTTTTCCTCTACTCTCAACTGAAATAAGGTCACCAACCCTATACATTATAGAAAGAGGACTCTAAAGTCACTGCCACCAAAATCCCAACAAAGTCAGCAATTCAGGAAAATGCGTACTTTTTTCTAATTGAGAGTACTTCCAATAATGACATGACTAAATCATCAAGATTACGGGCCTGAGTACCAAATCATTCCTGTACTAAGAAAAACAGGAAATAACTCAGATATAAATGATGAAAGTGGCTGCTGAGTTAGGAAGACATTTGAAAATCCCCTCATAACGATAAATCACACCCTAGGGCCTAATACAACTTAGTGTGGGTGATATTCATAACTGGTCCTCTTACTTGAAGGACTGTGGAGACAGTCAAATGGGAAGGTCAAGAAAACACTATTCAAATGATAGAATTTTATGGAGAAAAATAATTACCATATCTCCTTATACATGGTTGGAGAGAACAGAAACTTTGGCAAAAGAACCAATGATATGATATATAGTTATTAAGTTAAAGCTCTTTTGAGTTTACCATAGAAATGTCTTAAAATCTGATTTAGGATTTTGGAGACAAAATCAAGACCTTAAGAAATTCTTAAATGCCATTTATTTAGAGAAGTGTTAAAAGAGTAGAGATTTAAACAGTTTCACAACTTGTGGTTTTCAGGGGTCAAAGTCAAGATGACACTGTAGATGACTCACACTGCCCAGCTCACTGGAAAATGTAGGCAACTTTGACAAGCAGTGAATTTTATCAATTTTATTCCCAAACAGTCCATCTTAAGAATGACTTGAGGGTTTAGACAATATTTGTGTTTTAAAAAAGTCTCTTCCAGATCAACTGAAAGCTCTTAATAGGTATTTCTTTTCCACTTTTCAAAGTACCTCTCTCTCCTCTCAACTGTACTCTAAGAATGTATTTTTTATTGTTGTGTGGTAAGGAATATTTGAGGGGCACCTGGGTGGCTCAGTTGTTAAGCGTCTGCCTTTGGCTCAGGTCATGATTCCAGGCCTGGAATTGTGCCCGCCCCCCCACTCAGGGGGAAGCCTGCTTCTCCCTCTCCCGCTCCATCCCCACTTGTGTTCCCTCTCTGGCTATGTCTTTCTCTGTCAAATAAATAAATAAAATCATAAAAAAAAGAAAGGAATGTTTGAAATAGGAGTTGCAGAGACATGCCATTTTTCCCATTGGCCTAGTACTGCCGGGTACCCCTAATTGTTGACATTATGGCCAGAGGTATGAAAGAGTTGTTCAAGGGGAGTACAAGTCTAACTTAAATATACTCTTTTCAACATTTCTATTTATTTTATCAAGGCATATATATATATATATATATATATATATATATATATATATATTTTTTTTTTTTTTTTTTTTTTTTTTTTACTGAGGATATAGAGTCCTAGGCAATTGTTTTCTGCAGTGTTTCTGTAGAGATCCTTATCCCTTTACATTATCAGGCTCCGTCCTGCTGCTGTGCTCCTGGCCGAGACAGAGTCTGAATAAGAAGAAACTCTCCAAATCCAATTTGGAAATAAAAGAATCAAAACTCTTTCAACAATTTGCCCTGGACCGTGTTATTTGATTTAGAAGAAAGTGAGTCAGACCGTTGCCATTTCTTGATGAAATAACTATCTCATTTACGACTTTAAGGAAATGACCCTCTTCAGTGGCTTTGAAAGTGTTACATTTCTATCCCAAGCTACTTGTAGTGATTACCCCTCAGACCCAGGACTTTGTTTACAATTGAAAATATTTGTAGTAAATAATAGATTCTCATGCTTCAAGATGCAAAATTGAAAAGGGTTTCAAAAATCTAAATGTGAATTGTATTAGAGAAGCACATTTCATGCATATACAAGGAAGATAGGAATTTTCTAGCAACCTTTTAAAAATACAATAGGAAATGTTTAATCTTAGTAGGTTAATATTTTGAAAGATATCAATAGGGAAAGAAAGCTTCCTGTGGTTTCTCTAGTTATTTTTCTTAATAAGAACAGGATTTTGTTTTTCAAAACCTAATAAACTTGTCTTCAAAGACATATTTAAAATTTTTCTTGTGTTTTTAAATATATTTATGCCCATTGGAAACAATGCATAATTTGCCTAAACATGGAATTATGTAAATGGAATCAGCAGTTTTCAATTAGGACTTGAAAATATTAGATATAGGTAGCCTTTATGGCAATCAGGCATGCTTTGACCCTTTGACTCTGGCATAGCATTTTTCTTGATTTCAGTAGATTTCTTATATCTCTAAGAAGGACCTGTACATTCTTGGTAGGAGAATGGAAAATTGCATCTAAAATTCATTCATTGCAAATCTGATTTTTTATAAAATCCGACAGGGAAGATAGTTGTACATTTTTTGTAACCCAAGGTGGTCAGTAAATCTCATAGGGTTATTTTTTATCATCTCTGTTGAACAGAGATGAAAGCAGCTGCCCCATGACTTTTGTCTGTATGCGCACAATTCCAGAGAAGTACTGAGAATGAGAAGAAGCATGAGAAAGTAGGAAGAACATGAGATTTGGAGTCTCTCACGCCTTCCTAATTTATGTGCCTGGTGAATTCAGGAAAATTACTGGGCCTCCATGAGTCTCATTTCTATCACCTGTCACACAGAAATGGTGATAATACCATGTGTTATTACAAAGATTAAATGAGACTGTATGGAGAGTATGCAACACACAAAAAGCATGCAACAAATACACCTTTGCACTTGAAAATGGCCTTTCCATTCTATATACCCTTTATTTTCTTTAGAGTTCAAAAAAAACCTCTTCTGTATTTTCTAATGTATCTTAATGGGTATATATTCTATAATAAAAAACAAGACATTACTTTAACATCTCTTTAAAAGAGGAAGAGCATGTATAAAATAACAAAGTTGCTCCTGGGTAAGAATTTTTAAATTGTTTAACAGAGAGGATCTCTAAAAGGGGAATCCGAAGACCTGTGTCGAACATGTAAACCATTTAAGTCATCACCCCAAATTAGTTAACTTAACTGGGATGATACTTGGTTTGGACATGATTTGTCTGCCACCTGTGAAGCAATTTATTTTAAATTGTCATTTTCCTGCCTGTCCACTTGATTGCAAGCTGCTGCAGGACAGACTTCCTTATACCCGAACTTCATCAAACTCCCTGGCGGCTCAATGTAAACTCTATACACTGTCAGTTCTCAACAAATGCTTGCTTAAGACTGATAAAGCCCTGTTGTATACAGTCCATTCACGATAAATCTAATTTTAACAGCTGACATATCACAAAAATCAATATTCAAAATGCCACTCATCTTGCTGCTCATCAACATCTAATGAATAGCATTCATTGATTTATTTTTCTTTGCTTTCTGAGGACACACGCACACACACCCTATTTTTCACTCTGTTCCCTCTTGTCTTTTCTGAATATACCATTTACAGCCTTCTAGTTCATCTGGGAATGTAACTGGGTGTGAAATAATGGGCTGTTAGAGCTGAAAAAGATCTCACCGATCATCGGTGCAGGGTCCGTTTGAGAGTTAAGACTCGTCTCGGTACTCAGTGGTCACAGCTGGTCTGTGGCCAGAACTCACATCTCCTGACTCACAGCACACTTGGTTTTCTTAAGAAGGCAAAGAACAAAGAAAAGGATTTTGTTTCTCTTTACCAATAATAGAAAATTAGACTAATAAAGTCATAAAAGATGTTTCCCTTTTATAAACCATAGAGCAAATCCTGATGGTTCTTTTTTTTTTTTTTGGATCTGTGATCTTTAAAACATGTGGCTAATCGCTATAATTGGATTAAGTGAAAACATGTGATTATGAAAGAGCTGAAGTACTTTTGCCCTAGTCTGCATTGCTAGCCAACTTCAGAGTAGAGGTGCACACACTGGAAGAGCGGTGAACCAACATCAACCCTCTGGAATTCCCATGACTCAGTTGATCTTTCCCAAGTTCAAAGACTGTCAATTCACTAGTGATTGTAAAATCCAAGTCAACTGGAGGATCAAATGGTTTTTACAAGATGTCATTTGAAAGAGATAATAGTAAACAACACTGGAAGCGCATAAATTGAATTATTGCTTAAGTACCCATTTGCTTAATTAGGTGGAGTATTGGAATGTTTGCTTTATCATTTCACAATGCTATGGCTAGTATAAGATATATTTTGTAATGCTATATTAACTATCATATTTATTGAGTACTCACTATTTTCCGGACACCCCTAAGCTTTTCATGT
>CM052809.1:38106559-38121585 GCA_028533885.1 Nasua narica
GGGGAAACTGGAGCAATGGCCACGCATCTGTGCAAATGGCAAGGTCCTGCAAAGTATCTGCTCTTCTGGGAGATGACAAATCTCTTAACTAGGGAATGCAATCTAGTGCTTTGTAAATGCTCGCTGCCTTGATTCCAGTCAGTATTGGGCTCCGTCTTATTGCTCTTAAGTTTACTGATGTCAGTTTGGGACCGAAGTTTTTGTGTTTGACTGGAAATGCATCAAAATCGACTATGAAATTATTTTAGTTTTTATTAGTAAATGAAGAAATTTGAAACTTGATTAATATTTCATAAAACAGAAAAGTTAATGCTTTAAATTGCTACTCTGAAATAGATGTGATCTCTATATAAATAATCATTTTGCTGAGAGTGTATTATTTAAATAGTTTATAGCTTAACTTAGTTTTTGCTCTGTGAAAATTTAGGAAGCATTTTATCTGAAAATGGTATCAATGAATAGTCCTAAACTTTTCTACGATTTTGGAAAACCAAATTATTGACTTCTTGTTTGTTATCTCCTCTTAATCTCAATCCTACAACCTGAGACCTTGATATTTCAACATGCAATGACAAGCAGAAGATATTAATCAGTTGATCCATGGTTATAGTGATAAATGATTTAATGAGGAATGAGCCAGAACTCACTCTGGAACTAAAAATCTCAAAGGCATGAAAGAGGATGGTGGTAGGAACCAAGAGTTGGCTAGCCAAGTCAGCAATGCACATTTGAGTGCCCACAGGGGCTAGGTTTCACAGGCATTCTTCCTGGACTGACTCCTTTCCTGGAGCAAACAAAAAGGGTGGGTTGTGCAAGGTAGCACATGTCTTCCATAAAATCCACGGGTCGGCTTGGAAATGCTTCAGTGGCACTGTAAGTGTTCAGCAGGGAAAATTCAGATTCTCTTATGATCATCATGTGATGCGCCAGAGTCATGACCATTTCACTGTCATGGAACACAGCAGAGCTTGCTGTGTGTAGACTGAATCCTACTATTCTGATACCTGAAGAGGGTGGTTTGATTTGGATCAGTAAAGGAGGTATGAATCTGCATTAACCAAAGGAGGGACCTCAAAAGCCTTTACTTAGAGTCTGTCAGCTATTATGGTTTGGTTAGATGTCACTGGGTACACAGTAAATCAAATTTAGGCATCAACTATGGGTTTATAATCTAAAATCTGTCTTGTCCTTGTAAATCAGTTGAAAACTGTCTTGCAAGGAATGGGCTGTAGGTCATCTCTTTAGAGACAGAAGGCCAGTGATGCCTTCACACCTGCTGGTCAACTGCTTGCCTGCCACAGGTTTAGATGGTGACACCCACGTGACCATGTCTGAAGAAAGTGTAAAGGCATTCTACAGTTTCTTGTTTGCCTTTTAAAGGTCTTGACTGAATTTCCTGGATATTTGGGACTAAAAAGTTGGGGAATGACACCAGTAATCTCATGCCTCCTGTGAGGCTGAGACTTTCCAAAGAGGAGGTGACCTTACCTATCAGTTACCAAATGCCAAAAGCCCCCCGAGGTTGTTGAGGTCAGGGCGGTATTCTGTGGTCATGGAGCATGGAAGACATGTTTGATAACGAACAAATACCTCAAGTGCACCCTCCGATTCCACGTGCCACATCATCAGTTCACTCCTCCAGCCAACGAGCACATGCAGAGGGATTTCTCTGTGCTGGGCACCATGCGAGGCACCCGGGCTACACATGTGAGGCTCACTGCAGACAGACGTTCTTAAGGCGCACTCCAACAAGTAAGTAGGCATGCAGAGCACAGGGGGATCTATGCTAAAATGGGAGTTAGGTGAAGGACGCTATCGGACAGGGATGGAAGGCCATACTGTCAAATTTGGGACCTGTGGACATGTGTGTATGTTGGATGTCAGTCAGGGATGATAGCCCCCAATAAATTACATTTAATCTGCGACTTAAAGAATGGATTACAGTTAGTCCAATGGGTGGGGATGGGGTGGGGGGAAGAAGGTGAAAAATGTGCAAACTGAGGAAACAGAACTGCAAAAATTCATTACCTGGAAAAAAAACGACAAGTGACTGAAGCTTCTGGGTTCCATTTGAATTATTTGCATTGTGGCTTTTATATCGATTTTTTGGAGACCTTTTCTATCATAGGAAATGCATGCATAATGGTCAAAGCTTTTTTTAATCATGGAAAATGTGAATTGGGGAGGTCAATTACATTATTATAGGATGGAAAGTTCAGATTTTTCCTATCTTTTATACACTTATATAAGTTATAATTCCAAATAAATTTCTATTCACTGTCCTCTTGCTATTGATTTAAAATTTTTTTTTCTTTGGGAAAATTCTTTGGAGTTGATGTTTTAATAACCTGTTGTTTATTACTAACAATAGATTGTCAAAATAAGGAGCATTTGAATAGTTTTCCACTTAATCGTGGGAAATTAGTTTCTTTTTAGATTTTTCGCTTCTATTAGCATTTTGAAATAATGCTCAATTCCCATCTCAGCTTTCCTTCTTTCAAATGCTTCCTCTATTATCACAAAAACCACAATTTTATTAATTTCTCCATCACACTCTTGATCCGAGATTCAGTAACAGCAAGAGAATGAAAGATCTTTGGTTTGATGTGATGTTTCTTTAAGTAATTGTTGTCTTAGAGGATGACTTTGGATTGACTTTAGGTCCTAATGAGATTCTTTGTTCTTGGTTAATTTATGAAGTAAGCCAAACTATAAAGTTACCCTGAGTGTAAATAACTGGGCAGAGGACTGATTATGCCAGATGATTTCTGACAGATGCAATCACCATATTTATTTCTCATACTACTTCATTTCTGATATTAGAACCATCACTACGAAGTATTTATAGAAAATTAACAGGACATCTTATGACTTAGTGTAAATGGTTAGACAACATGGCAACGACCCAGAGAAATCTAATATATTGCCCTGAGTTCAATCAAACTGAGAAAACACCACTTGAAAGTTCAGCAAGAAGGAGTGGGGAAAGGATAACTTACTTGCTAGGTGCTCGATCTTGCAAATTAGTTAATGCAGCAAAGTTGTTTCGTACAGTTCGCAGGCTGGCCAAGACCTACAACAAAAAGGGATTCTTTAAGCTACTTCGAGTATGGTCATCTTTAGTGCAATTTAAAATGGCTTGGTGATTTAAAAAATAGTCTGTTAAGTGAAAATCTGATATTGCTTTCAACCTAGTTTCATATACTACTGAAGAATCTACTACTGAAGAATCTCCCCTTAAGCAAGTTTACATGTATCTATTTGAAATCTAGGAAGGCCAGACTGCAAAAATTTTCTAGACATTTCTCCTCATTGTTTATGAATATGGTGACAGTAGCAACAGTTTTCACAATATTCCCAAGCAATATACATAGAACGTTGTTACATTTTGTGCAAATTTTAAATAATAATAATCTCTCACTTTAAGGGTTAAAATAATAAATATATATCCCCAAATTCTCCTCAAACATTCACCAAGAATGTCAGACTTCCAAAAACAGAAAGCTAGCTGAATTTTAAATTGGTTTTTTTTTTCACCTTTGCTACATGGCTACCTATCTAGTAAAGAGAAATTATTTTCTTTGTTAAGGTTATCTGAATCATTAATTATAAGATTATTAGGGATGCATTTTTTTTAAAGATTTTATTTATTTATTTGACAGAGAGAGAGATCACAAGTAGGGAGAGAGGCAGGCAGAGAGAGAGAGAGGGAAGCAGGCTCCCTGCTGAGCAGAGAGCCAGATGTGGGGCTCGATCCCAGGACCCTGAGACCATGACCTGAGCAGAAGGCAGAGGCTTTAACCCACTGAGCCACCCAGGAGCCCCATTAGGGATGCATTTTCACATAAAACAGGACCACCCTGATGTGCACAGAGGTGGGCCCATAGAAGATACTAAAAAAAATGTGTTGAATAAGTGAATACATAGATACAACACATCCATACACATAAGGCAGGATCAATATGTCCCCCTACTTTTGAAGGTCCTTTTTCTAATTTTAGTGCAAATAGAAGGTAGCAAAACAACTGGAAGTAAGGCTAGGAGAGAAAATATACAAAGGTTCTACTTGCTTCCCTTTCCACTAGAATGGGCATGTTTCCCCCTGGGTTGAGTCTATATTAGGTGAGACTATAATTAATCTGGGTAACAACGAGAATGTTGAAGTTGCACTAAAACATACAGTTCAAATGTCCTCTTAGGCCCTACATAACAACCTGGACTGCCTGACTCTGTTATGTATTCACTGTGTGAACTTAGACAAGTTATATAATCTCTGTGTGCCTCAGTTTCCTTTTCTATAACTCAGGATAAGGATAGCTATCTCTGAGGGTTGTCGTGAAGATGATATGAAATGGTAAGTGTCAAGGGCAGTGCCCGGCAAACAGAAAGCATTCAACGACTATTAGCCCATTATGGCAACATGCCATCTGATTAATGATTTGGAGCATGCATAGGGCGTTTACTTATTGCCTATCATTGGTAAAAAAAAAAGGGAGGGGTGCAGAATGCAAATTTATAATTGCTCCAAGTGTTCCAGAATTATACCCAGAATGTTCTCATCTGGCACTGACTTAGACTAAAGACAGCCTAAATGTTTTTCTAAGACAAAAATATTTCAGATATTTCTGAAACTGGCCTTAATTCTTATATGTCACTGGGGTGCTGTTTATGCCCTGGGACGGTGACCTCCAACATTATCCCCTGAAGGAGTTAACGGTGCTTCCTGAGGTGCCAACCATGATTAACTCAGTCACTGGAAAAACCTGGCTCATTATCACATGTAAACAACTCACAGCCCTGAAAGGTCACGCTGCCTATGAGAGAGTATTCAAATAGCCAACTGTTGACATCAGAGCACGCAGTCTTTCATTAGGCATGAAATCTTGAATGATGCAGAAATAAATATGATAAATGATCATCGTCATTAAATCATGCAAGCCTAATTTATGCTTTCAGAATTGAATATCAAATACACTAATAAAACATTTTAAATGAGGTTATTGTACTCCCTAAGTGCTCCTTTTTCTAGGCAAATTTAACCTCAGAATTTTGAGAACTTGCTTCTAATAAATTATACAAAGTGCACTGCACTTCACACCTAAGTAAATAGAAACAGTGCTGCAGGTAATTCAAGTTCTATGCTCATTTGAAAGGAAACATTAGTTCATGAAAGTCATACTATAATTGTTTTTCGACTCAAAATAAAAATATTAAATCAGATGATTTTGTTTCAGTATTTAATTTAAATTTAATGTATTTCTTTTGCATAATCTATATCTTCACATGGTACAGAATTTAAACAATAAAAAGGTAGAATGTAGAACGCATCCCTCTCAATAAGACAAAAACCAAAATTATTGTTATTTGTGAGAGGGGGCAGGTAGATGAAATCGGGGAAGTATGCCCTGGGGTATTAAAAATATTGGTACTGTTCTATTTCCTTAACGGTCGATTTTAGTGTTCTTTATATTTTAGATAGTCACTAGATATATTCTCTTACATGTATGAAGAATTTCCAAATAAAAAGTAAAAAAAGAAGTTTCCTCCCTAGCCCCTCCCTCCAGGCATTCAACTGCCTGTCCCCTCTACCAAATGACTTTTAGGTTGTCACCTAAAGTTTGCTTTTACAAGCACTGCTGTGGTAAATAATTTTGTAAATCCATCATCCCTTACGTGTGCAAGTATTAGACCACTGTTTTTGTGATAGGACAAATAATACTCTATAAATTTTATATTAAGGATGATTAGATCCTGCACTATGGCACACATATGATAAGGGCAAAAATGTAAATAAAAGTTCCAGACAGGGGCGCCTGGGTGGCTCAGTTGGTTAGGCATTTGACTCTCGGTTTCGGCTCAGGTCCTGATCTCAGGGTGGAGGGAACTAGCCCCGCCAGCTGCCCTGAGCTCAGCACAGAGCCAGCTAGGAACCCTCTCCCTCTGCCTGCCACCACCACCGAGGCCGAAGTTCGTGCACGCGCATTCTCTTTCTCTCAAATAAATAAGTAAAAATAAATTTTTTAAAAAAGTTCCAGACAAATTTTATGGAAAGCATTGCCCTAAATTTAGTTGACTGATTCTAGGTGCCTATCTCACCAATGCAGTGAGTTCGTCTTTCACTAGTCTTGCAGACCACAGAGTGAGGCATCTCATTTTATAGGCTGTGGGGGAGAACTGGAAACAGTTTTACTCAAGCCCTTGAGTCAGGATTCAATTATTCTTTGCTTTTGCTTTAGGACAATTCTTGCTCCCCTTGAATTCAACCTTTTAAGAACTTTAGTCCAGGCTTTGACGCTCCTACACTTTTCCCCACTCTTTAAATGCTTGTTAACCAAAAAGAACCTTGAGGCTTTCCCTTACACAGCTCAATAGTTAGAAAATTAAGGCCATTTCTTCCTCTTCGCCACTCTAAGCAAAGGGTCAAGGTCAAAAATGGGTTTGAAAAGATGAGAAATATACACACTTTAGGAAAGAAATCATGATGGTGTTTTGGAAAACTGTGGCAAAGATGGGTCAGGTACTGGCTCAGGAAAAGGATTAAATGTTATTTACACACATTAATCTCAGATTTTCTTAAATACTTTTAATATTTATTAATGAATAAGATTCACTGAAAACAGAATAATGTGGGCTTTATTGAAAAGTTAAACAACTGAACATACAGCCTAAAAGTAATGTATACATCTATACAATGGAATATTATGCCTCCATCAGAAAGGATGAATATCCAACTTTTGTATCAACATGGACAGGACTAGAAAAGATTATGTGGAGTGAAATAAGTCAAGCGGAGACAGGCAATTATCTTATGGTCTCACTTACATGTGGAGCATAAGGAAAATCATGGAGGGCATTGTGAGAAGGAAGGGAAGGGTGAATGGGGGGAAATGGGAGGGGCGATGAACCAGGAGAGACTGTGGACTCTGAGCAACAGACTGAGGGGTTTGGAGGGGAGCCAAGTGGTGGGTATTGAGAAGGGCACGTATTGCATGGAGCACTGGGTGTGGTGCAGGAACAATCAATCTTGTAACACTGAAAACATAAAATAAACATATTTGGGGAAAAAATGTATACTTCTATAGTAACGATTACTTGAAAAGATTTAAAGAGAAGGTTGCTGTCAACAAACAAAAAAGATGCGGCAACAATATTCTCCTTAAAAACCCCTACTTAAGGGGCGCCTGGGTGGCTCAGTGGGTTAAAGCCTCTCAGGTTCCTGGGATTGAGCCCCACATCGGGCTCTCTGCTCAGCAGGGAGCCTGCTTCCCCCTCTCTCTCTGCCTGCCTCTCTGCCTACTTGTGATCTCTCTCTCTCTGTCAAATAAATAAATAAAATCTTTAAAAAAAAGAAAAAAAAACCCCTACTTAAAAAGTAAATAATTTTGAGGGTTGTTTTCATTACAAATACACTTCGTGCCACTAGATGGTGCTAAAACATAGACTAAGAGTTGCCACTGGCGTTGGGAGAAAGGAGAATTACTTGTCTTGGTTTTATTTCAGGAAAAAACAAAAACAAAACAGAACAAGCAAACAACAATAACAAAAAAAAATGGGAGTCAAATTATGATTACTTAGAAGATAGAAAGGTCATTTTGATAGAAACCTTTCCAAGTTATGTTTTGGTTAAACTGTATGAAATTGTTCTTCTTGTATGTAAACAAAGGTTGAATATTGATTATTGCATATAGTTCAATCTAAAAAGTACTTTGATTTATAGAAGATGCTAGCTGCAATTTATTTATTTATTTATTTATTTATTTATTTATTTATTTTTGCAATTTATTTTTGCAATTTATTTTAATAAAAGATCCAAGGAGAAACTAACAAGCAACTGAAATACGATGACCAGCTTCCAGCAGGGGGCCCCTGGTGGCGGCATCAACCTGCGGATTGAGATGAGGCCACAAGGTGGGTGCTGCTGGGTGAAATGGGGCAGGGACACTCAGGGGCATTAAAAAAATCCTGGCGGGCGCCTGGGTGGCTCAGTTGGTTGGGCGACTGCCTTCGGCTCAGGTCATGATCCTGGAGTGCCGGGATCGAGTCCCATATCGGACTCCCGGCTCTGCGGGAGGTCTGCTTCTCCCTCTGACCTTCTCCCCTCTCATTCTCAGTCTCTCTCTCTCTCTCTAATAAAAAAAAAAAAAAAAAAAAAAAAAATCCTGGCAATGTTCTATTACCAAATGGAAGAGTAGTGTTCTATAGTGTTAAAGACTAGTACATTTTTTACAAAATTATCCCAGGTGCTGCATTTTGATTTAAGTTAAAATGACTCATATGTTCCCACCCTGTAGACTTCGATCAGACCTATCTCCTTAGTTTGAATAACATGATGTTTCTCCAAGGATCCAGGAAAATAGTTGGGTATTTTCTGTCTCTTACTCAGTCAGATATTCCACTGCTGTTAACAGTCCATGCTTGAAGATGAGAATTGTAATTGACTTGCAGTTTCACAAGGTAGTCCTATCACATATCTGGGTGGGTGTGGCCAGAGGCAACTGTTTACAAAGCCAAGTCTCCTACATTTCGTCAGTGTTGTGACCTGTTGGTATTCCTGAATCCCCCTAAAGAGCTCTGGCCAAACTGTTACTGTATTTTGGGGAGGAAAAGGCCAACTGTGGAGCGGCATGACCTGGCATGGTACTGGGATTCCTCTCCACACTTAGCCTTTGTGCCTAAGGAAATCCCCACATCAAAAGATTTCAACAAGGGCCCCTGGGTGGCGCAGTTGGTTGAGCGACTGCCTTCGGCTCAGGTCATGATCCCGGAGTCCCGGGATCGAGTCCCACATCGGGCTCCCAGCTCCATGGGGAGTCTGCTTCTCACTCTGACCTGCTCTCTCTCACTCTCTCTCTTTCCTAATAAATAAATAAATAAAATCTTTAAAAAAAAAAAGATTTCAACAAAAACAGAGACTATTTCAAAATGGAACTAAATCTCACCTACAAAAATGTCACTTTCTTGAGGACCAAAAGGATTCTGAGCTTATAGGGGAAACCTAAGAAATTGGAAGTGGCAAATGGTGTAGGTTAAACGCCAGCAAGAATTTTTTACCCTGACAGCGTTGGAGACATGGGAACATGACCTGAAGCAGGGTTGTAAGACCCCTTCTGAAGATGACATCTGTCCCGGATGGGGTAGTGTTCTGCCCTGTCCATCAAATTGGATGTCTTTCTAAATTATAACAAGATTCTGTTCTCTTAGCTTCACAGGAAACCAAGACTGGGAAGAAAAAAACCCAAAAAAACAAAAAAACAAAAAACAAAAAAAAACAGGGAGGGATTCTTTCATGTTTTGGCGAGGCACTCAGGGATAAAGAAATGACTGGTCGAGCGGCGGTGGGTGAGGTGGGTTTGGGAGACTCTTGACCACTTTAGACGGTGTGAGGCCAGTTACTAAGAATTATGGGAAAGAAAATACACACAGAAAAATACACCTGGGGGATATAAAGTAGTGTCAATACTAGTTCTTTGGGGAGTTGCAATTATGAGAAATTTTCATTTTCTTCCTTTTCCTTATATCTTTTTCTAAACTTTTTTTATGGAAAAAAATTCTATTTTAAAAGAGGCGTGCCTTTTAAAAAAATATTTTATTTATATATTCATTTTAGAGAAAGAGAGGATGGAAGTTGAGCCAGAGGCAGAGGGAGAGGGAGAGAGAATCCTCAACAAGACTACCTGCTGAGCGCAGAGCCAGAAGTGGGGCTCATTCTCACTACTGTGAGATCATGACCTGAGCCACAATCAGGAGTCAGGTGCTTAACCGACTGAGCCACCCAGGACCCCTCAAAAGCAGTATGTCTTTTTAACCAGAACAATTTAGTATGAAATTCTAAACTCCAAAGCATGCTGGAGGAAGGGGGTAATTCTTTGGCCTATTTGAACATTGCCCTGAGTGACTTGCCTAAAATCAAATCTTCTATCCATTTGTAAAAGCAACCATGGTATATAAGCCAAATAATGTTGCTATCACTTCAGGTGTCATAAGCATCTCTTATTTTAAGCATTATATATAATATTTGGTATTCAGTGGTGAATATTATGTCCTGTATTAAAAATTTGAGATGTTACCGGTTAGCTGAACAAAATACGCTAGCAGTGTCCAATGGGGCTTAAGAGATGGTCATAGACAAACTGCTGCTATCAGGCCTTCTTTCTTACCTGCTTTCCCAAAGATGCCCTATCAGTGGTGAAACTATTCAGGATTTAACAGGCTTTTTATTTCATTTTTATTTTTAATTTATTTTTCTTTTATGGGGCGCCTGGTGGTTCAGTCATTAAGCGTCTGCCTTCGGCTCAGGTCATGATCCTAGGGTTCTAGTATCAGGCTCGCTGCTCCACGGGAAGCCTGCTTCTCCCTCTCCCACACCCCCTGCTTGTGTTCCTTCTCTCGATGTGTGTGTCTCTCTGTCAAATAAATAAATAAAATCTTTAAAAACTAAAATAAAAAATAAAAATATTTATATTCTAGTATAGCTTTCCAGATCATATACCCAAGTAAAAGGCTATTTGTGCAAAATATGAAGTGCTTAAAAAAAAATCTGCAGCCTCTAGGCCAATGACCACCTTCCATAAAGTGTTACAAATCATTAAGCTAATCATAAGCAAACTCTTCTAAATACATTCCAGGATTATTTTTAGGCATCGGATATGCCTACATACTACACAGAGTTGGTTTATATTCAAAGTCCTAATTTCAAATGTATTAAGTATACATATTTATTTTAATAGTTTATTAACAGAGACTAAATTATTTTTTACATATGTATATATTTCTCAGTGTACTAAAATTCTGTTAGTTTTTTTTCTAGTTTACAGGTATACTACAGAATATGTCAATATAAAAGAATAGATTTCCTAGGAATTTAAGACCATTAATGGCAAGGACAAAATCAAATTTATTAATCTGTTTATTAGAGAAAAAATCTATTTATCAAATAAAAGTATTTATTATTTAAGAATTTTTTTTGAATTTTTTTAAAGATTTTATTTATATATTTGACAGAGAGAGAGAGATCACAAGCAGGCAGAGAGGCAGACAGAGGGAGAGGGGGAAGCAGGCTCCCTACTGAGCAGAGAACCTGATACGGGGTTCGATCTCAGGACCCTGAGATCATGACCTGAGCCGAAGGCAGAAGCTCAACCCACTGAGCCACCCAGGTGCCCCTTATTTAATATTACCTGAAGTAAAAAATAAGTATCATGCAGATTTTTTTCATTTTTTACTATATATTTAGATATATGTATATATGTTTTTTTCTTACAACAACATCTAGACATTTTACTTAGAAGTAAGAATAACTACCTGAATAAACTGTAGTTGGAATGATTATTTCTATGTTTGGTGGTGTTTATTTATGCTACTTTTCCTGATTTTAACTGTTCACCCAGCTCTCAGCTCTTAGAAATAAAATTATGAATACTCAATAGTAATCAATTTAAAAAGCCCTAAATTTGTGTGATCTTGTTATCCTAAAATATGATTAGAACTTTGAAGAGTTGTAAACTGTTTCTGAACATAGAAATATAGGTACTAGAAAGAATTTATGACTTCTAGCAAAAACTTAAGCAAACAAAAAATTAACTTCTAAAAGATATGGTGGTCATATTCTATTTCTAATTGCCTGCAGTAATGAAAAAAATCACCGTTATATGGTGTGTTACTTATGGATTCATTAAATTTTTGGTCTGAACAAAATTTCAGGAAATTTGAAAAAGGAGAAGAATTAGACACAATCCTACTATCCAAACACTGCCATTAAGTATTTAAAGAACAAACTATTAAAACATTTTTGAGATGAAACAGCTCTTACTAAACAACACTTAAAATTCATCTTGTTTTCTAGAAATTGTGCCGAGCATTTCACAAGCTTCGCATTATTTTAAGATCCATAAACCTCATGAAGTAGGTTCTCTTGGGACTTTCATTTAGGAGAGGTGTAAACCAGGCTTGAAAAAGTTCAGTGACTTGCCCATGGCCATTTACTGAGCAAAAGGAAGAGAAGGGGTTTGGACTAACGTCTACCTTTATCCAGGTAAGTCTTCTAGTTTTACCAGTTGAAAAAAGAAGTCGTAGAGAAGTTAAATGAGTTACCCAAGGCACCAGAACTAGTTTTGATTATGGTTATGGTTAGCCTTGATTATCATTTTTATAATCTGTCTGGATCACTTGAATCCTAATATTCAACATTTCTTTTTAGAGTTAGTGTTGGCTTTAAGCCCCAGTTAAATCAGTAATATCCCATCCTGTTCCCACCTACCTATACCAGTGACTCTCAACTTTTCCCGGAAAAATACTGGTTCTTTAAAAAATACAGGTGCTTGGATCCAAACCCCAGATTTTTAAATTCCATTGATCAGGGAGATGGCCTGGGTTAACAGCCTTCTAGGGGATTCTAATGTGCACCTAGCACTGGCCTAAACAAAGAATATCTGCCTATTAACCATTTTACACACACTCTAAATGCTTTAGGTTGTTTTATCACCTTCTAGAATTTATGTTATGTGGTTAAAGTATTCTCATGATTTGTATGCCTAAAAGGAACAAATTAAGATAAATTGCAATCTGTACAAATGACACATAAAAAAAGGAGTAAATAAAGCATCAAGTTGAACTGAAATATTAAACTTCAAGCCCTGATCATGTTTCTAATTATACTAAATGTAATTTAATCCATGATGTAGCCCTCTGCTTCTAGTGTTTATATCAGTTAAGGAAATATGGTCCCATTTAAATATGTCACTTAGGTAATTTGTAATCTGAAACAAAGACATTCTTTGGGTCTATGGGTTTATAGGAAACAGTCCAATATGGTTAAGGTCACATTCTCTAGCATTGCTTTTGAATTACTAAAACGAACCACAGAATTTTTATGTGTATTTGCGTCTGACTTAAAATGAAATTAAGAACCAGAACTAATCCCCCAAATTAAATTTTCGCATCTGTGAGAAACCTGCCCATTCGCCAAACTGCTTACCTGAGCAAAAGGAGTCACAATCAAGTCATCTCCGTGTCTGAAAAACAAACCAAATCTCACGTTAGAAATTATAACTCTATGACCACTTTTGATCAGTACTAAATAATAAGTTGCACTTTCATAAATTTCCATAGAGAATTACAGTAATTCCATCCTTATTCTTCAGCACATGTTCTTCCCAGCCAGTGGGCTGAAAAACTGTCTTCTGGGATGTTAACCATTGTCCAGCTCCCTGGGCTAAAAGGGGCTTCTTGATCATCAAGCAAGGTCACTGTTGCTTATTATGTGCACAGGATATACAACAGGAGAAACAGAATTCTGGCTGTGGGTCCCGAGTTTTACTCGTGACTTCTTATCGTAGGCATTAGTAAGAGGTGCTGTGGAAGAGGCTAGCAACTGCAGGGGCCTCGGGGAGAGGCCCCTGGACCATCTAACATTGGAAGGTGATGAGCATCCAGTGTTCCGCATCACGGTGTGTGAGTTTGGACAGGCTAGCAACTGTAGAGGACACGGGACTGCATCATACACTAATAAAAACCCGGCGAAACTTTTCGACTGACTCACGTCCTGCTGCTGTAGCTAATGGGGCAATGTTACCTCGTGTGTGCTGTTGCTGCAGCAACGTCAGCCACACTGAGCCTGGATGCAGGAGCAAGGTGTCAGCATGACGTGTCTCAGAGAAACCAAGAAAGGCAAGGAAGGTTGCACAACATTCTACTTGGAGGAAAGCGAGGAAGTGGGGCCCAGAGTTCTTTCGTGGTATTTCTTAGCATGGGTGACTTGTGAGAAACGTTTCCAAAATCTCCATGGGGTATTTCATGATCTACCTAGCTGAAGCTCTTTCATCAAAAATGAATGTAATTACTCTACAGAGAAAGCTTCCTGGACATGACTTTGACTGAGAACATTGCAACTGAACTATGTACTCAGTCCATGAACAATTCTGGAAAGGACTGAATGACCTCAAACACCACCACCCATGGAATGTTTCAGCACAAGCAGCATATGGGTGACGTCAGTACACGGATCGTTACCAACGATTAGACCATTCGTTACGGCCATGATCGAATTACACAGAGATCTTGAAATTCAAAGTGTGGGAAAATAAAAAGCAGGGAAGGTTGGAACACACTTTAAAGGAAATGTGCTATTTTGCACTCTCTTGCTCCAGGATTACATTTGGGGATGGGGGGAAGCACCTGATTTTTCTGTAGATTATTCAGATGCTCAAAATTAAAGTAATATGAAGTCTAGATGTTTTCCCAAGGGATAGGTTTTTTCTTCCATTTCATTCTTTATAGTTGCCTGCTTACAAAGTTTATTTTCTACGAATTAAGTTATGATGACTAAGGCACACCACTGATCTGAAACTGATCCCTGGAAATAAGTCTTCTCATTTTTTACATGAATTACACTGGATGACTCTAAACTAAAAAGGATGTGAATATTTATTAAAACATTAATTCTTTCTTCAGTTGCATTTCACTCCTAAGCTCTATAAAAGATATATTTAGAATATAAAATATTTAGGATGATTTACCAGTCCTGCTTCCCTTCCCTGTCAAAGCAGAAAGAAAGATAGCTATAATTTTAATGATGGAGATACTTTATTGAATTGCTCAGAAATTGTTTTTGCCAAATATCTCAAGATTGTCTCATTTCAGTAAAAGTAAAATTATTTCTACTCTTCCAATGGGCAAACGTTCTCAACCAAGGGCAGGTTATATCCTATCCTTTTCTTTTCAAAATGATGTAATGCTTAAATAATCTTTGAATATACAACAGATACAAAACTTTCAAGCCTTTGTCTAAGTCCTCACCTCAATACTGACGTATCTTATCAGACCTACTGTCACAAGTACAATGATGCAAGTAAAATACATGTTATTTTGTGTATGGAAGAAAATAAATATGTGAACATATATTTTAAATGTACCCTGTAATGTGCACATAATAAAAGATTAAGTTCCAAGGAGATTCATTTCGTTATTATCTATACTTTAACTTAAAGTATGGGTGAGTTTTAATCATGCACGCACACACACACACACAC
>CM052809.1:38122085-38139441 GCA_028533885.1 Nasua narica
AAAAAAATCAGAGTACAAATATCCAACAAAATTGTAAATAATGTTAATAATCACAAAGAATGATAATGATTATAAAACAATAATGATAACATTTATTGAGTGATTACTGTGTGTCAGGCACTGTGCAAAGCACTTTACATTGAGTATCTCTTATTAAAGTCTTTTTGTAGGTGAGGAAAGGAAAACCCAAGGACAAAAAGTTGCATGGCTGTGGAGTGATGAGGCCATGATCTTTGATGGGTGACTTTGGTGGGTCTGCACTTAAATACTGCATATCTGTATCTGTAATATATATATATGTAAAATTTTATTTATTAGAGAGAGAGAGAGAGATCACAGTAGGCAGAGAGGCAGGCAGAGAGAGAGGAGGAAGCAAGCTCCCTGCTGAGGAGAAAGTCCAATGCAGGGCTTGATCCCAGGACCCAGAGATCATGACCTGAGCCGAAGCTTTAACTCAATGAGCCACCCAGGCACCCCGTATCTGTAATATTTATCATTGCCAAAAGCACATTTGAAACAATGCCTAACCTCTACTACATTTTCCATTTCATGAAGGCAATATGTTTGATAAAGATAACAAACAAAAATTATATAAAAGTGCAAAAAAACCAAACCAAACACAAAAACCCCTATAATTACCAATGACTTACAAAACATAACGAGCTTTGCCTACCTACTGATTTGCATGTCCTTCCACCCTAAAATAAACTAATAAATGCAATGAAATGAAATAATTTTTGGTTTCTAACCAGGTGATAGTTCTGGCTGATAGTTGAATATCATATGTCCATATTCAGAGTGTAGCAAGACTGTATGCATGCTGTATGTAACCAAGTCCTCTGAAGATGGCATTTATGTGCTTACACATATGTATATAAATATACGTAAATATGTGTGTGCATGCATGCGTGTGTGTAATCGTTAGGGAAATTTTCTGGGCTCTCTTTCCCTTGACATAAGTAAGTTGGTTTTCCACTTCTGTACTTCAAATAAGAGGGAAAAAAGGTACTATGGGAGAGAAAACCCACTACCATCCTCATTAGCATAAAGAGAATTTACTTTATTATTTTCCCTGTATAACTCAATGGAAAAAACTCTTTAAAGAACACTGTTCTACAAACATTACATTTAAAGGACTATTCCATATGATAAAAACATCATCTAATGTGTCCATGCAGACCCTGCTTTCTGGAGTAGGGGAGGACATATGTAGGAAATTCTGTGCCTTCCTCCTAATTTTGCTGTGAAATTGAAACTGATCTAAAAAATAAATTCCAACGATTAATATACATATATTACATATATATATATATATAAATGGATGAGATCTCCGAAATGAATGTGACCTTAGAAGTTACTTAGTCTTCTAATCTAATTCTAAAATCATTTGCTCACTTCTCACTCACATTTTAAGATTATAGCCAAGACTAGTACTTGACCCCCAAGTCCTTAAAACTCCTTAATATTTTGCCCACATGTGCTCTTCTCACATGCACTGATGATAAAGCAAATGGAAGTGGGGTTAATGCAGCCTGAGTAAAAATTCTCTAGTCTGAAGTGTTATCTCTTCTTTATTTGTCATAAAACAAAAACTTAGGCATCATTAGAGAAGGTACATGATACCAATCAATCCCCTCAAATTTGTTAGTTATATGATGGTACAAAAGACAATCTCTTTTTAAAATTATGTATCAAACCTTTTCCAATTTTAGTAAGTTAAAAATGTGTACAGATACAGGCACTAAGCATATTTATTATTTTGTTTAATAAAAACCACTACAACGGAGGGATTCTCCCAGGGGTGTGGATGTCACAAATCACCTTCACCGCTTTGAGTAAGGACCTCCGTGGAGGGGGAGGAGTGAAGGGACAGCTGAGGACTCAGCAAGCTTTCACAAGTACCCTCACTTAGTGTTCTAGGAACAGGTTCTTCTTTCACAGAAATGTATCTCATTCAACTGTCCCATTCTTAAGGTCAGTGACCCTGCCCTCTGGGTGTTTCTCCGGGATGGGTTTTAGGAAGAAAGATTTATGGGGAGCTAATCCAACAATTGAAAGATCTTCATGTGGTAACAGGATTCAGGAGATCAAAAAGAAGGGCATGATCAAATAGAGAAAATTAAGAGCAGTACTGTTTTCTGCATGCCTACTATGTGCCAGACACTGTGTTCTACTGGCACAAAGTATTTAATTCTGATGACTGTGAATTAAAAGGATGCTCATATTCTCTTTCTAAGATAAGGAACTAGGCTCAGGGAACCTAAGTAACTCCGTGTTGGTCATGCCCTTGGCAAGTGGTAGAGTTCAATGGTTTCCAAAGGCCAAGCAGAGAGCTGGTGCTTGCCCAACAGAATCGGTCCTTGTCAAAATAAAAACAAACACAGACCATGGGGTGAGGTTTCAAACAAGGTAAACACATTCCTTTTAAAACTCTCCTTCATTCTGAGATCATGCCCTCTCTTTTTTATTAAAACGAAAATGTCCTTTAAAAATAAACTGATTGTGTATATTGACGAGGATTTTCTTGCTAATGTCCTTTACGTGGCAGAGTATGCGCTCTACAACCCTTGGTCAGCCTCCAAGATAGTTATTGAATTTTTTTTTTTGGTAGTTTTTGAAAACTTAATGGGTCATGAAATCCCAAGGCACGGAAATGTGTAGTGTAGCTGGATTTAAACACAGGCTTTTAAAATAAGTGTTTTGTTTCTACCGCACCATGTTGCTTTCTGCATGCTTCATGGATTCAGACTATTCTGCAGCCTCATAGTCGCACATATTCCAGACTCGAAAACAGCAACTGTCCAACAGAAATTTCAGCAAAGATGGAAATATTAAATAATCTCTGTCCATGCTGTCCAAAACAGTATCCACTAGCCACATGTGGTTACTTGGGACTTGAAATGTGCCTAGGGTGACTGGGAAACTGAATTTTGCTTTTATTTAATTTTAGTTAATTTAAATTATGAGAAGGTCACATGTGGTGAATGGCTATCACCTTAACCACTGCAACTCTTAAGCAATCTTTGGAGAACTTCAGTTGCAAGCCTTCAGAGGGAAGACAATCTTTAACATAGCTGAAAAAAAAAAAAAAAAAGTATCTACTCTAAGCCTGGAGGCAAAAAGAATGTTGATATATTAACATAACAAAAAATCCTGATTGTTTGGCAAAGGCCCTAAGTGAAAAGATTCGCCTGGAAGCCCATCAAGATTTTCCATCCCTTAAGGAGAAATAGAGATTTCAGTTTAATTGTTTTATTTATTTATTACATTCTCATCTAAAGGCTGTTGGACCTGTGGCAAATGCCAAATGGCTGATCAAAATCATTATGTTCAGGGTCAAGATACCTGAATTCTAATTCATGGGGTGTGCATGTGGGTGTGCATGTCCTCAATCACATGCAAGATACAATATTATTGAGCAGAATTTTGTGATTTCTAGAATTGAGCTTATGATAGTTTCCTTAGTTTTCCTAATAGGATCATTTTGAAGATCAAGCATCCTGGGAGAATTCCCCCATCACTATAAAGACACTACAGACGCCAGAGAACATATTCCTCCTCTGTACCCTTCTAAGCATGTACGAATTACTTGTCAAGAACTAACAGTATATAGTGCAATCCACGAAGAGTCTACTGAAATTTAGCCACAAAGGAGGGAACGTGGTAGATCTGGTGAACATCCCAAACTTGAACTGATGAATGCAAGGTTTGCTCAGGAATTTTTGAAACAGTTTTTTGTCACTTTGCTCCTGTGTTTGAAGAGTTGGATTTTAGACAGGCTGTCTGCCTGGTAAACGCCTAGTCCCTTTCCTCGATAAACAGTACAAGATGGGCTACCTGTCAACAATGCAAAAGAAGCAAACGAGACCCCAAGAAATAGTGACACGTGTTAGAAATTTTACCTCATCTCTATAGTAGGGGGAATACATGAATAGAACCTCAATGTATTGAACATAAAGATTACATACAAAAGACATGTACGTGTCAGCACACTCAATTAACTCTGTGATTTAATGTAAAATATTTCTTTTTGTCAACTGTATTCTATTTAGTTTCTGTAGAAGTGTATCCATAATTGAAAATAATAATGATTGGATGACAGTTTTGTTCTACTGCACTTTAAAGAGTTGCCATAGGACGTATAGATAACACAGAAATCATAATGCTCGTTTTTGGACTTTTTGGCAGAACAAAACAAAAAACCAAAAATCAAACGGAGACAAAAAAAAAAATAAATAACCAGCCAAACAAACACAACTGACCTTGGTGCAGAGAACAAACTCAGCTTGAAGTTGTCGACATTGCAAAGAAGGACTAGCCCTTGAGAAGGGGAAACACGAAATCTGCAAATAGCCTTGTTCTCCCTGGGAGTGAAACAAGGAGCTGAAAGGTCTTGGATTGGGGGCCATTCATAACCATTTACAAGAAGACAACATCATCGACTGAATTGCTTCAGTGATTCTCTGTCGCAGGGTAACTCCCACATTTGCAGGGGTGCACACAACTACTCTCTCTTCTGCTTTTCACTTCTCCGCTTCCAGTGAGAAGTTGTAGAAACTGACGTCTTACAGATGTCTAAACAGAACTGTCCAGTAATCAATGACAACACGTTTTTCTGCACCAAGGTCAAGAAAATCCCTGAAATCCCAAGACAATGGAAAGCTGACACAAAACCAGGGAGAAATTCCAATAGGCAGGTGGAATAATTGTACAATTTCTGTAGCAAATCTCACCTGAGCTACACAATGAAGTGCCAGGAATCGGACCGAAAAGCCCAGGGTTTGATATGCTTTATTTGGTTTTTCTGAAGAAAAAACATGGGTGGTCTGGTTGAAGGCTTTCTTTGTCCGTTTTTGTAACGGTGTATCTTTAAATGTCTCATATTGCATGCATTTAGTGAGAAAGAATTACTCATACCCCTTAGTACATCTTATCTCAGGAAACACATCCCATAAACATTCCAGCACTGTGATTACTTTTTCTTATAAGGCTCAGACAACAGTACAGAAGACACTGAGAACAATTCGCTAAGGATCGAAGGCTGACAAGCAAAATAAATACTTAAAGTCACTGATATGGTAGTGAAAACAGGGATATATATACATAGGAATCTTAATATTGGCTGGGTAAGTCTCCTTTTCTATTTAGAGTTTACAAAAAAAAAAAAGAAGAAGAAGACACGAATGCGTGATAAAGTTTTCTCTTGTTTTCATGGGCCCATAGCTTCTTCAGACGGTCAGTACCAGTACCATGGCATGGAGTGGGCACTGTCAGTATTTGCTGAATGAGGAAAAGCATGACACTATCATTTAAAAATGCACCGAGTAATACACTCATTTTTTGGAATGTGGTCGAAGACCCAGATTGGGAACCTCTCTCAGGAATTGACTGCCTTCTTTCTCCAAGCCTGTCACCAACTGCTCATTCCTACCACCCATCATCAAAGTTTAAAATTTAGATAATTTTCATTTTCTAATATACTGCTGCATGGTTTTCATTTTAGTCCTGAACACGCAGCGAAGAGCATTGGGGAAAGGAAACAAATGAGAGCCACCAAGTCTGGTGTCCCCAATCAAAAGAACCAGAATCTCTTTCCTCACAGCCATCTGCCCCTTATAAGTCAAGACACAGGAGGAGCCAATAACTGCAACCCGTGTCACTCACCGAGGGCCACTTGGCACTGACAAAACTGGACAGGCTACTGTACCAGTTTTTCTTGTTGAAGATGGTTTTCAAAACTTCCTAATTTTAATCCCTTTCTTTTACTCACAAATTGCTCTGAGGCGTTGTGTTCTTCGTACGCCCTGAAAAACAAGGCAGTTCCTCCTGCACCGAGGTTGATCTAAGTTTGCTTAAGCTACCCTTTCTTCTCATTTTTTAAAAAGTGGATGTTACCCTTTGTTAAGTATTAAGTCTAAGGTAAAAGTAACGCTGTGTAATTAAATATTTAGAAGTTTAAATAGCTCATCTTCACAGTGCCTTTTTCTCTTAGGTATGGTAGTTGAGAATAGTCACTCAGGTGACTATTTTTCTGTTCCTTTTTTTTTCCTCCACAATTACAACTAGAGTCCAAACACCAAGAAATGTGCAGGATATGACGGAAATTCAGAAAGGAAAATGGCATGCTAAACATTAGGGCAAATTCCCCCGAAGGTATAAAAGATTATAGTAATCTTATCACAGAAACAATGAATTTTTTTCGAGACAGATTGTGTGATGGAGGGGGAGGGCAGAGGGAGAGAAAGGGAAGCTTAAGCAGGCTCCACACCCAGTGCAGAGCCCAATTTGGGGCTTAATCTCACAACCCTGCGATCATGACCTGAGCCAAAATCAGGAGTCGGATACTTACCCGACTCGCCCACTCTGGCACCCCAGAAATAGTGAATTTTTAATGTTCGGTCATTCTCCTTTTCTTTTTTCCACCTGCTTTAAGAACTTTTCAAGACTAATATTTACTCTCCATCTCTCCTAAAACCTCAAGATATATCTATTACTTTGACAGCAACAATCAAGGGATATTAGAAAACATCACTTAATCAGTTATTTAAAAGACTGGAATAGGGACTCCTGGGTGGCTCAGCCAGTTAAGCAGCTGCCTTTAGTTCGGGTCATGATCCTGGGGTCCTGGGATCGAGCCCCACATTGGGCTTCCTGCTCAGGGGGTAGTCTGTTTCTCCCTCTTCCTCTGACCCTTGTCCCCACTTGTGCTCTATCTCTCTCTCTCAAATAAATAAATAAAATCTTTAAAAAAATAAATAAAAGACTGGAGCACAGTACAGTGACACCCAAACACACTGACACTATCTTGCTGGAAAAATACATTAAATTCAACTCTTTAGTTTTACCCTATTTCATTAACAAATACGATCATTCAAAATGTCAGAACATTAACACTTTCTTTTTATGATTTTTTTAAAGGTATGAGATAAAAAACATATAACATGTGTACTTGGTATTTTTAATTCCTTAATTCAAAGATTGAAGAAGTATGTTTAACTGCTTTATAAGTACTATTTTTTAGCATTCATGGGACTCCTGTATTTTGTGAATTTTTTTTTTCTTTTTGTTCTTGTTTCGGTTTCTTGAGACAGAAATAAAATGACCTCAGTGACTGGACAAAGAAGTGGAGTTTTTTTTAAAAAGAGAATAAAGAAAGTAGCAACGAAGGTATTATAGTAGCTGATGACACAAGAAAACTTTTCCAGTAGAGTTCTTTGTATTTAATGGTTAGTATTAGTCTGCCTCAATTCGCTACAGTAATAATAGTAATAGTGATCAACCCACTGGGAATGAAAAAAAAAAAAAAAGCCTGGTTTCTCTGGCTCATTTTCAAAATTATACTGACTTTGGACAGTAATAAAAGATTTTGTCTACTTGGGGTCCAAGCAGAATTAGAAAGAGAACAAATTCTCTATTCTAGAGCTCATCAAGAAGTTCATGGCTTTGAATCTGTCAAGTTGTTTTTTTCTTTCTCTTAACACAGTCTCTCTTCACACAGACATTTGATTTAGCTCCAAGCCTAAGGACATGTATAAACACCCTAACACAGAGGTTCTCAGACTTTCTCAGTTCTCAACACTCTTAGCTTCTTAGGAATTGTTTACGGCACATCATTGGCCAAAAAAAAAATACTGAATAGTTTCATATATTAAGTAGTTAGGTACAAACTGCTGAGGATTACACAACTTCTCACTTTGGAACAAGATCGGACGCTGCCTCCCCCTTATCCTGTTCCACAATGACTTTTGTGCAGCACCTGCTTTTGATCACCGCAATCGTCAAAAAACTCAGTTTGGCAAAGCGCTGGTATCACAGAAAGAAAAGTAATGACCTAAAGTTGAAACTGGGAACTATGTCTAGCTCTTGGTTCCCCAGGTGACTGACAGATGTTTTGACGTCTCCCTTAATACATCCCAGGCAGCCATGTGAGTTCCTTTGGTTCCCCAGGGACCACAGCACATGTTTTGAGAACCTTGGCCCTGGTCTCATTACTCTCACCCCACGGATGATGGGATGAGAACTCCTTAGCTGAGAAAATTCAGGAATAAGGGCAGAGATTATGTGACCACGATACCTTTCCATGTTGAGATCACGTTAGAGGATTCTCAAATGGTAGATTAAGGTTAAGAAAGGAGATGGACTCACCGGTGTAGGAAGATCTAAAATCTAGCTAGGTGGGAGTATAACATTTTCATGCAGATCCTGGGAGGACTAGAACTTTTGCAGTGCAACATATCTTTTTCTTCTCTCTCTCTCTCTCTTTTTAATGATTTTGTTTATTTATTTGAGAGAGAGAGGGAGAGTGAGCACAGACAGTGAAGAGGGGAAGAGGGAGAAGCAGACTCCCAGCTGAACAGGGAGCCTCACCGCAGGGTTTGATCCCAGGACTCTGAGATCACAACCTGAGCCAAAGGCAGAAGCTTAACCTACTGAGCCACTCAGGCGTCCCTTATTTTTCTTTTTAGAGATCTATTAAGGCCATGCAAGAATAATGTAAACTGTAACCGAAGAGATGAACAGACATATAAACGATCATCCTTCCTTTTTCGAACTCAGGACTAGAGGCCGATCTATTAAGGCCATGCGAGAATAATGTAAACTGTAACCGAAGAGATGAAAAGACATATAAACGATCATCCTTCCTTTTTCGAACTCAGGACTAGAGGCCGCACAGTGTCCTTCTACCCAAGAAGTGGGGAAAAATGGCTAGAACTGAAAACCCACATGAGGGGCTCAAGAGGTGGTGAGGGAGTTGTTAACTGCTAAAGAAAGGGTAGCAATTTAAGAAGTGGATGAGGGATAATGTCCATTACCTGAGAGAATGTCCACATGCGGCTGATCAATGGGCTGATCAATGCAGTCTTGTACTTCTATAGGATGATGGGGACTAATGAGCTAGACTGCCAGGTGGGCCCCCGTTTTCTAAGATATGTCGAGTCCACTCACCTCCTTCTGGTTGCCCCTTCTGCACCTCCCCCCCGCCGTCTTTTATATATATATATGTATGTATATATACATGTATACATATACATATATGTATATATATGGTTAAAGAGCTACTTTCCTAGCCTCTGGATTCTCTATGTTAATGTTTATTCAGCAGAAGCTAGGGACTAGAGGGCCTGTTATCCCGGTGAACTGAAAACTTTTTTTAATTGAAGTGGTTTGCCAGGCAGCTTGTCTTCAAAAAACTCATAGTTTTATGACTAAATTCTATTTGTCTTGTCTCTGAAAATTCTCCTGTTAAATTTCCCAGGATATCCATGTATTTGCAAAAATAAACAATATTACATTATGGCAGGGACAAGAGAAATAACTGTTATTCAGAAGTTAAAAAACAATTTTAAATGCATGTTAAGGAACTTTAAGAGGCAAACAGCTGCATACATTTTATGTAATTATTCATTTATGCTGTAATTTTCTTTGTGTTTCTTCATGACAGCATTTGGGCAATCTTCTGCTATGTAGTCATTTCTATTGTTATAAAATACCTCTTACTGTTAGTGGTAGTTTAAATTCACTTTTCATGTATTTATATCTCTACTGTACTTATGCTAATACTTAAAATTTTCCTCTTTCTTATTATTCTTGCTGTGGGGGACACACTGAACAAACTATGTGGCAGTCTTCTGAGCAGAAGCTTCCAGAAATTTCTCTTTTGCCTTATATAAACTAATTTTTTAGATGCTAAGTTTAGCCTCATCCTGTAGACTTATATATATTTTCCAAGAGTCAGTCACAAATTTTTTATTGCTTCTTGACACATTTGAGCTTTTATTTAATTTTATTCTTAAAATATAATTAAAAACCAAATTTCAAAATGCCAAGTAATCTTTGGTCTACAAGTAAAGTTTGACCAAGTAAACCTTTGGTCAACAAAGTTCCTAGCATTTTGTTTATAATGGCATTAGCAAGATAATGTTCTAGAAATGATCAAAATGTTTGCTGCACTTTTAAAAAAGTTTAAGCTCTAAGGACCTTGGATCTTTTAATTATAAAATGGCAGGATGAAGTTCCTATCCATAGGACTATGCAAAGTATCAAAGTAAACAAAGTATCAGATTGCAGATGTGGAAATACTTGCCAAAGTGAAGGGTGACATGCACAGCCAATGATTATTATTACGCCCATTATTAGTCTTATCTTCTCCTGACGACTCCACTATTTAACTAGTATCTATTTATAGAAGATAGGACAATGACATCCTATTAGGAAGCAACGATTTTCCATCTCATTTTCTCAAATTAAACAATTATATTTCAACTTAAAGAGCTTTTAAAAGTTCTCCAAAACATTTTATTCACATAGATAATCACAGACCTTCACTGCTACTGTTTGCATTTGATGTTTCTAAGGGGTTTTCTCAATGGAAATGTTAACTGGATCAACAAATATAAAATCATTGAAAGTGATTAAGATATACGATGATGGGGGCGCCTGGGTGGCTCAGTGGGTTAAAGCCTCTGCCTTCGGCTCAGGTCATGATCCCAGGGTCCTGGGATCGAGCCCTGCGTCAGGCTCTCTGCTCAGCGGGGAGCCTGCTTACCCCTCTCACTCTGCCTGCCTGCCTCTCTGCCTACTTGTGATCTCTCTCTCTCTCTGTCTCTCTTTCTCTCTCTGTCAAATAAATAAATAAAATCTTAAAAAAAAAAAAAGATATACGATGATGTCATTCTCTGTAAAGGACAGTTGAATTACAGACACTGAACAATCTTCCCAGCATCATCAGGAACTAGGTGAGATACAAAAATAGAGATTTACATGTGGCCATGTGTGGAGTCAAATGAAGAGAAGGCATAATCTTTTGTGTATAGAAGCTTTGTGGACTATCAGATTAAAAACTAAAATGGTAATTATTTATTCTATTCACCTTGCTTCTCAGAGAAACTTGATCTCCCTGGTAGAAAGTATGGTTTCCAAGAGCCTATAATCTTATTGATCCAATGTAAATATCCAGGGGGAATGAGAAAGCTGAATATGTCAAGACACTATTTTTCAAAAATTTATATGGTTGCATCAAGGCCTGATTAAATTTGTCACTCTTACATGAATCCAACCAGATGAAGAAACTTTTGAATAGGGAAAAATGAGGTCACCCTTGTAAGTTTGCTTTGGAAAGAAAATATCACTTAAATATGAAATACAGACTTTTCATAAAATGCACAGAATATTTAATCTTTCGTAGAGGGTCTAAGAGAAATAATCTATACACTGGTATCCAAAAATCAATTTACTAAAATTTTAGAAAATAGATGACATTGCTTGTCTATGACTTTCCCAAAATTAATCCCTTTACTTGAGCTCATGATGGTTGTTTTTGCCAGCAGCTACAGCTCCGTATTTAATGTCCCCTCCTTGCCTCAGTTCAAGTGTCCTGAATTCAAGGAAATTTTTCCTTGAACCTAATTCTCCTTGAAGCAGCTTTAGTCCTCTCTCCCCCTTTAACTTGTCAACTTTAAAGAGATGCTTGCATCTACTGATATCTCTGCTTTAAATTCACCCTTCAACCCAGTGGGCTTCTAGTTCTATTATCTTCAAAGAGCTGTCAACCCAAACCTAGCAATAACAGAAGGTAACTGGTTCTTCTAATTTCCCCTCATCCTCTGGACAGTTGTTTCCACTCTCTATTCTTGTCCTTTAACTGTAGTCTCATTTCCCATAGAGTTCTATCCTCATCATGTAAAACCCAAACTCATTATCCATTATCTGCCATCATTTTGTCCACTCTCTATCCTGTGTTCCTCATGTCATTGTCACCACTCATTTACATGTTCAGGATGAAAACTTCAGCATTCTTTTTGATTCTCCTACCCACTGGCTGGCTGTCCCCAACACACACACACACACACACACACACTCACACACACACACGCACGCAATTTTGTAAGCCTCCCGCCACTAGACCAACTTCATCCCCCCCTCTACTTCCTTCACCGGGGCCTGTATTAGCCAACTTTATTTCTACAAATTTCAACAAGATTTATTTGCCTATAGTCACTTCACTCTCTAAAATCATTTAACGATAGAGTAATCAGAAGCAATAAAAGTAAGAATATGAGCATGTCAAATCCCAGCTAAAAACCTCTGTGACTCTCAGGTCCCATAGACTGTATTCAAATCTTCTTTCCCTCCTGCCACATTTCACTATTGGCATCAACCAGACTGTCACTGTTTAAGTGAGCCATGATTTTCTAGGCCTCACATTATGCAAATGTTGCTCCCCTTAGCTGCCTTTCCCTGACTGGCAAACTGTCCTTCTCCTCTCTCTGCTCCCATAATTTTGTAAATGCCTCAAGGATGGTGCTCGCCGTTTTTTTTATAAGGGTCTAAAATGTTAGCCCTCCCACTATCTGCAGATTGGCAGCTTTGAATATAACATATTTGCTCAATAAGTTTACATTATGCATGAATGAGTAAATCAAATGAGTATCTCGAATTTCAAGCATGAGAATATGGGACAAAAATAACACAGAGACAGAGCCATTGGGAATAGGAAGTTGTTTGGGGGTGAAGAAGAATGGACACCATTATCCACATTGTGCACTGAATTAACAACGGATATATACTAATAATGAGCATAATAGTTGAGTAGAAAGTATAAATTCAGAGAGCATTTAAGTGCTACAGATCTGGAGCTCAACTGAGGTTGCAAGATCAGAGATACTGAACAGTCTGTCATCTGGTGAAAGCTGATAGTTGAACCCATACACAGAAGAATTTTCCAAAGCACAGACCAGAGGTCAGTGGCTCTTCTTTGGGGAAATATGTTGCAGGGTGACAAAAGATGCTGGTGAAGAGGATGTTTGTGAGCAGGAAGGAAGAGAGGCCATACAGCATGAGGGCTAGGAAATGAGATGCACCTTGTTTTTCCTCTAATGACTCGCACCATTCCTCCTACCCAATGGGCGACTGAGAAATATTACTTAAATTAATGGATTTTCTGAGGTCAATAGGAATGGGAGATAGATTTCAGAATATCAAGGCAATAAAACATGGTAAGGAACTAGAAAGAACAGAAGTATATCTGTGGGATACAGGCAGGAGAAAGAGGGAGACCTAGTACTGACTGAAGAAGTTTCACTGCCAAAACAGCAGAGAGAGAAAAGCAAAAGTAGATTAAATATTTTTGGAAAGATGGTCTAGATCTGTGCATCATGAAAGGCAGGTGGTGAGATACCTTTACCTGTAGCTCATAGGACACACCTTAGGGCTTACGTATCATCTTTCCCAGTAATGACTAGATCTGAGACCTGTCATTCCATGAGATGACAAGTTAACTGAGATCAAGAACCCTGTCTTATAGTTTTCTTATATCTCCTGCAGGGCCTCAAGCAAAGACAGCTACAAAATAGGAGTTTAGTAATTCAGTATTTGAATCAAAATGACTGCAGTTTAGTTGTTCATTCACGGAAAGAATATACTATCATCATCTTAGAGCTATTAATAAAATGGCAACCAGAACCATAGCTTGTGAGAAATGGGTAAAACACGATTTCATTTCTAGAGCCTCATTTAGACCTATTGGGCATACGTTGATCATTGTTGGCAAACCAAAAATAACACTGGACCCTCAGGGACCCCAGACCATCTAATTCCTACATGATGAATTGCAACCCGAGTTTTTGAGATGGTGCCATGAAAGGTAGTGTTATTGGACAAATATCCAGATGCAAGAGGAAGAAGGTAGAGACCAACTCTATTCCTGGGGCAGAGTTGACAAATGATAGTACAGCTACTGAGTGAGAAGAAGGTCCTATTTGGGAGCCTCCAGAAATCAGAAAACTAGTAAACCCTACAGTTGACACAAAAATGGAGTGTTCTGAGAAAAGGAGTAAATGATGGTACAGAATCTGCAAACCTGCTTATCAGTTTTAATTATTTTCCAAGCTGTGCCATGTCTTAAATGGTATTCAAATCTGCCTAATGTTTCCATGCTTGCCTCTAGTGATTAATATTCCAAAAATGGTTTAATTTTAGCAAAACCCTCCCAAGATCTCTCAAATGATAGGGCAAACCAGTACAAACATCCATACTGTACATCAACTGAGATATATTCAAACTGCTATTCAGTCTATTAATCACAAGGTTTTCAAACTGAGTTTAAAGCATTTTGAAATATTAGAAAATGTTCATGTGGCTGGGTAGCTAAAATTCAGGTACTGAATATAAGCTAATATTTTAAGTATAAATGTTTCCACTAAAAATTTAATTCTCACTTTTCTCAGATAATGTATTCTCTGGGAAAATAAATGTTTCTTTTCAAGAATGACAGAGTACTTGAGTTAAATCTACCATTTATCTTCAGCTTGTATAATTTTACTCACTGTTCTTTCAAACATAGAATATGATGCAGTTGAACAAATGTCATTGGTTTTATTATGTCACAAACCGACCAGATAAATGTACCCGATTTTCTATAGAAGTTCCTTCTTCCCTTTGCTCATCATTATACTTACATATCACTGGCAATGGAGGAGTTCCGGGACATAGACTTTGGAGACAGGTCATAATCGCTGTCGGATCGATACAGAAAGGACTCGCGACGTTGACTGTGGACAAAATTTGCTTGGAGAATTAGCCCGGATCCTGGGCTGGTCATGGGATCCAAGGGACTCCGTCCCGCAGATGTGCCATTGTCCACGTCAAAACTGTAAAAGAAGGAGAAGAAATAACATTGCTATGAACGCTTGCATGTAGATATTTCAGTAAAGGGAGATTTCAGTTTAGGAAGTCAGAGTGGGCACATTTACTGCTGATTTCCACTCTTAAAAAATGATAATATTAAAACACACAAAAGTAAAAAAGACACATGACTTCATATTCTTGTCTTCCTTAAATTTAGGGTACTTTTGTTTATTAACTAGATACGAGACATGTGTCTCTCTAAACTTGAGTTAAAAAGGAACCACTCTGCAAAGAATAGTTCTACTAAGTACATTCTACTAAGGATGTAGAACAAATACATAGTAATCCTCTAATGATTTGGGTTCAGTTCAACAAGTTCCCATTATACGCCTAACATCATCGCTTCCCCAAACCTAGGCTCTCTCCCCTTCCCACCAACACCATCCAAACAGGAATTTCTGCTGTATCCATTTCCCTCCATTCCCAAATCCAATATGTTAAGTTCAGGATTTCATCAACTGTCACCTACATTATTATAAGAGCCTTTAAGTTAGTCTCTTGAATCTGTTTTCCAGTCTGTACCCTGTGGAGAGTCTTCTTAAAGTATAAATCTGACCATGATCTCGTCAGGTCGAAACCCTTCAGTAGTTCACTATTGTCCTCAGGATAAAGTCCGAATTTCTTGGCTAGACTGACAAAGTCTGAACTATTCATTTTACCTGTAATTAACCATATTCCCAATCTCAATTTGTAACCCTCTTCCATTAGTCACTCTATGTTCCACTCACTGAACCACCACCTAATCGTCTCACTCAGGCCATCACTACCTAATCTCCTGCTCCCCTGACCTAACAAGGTCCTCATTGTTGCTCATCCTTGAGGACTTAACCTTCACCTGCAAGGCTGTCCTGATGCCCCGCACCTTTATTCGATGCCTTTCTCTGTGCTCCCAAGACAATTTCCTGCTCCCTATTGGTAGCGTTTTCAAAGAACTGAAAATGCTTCCCACTTGGTCTCCATTCCTAGACTGTGAGTTCTCTGAGAATGGAGACTCTTGAGTGTTCTTACCACTTCACCTGGCAACTCAGAAACCTTTACTAAGCAGTTTGAATAGATGACTAAATAAATAGAAGACACTGTACTTGGCAATACAGATTTTAGAATTGGGAAAAGATAGAATCACAAATGCACAGTGCTTAATGTCACAGTTCTTAAAATTGAGATAAACTTTCTACAAAGAGCTTTTCTAGTCAGATATCAACCAGTATTAACGTCTCATGTGTTCTTATGAGAGGACTGTAGTAGCTCAGATACCCTCGTAAGTACGTGGTTTAAAAAAAATTGTTGAACAAATAAATGAATTCAAGTTTAGTTGTTATCAATGTTTTTCCCATCACAGACTTTACCTAAACTATTAACTAATTTAAAAACAGTCTTATATTTTCTTCATCAGAATTATTAATAAATAGTATCATGACTCCAAGATTGAAAGCCAACGTGGAAGATAAGCAGACGTTTGATATTTCATGAATCACCTAGGAGTCTATAACTAAATAAGAAACACTGGCTCCAAATTAATCCATCTAGTAAAAAAAAAAAAAAAAAAAGGAAAAACTCATAATCTACCTTGGTCATTCATAAACAAATTTTCCAATTTAAATTTTTTAAGGAATTACATCACTTTATAGATGTATTTATTTGGTCACCAAAGACAATGAGAAGTTCTCAAGTTGAACAGACTCCTTTTATTGACAAAATATCAGCTTCTAGAAAAGTTAACTGGGGACCCCTGGGTGGCTCAGTCAATTAAGGGGCTGCCTTAGGCTCAAGTCATGATCCCGGGGTCATAGGATTGAGCGCCGCATTAGCAGGGAGCCTGCTTCTCCCTCTCCTCCCTGCTTGTGCACTCTCTCACTATCTCTGTTTCTCTCTCAAACAAATAAAATCTTTAAAAAAAAAAAAAAGGAAAAGTTAATTGACCAAAGTTACTGAGCTAATGAGATTTCATCATCTACTGTTCCTGAAGCTCTTCCAGCTCTAATGAATAACTAGTAAACCATAAATGTATGTTAGTAACCATGACATGCAAGCAGAAGACATCCGTTTCCCCTGGACAAGACACTTCATGCATGTGGGACTTTGGGCATTCCTGAGGAAGGTCAGAGGGGGAAAGGATCTCCAATCATGAGAGACTTATTCAGGACCTCAAGCAAGCTCTTCTTGGATATGCTTAACTAAATAAGCACTTATTAAGCACCTCTAATGAGCACACTGAGATACAAAACTAAAGGTGATAAGATTAATCCAAGTTGGGTTTAATCCAGACTTCTGAGAAGTTTTCATTTAAAAGTAGTATTTTAAGAGGGCTTTTGAAGGCATTTAGTATTCAGTTGAAAGACACTAAAGTCCTTTGACTAGGAAGAGAAAAAGGGGAGATTTCTTCTCTGGGGACATAGTCATTGCAGCTTTTCAGTATGAAGAGGACCTAATGTGAACACATAAGAAAACGTTTATGTCTATTTCCCTTCAATATCAAGATGTTCTTACTATTTTAAAGGTAAAATATATTCCACTGCTATGCATAAGCAGAGATATAAGAGACATAGGAGTGTGATTCTTGGTTTAGTTTTTCTCAGTTCAACTGAGTAATATCAATAACATCCCCCAAATCAGTAAATTCTTTATTATTACAATCTCCAATTAAGACAAGCAACTTCTTTTTTTTTTTTTT
>CM052809.1:38139541-38168677 GCA_028533885.1 Nasua narica
AATAATGCTATTTATTAAGACCAAAAATTTATTAATAGGTCAATAAAATGCTTGATCATGGGATATTGTAGGGGCTTTGTTATTTTTCTATGTACGGTGTAATATAACATTTTGTCCACTAGATGGAGACCACCACCTGAAGGAACATCTGTAAATAAAGGTCAAAACAATTTTTTTAAACTCATGAAAACAACCCCTTAAAGATTATACCCAAAATAAACCCTCACAATCTGTAGGAAGTGATTACCAAAGGTTGGTAAAATTATATTAAGTAGTAAATATTAGTATGCTTTACAGATTGAGAATGATCAAAAAATGGTCCCTGTTTTATTATTTATTTTTATTTAAAACCAAACCAAACCAAACCAAACAAAACTTGAGACGCTCTTTTGTGCAAAAACTAGAACTAAGGAGTTCCTTGAGGAAGTCAGGTTTGGGGCAAATCAAGGCAGTACGGCTTCTCTCAGTCAACAGTAAATTAACTGAGAGTTAATTTAGGCTGAAAACAAAGGTGGTTCACATAAGATACTTATTTTTGAAACATAACTTTATAAACAGTCCACGTCAAGGCATTATTAATAAAACAAGAAGGCAGTGAGGGTTAACCCTAACCTTAGATACTGAAACCAAAGAGACCAGTTCTGAACTTCCTAAGCACGTTCTTTGGTAAACACTTTCATGTAACGAATCTTCTCGTGACTCATGGCTGGAGAGATAGAGTCCAAGTAAAAGATTAGCAGAAGCTTGGGAAAGTAATTGAAGAATTGGGGAAGGTAATAATGATGATGGTGGTAATAGTAATCATAACGATAATAATAACAGTAAAACTTCTGGAACACTTTCTATGAGCCAGACCTTGCACTCTGTGCCTTATATACATTATCTCATCAAATCCCCACAATAACCCTTTGAAGTAGGCGTTATATTTTCTACTTGACAAGTGAGTAACCTGAGTCAGGCAGTAGTGGCTCTATGTTAAGTAATGTGTTTGAGGCTATGCAGTTATAGGTGGGTTTTATTTATTTATTTATTAAATCTTATTATTTGACAGAGAGAGAGAGAGATCACATGTAGGTAGAGAGGCAGGCAGAGAGAGGAGGGGAAGCAGGCTCCCCGCTGAGCAGAGAGTCCTATGTGGGGCTTGATCCCAGGACCCTGAGATCATGACCTGAGCCAAAGGCAGAGGCTTTAACCCACTGAGCCACCCAGGCGCCCCAACAGGTAGGTTTTAAACTCAAGCTGTCTTGATTCCAGAGTCCGGGAGAATAATCCCTGTATGTTTGTCTCTATTGCAAAGCCATCTACTAACCATTAGAAAAGTATAAGAACAGCTCCTCCCCTGGATGGAACTTCAAATGGTACCTCTTTGAAAGGCTCATTCATATATAAGTATCATTAACTTATAGATCTGGCATGCCAAGCTTAACTCTGAGACTGCACTTATGAGTCCCCAGATTTTGGAATTGGTCCCATTTCCTATTTTTCCAGTTTTGAATACAATGGTAAGGTGTAAAAGGGTGTCTGCTGTAACCCGTCTGATGGACTTCTTTATAGAGTTCAAGAGTTCATTTGGAATAAGGATAGTTAGTGGGTCTGCAGAAGGTCTTAGCAAATGGAACTAAGTGAGATAGCTCTGCTATTCTACATGTTTGCTGTCCTTCGTGAAGTTCAAGGATGCATACATTCCCTAAGGGAGCCGGCTTTCACCCAGAAGGTATCTGTGGAGAAACCCCGACGCAGCTGTGGATGGCACCCCGTGATAGCGCGGGAAGAGTGATGACCAGGTGGCCCGTTTCGGTTGAACAGTTAAGGGCAGTGCATACCAGCACTACTCAGACTACTCCCTCCACAGGCCCGTCCCTTTCTGAGGACCCCATTCCACCAGAAACCAAACAGGTTACAAACTGACCAATCAACCCAACTGCTCCCTATCTCTCCACAGTGTGCCCTGTGGGTGAACTGACCCACCCTCCCTTCAGCTTCCTCCACTGCTCCCATGGTTTGGATCTCCCCATCTTGCAATTACTTGCTTGGAGGCATTTCCCATCCTTTGGCCTGATGCTCAACCCTGCTTCTGGCTGAAATAATTTGCCTCTCTTCTTGGCCAAGATTGGGCTCTCCCCTGAGTCATGGTCCTGCTGTTGTGATGGGTAAGCAGCTCACCTCAAGTAGCCTGACTCTCGGGACCTTGCATCTCCAGGATGGAGCCCAAAGGAGGTTGAGACACATGAAGACTCCGGGGGGAGAAGCTGCCGGAAACCCCTATCAACAGATGTCCCATTATCAAAGCATCTGTGAAGAGCTCCCGAGGGAAGACCCCAGAGAGAACTAGCAGCTGCTGAAAGCTGTATGCTGGTGGGAACCCTGGAAGTCCCCACTAACGCCGGGAGCATCTGAGAGCTGCCTCTGTCACTGTCTATTAAGAACACTGGCGTGTTGACAATAAAGATCTTCCTGCTCCCTGTTGGGGGGAGGGAGAGACCCAAAATGTTCCTGTTAAAACATTCACTTGGGAGATAGAAAAAGTGGGTTAATTTTCAAATCTTGGTTCTGTCACTTTCTGGTTGCATGCTCTTGGGTAAGTTACTGTACCTCTCTAAGCCCCCACTTCTGATAAGGATAATTCCAGCGCCCAGCTCCAGGGCCATGAAAGGGAAAACCTTTGGAAAGCATTTAGCATACTGCCTGGAGGCTAATACCTCCCCAGTATTTAGCAGCTATTGTCGTTTTTATTGTCATTGCTCTTTATCATTGAGGGGGACTTTCCTTCTAGGCCATTCTCTGTGCTTTGGGAAGAACCTAAAGGGAGAGACAGAGAGGAAGGGAATGGGGGGGAGGGGCAGCCAAACCACCTGAATCAAACACAGGGAAGCAGTGAGTGAAATACACAGCAGCCAGATGGCTCTTTCAGCTTTAGCTGCTGTTGTCTCCACCCAACTCCATGATTCCAGTGTGATAGCATCTGGGGAGAGGGTGGAGACGGCTGATTTTTCTCAAGATATTCCTCCCTGAGGAGAAAGCACCATTTCCTGCTAGGAACTGTGGAGGGCATGGAGGTCCCAACAACCTGGGTGGGGTTCCAGCCGAATATAATGAGAATATAATGAGCAGAAACAGTCCTTCAGACCTCAGGTCTCCAGCCACTGGGTGTACTTGGAGGACCTCGAACCACAAAGACGTTGCTGTTTTCTTCCTATGACTGACTCTCCCATGTACATGGCAGCCCATGCTGTTGGCTCGACACTGGAATCCAATCCACTTGCGGGGGTGGGGAGGCAGCGGGGATCGGTTCATCCTCAACTTAACGTCAGTGTAACTGGAGCTGGATAATCAGTTTAAAATATTTTTTTCTCTTTATAATAAATATTTTATCCATTATTATTGGTACCACAAGGCTATGAAATCTGTATCTAATTAACGTCAGAGGTATTTCCCATTTGAGATCTCCCTGCAGGTCAAAGAAATCCCACTTCTGAAAATTCCCCATTTTAATATTTACTTAGCTCAGATTATCTATGGAAATGAGACTGTAGCAAAAAGTCTTTTTTCCCAATCAATCAAACACTGCATCTCAAATTTAAATAGGACACCCCGGCAGGACACAATATTTGACCACGCTAGTGGATTATACAGTTAAAGGATGGTATGCAGTGCTAGTTTGCCTCACACTTATATTTGCACCAAGGATTAGCATTTAAGGACAGGAACATTTCACCCTTTGTTATCACAGATGATTTTTTTTATTTTAAGATTTTGTTTATTTGAGAGAGAGAGAGAGATTGAGAGAGTGCATGAGAGGAGAGAAGATCAGAGAGAGAAGCAGACTCCCCCCGAGGAGCTGGGAGCCCAATGTGGGACTCGATCCCGGGACTCTGGGATCATGACCCGAGCCAAAGGCAGTGGCTCAACCAACCGAGCCACGCAGGCGACCCCATAGATGATTTTTTTATAAACAAAAGCTTGGCACAAAGGTGAACGCTGTTTACGTGTAAACAGCTTATTTACGTGTAAAAATAGCAAGTGATCTCTGGAAACACACATCATTTGTTTGTGACTTGTCAATGACACTCCCAAGTGACACAGGACAATAAAAAAGATTCCACATAAAAATGACAGCATACGTTTAATGTTTGGACTGGAAGCCAGAAAGGGCAAGCTGAATTTGGGCAGTAGATTTTTGCCGAATAAGATGGCAAAAGGCCAAATTTTCTTAAAAATGTTTGTTAGTTCTAACATTTTAAAAGTCCAAACCAAGAATTGCTTTACTTGAGGTTTATAGGAGATTTTTCAATGATCATTTTAAAGGAATCTCTTCTTAAATGAGATTCTGCTCAGCCAAGGATCTCGATCGGGTTCTCACATGGAAGCAGAGGGGTGTGAGTCAGCTGCAAAACCTGCCGGCGTGGGCTGAGGCCCCTGTTGGCAGCGATTCTCTATAAAACAGTCCAAGTCATAAATACAGATTTAACCTGATACACGGCTGATAACGGGACGCGTCTATTTTCATTGTTGTTAGTGGCCCTGAATTTATATCTAAAAAGTCATTCAAGCTTCTCTGTGACCGAGAATAAAACAAGCAGGCGTGCACGCGTTTCCCCTGCCACCCGTTTTCATTTGCTGACCTCACAGGGAGTGGAGGGGACGGGGAGAGCAGCGAAGACCTGAGCATCAGAGGCAGTCCCACCAAGTATGGCTCAGTTTTACCCTCCTTGCGTGGCCTGTAACGGGTCACTGCCGACCTGAAGTTCTCTGAGACCACTTCTAAACTGTGGTATTTCCAAAATGCAGTTTTCCTCAAACTTGGCTTTGGCAAGCGCAAGCCCAAAGAGGAACAGGGTCATGTTAACCAGGTGGAGGTGAGGGGGTTTCTGTATTTATTTATTTTTCTGTGACTCAGAGCAACCAAGACCGCTTTGATAAGCCCGCAGTGCAACACCATTTTTTAATGGTGTGCCCCTTACTTCTGCCACACACACGCTTATTCTTTGTGCTGCAGACATATCATCAGGTCCCTGCAACCCCAGCTCGCCATCCTCCAGCGGCTTCCTATTTTATTAATAGGATCTACTATGTCCTCACAGTGGCTCATGGCCTTCTAGGAGAGATCCGGGTCCCTGAGGCCTCTCTAATCTTATCCTGTACCTCTTTTCCCTTGCTCCTTCTGCCTCAATCTTTTAGCCGCCTAGCAGTTCTTTGAACACATTTGAGCAGCCCGTCCTTGGGGCCTTTACACTTAGAGTTCCCTCTGCCTCCAATATTCCCTACCCAGATGCCTGCTCAATGTCATTTCCTTCATGAAGAGATATTTCCGGGCTACTCTCTTTACAATTGTTACCCTAATCTCCTAGCCTTTTCTAGCCTCCTAGTGGGAGGAACCATGGTGCACTGTTGGTGCAAATGTCAACTGGTGTAGCCACGATGGAAAAGAGCTTGGAGGCTCCTGAAGAAATTAAAAATGGAACTCTCAGATGTGATCCAGCATTCACACTTCTGGGTATAGATCCAAAGAAAATGAAATCACTATTTTGAACAGATCCCTGCACCCCCACATTCACTGAGGTATTATTTATAATAGTCAAGTCATGTAAACAACCAAAGTGTCTATCAACCATGAATGGATAAAAACAATGGAATATTATTTAGCTGTAAAAAAGGAGGAAATCGTGCTCTTTACCACAATATAGATGAAATCTGAGGGCACTATGTTAAGTGAAATAAATCAGAAAGAAAAAGTCAAGTACTGTATGATCACATATGTGGACTCTTAAAAAACAAAACAAAACAAACAAACACATCCCCGATAAAGAGAACACACTGGTAGTTCCCAAGGGCAGAGGGAAGGTCGGGGAAATAGTGGAGGTGGTCAAAGGCTACAAACTTCCAGTTACAAGAGGAGAAAGTGCAGGAATGTAATGTACAACAAAGTGACTATAGATGATAATACTGTATTTAATATTCAAAGATTGCTAAGAGTAAATTTTAGAAGCTCTCACCACACACACACACACACACATACATACAAATAGGTTGTCACTGTGAAGTAATGAATATGCTAAATAACCTTATGTTGGTAATCGTTTTAGATATAAAAGAGTGATGAATATATATAAAATCATTGTACTGTACACTTTAAATTTACACAATATTTTATGTGAATTATATCTCAGTAACACTGGGAAAATATTAAGTTGCCAGAAAAGAATAAATAAATTCCTACTCTAATCTCCTAGCCTTTTCTAGCTTCCTTTTCTTATTTTTTTCCTCCACAGCATTCATCAAGCTCTGATAAGCTTTATTTACTTATTTTGTTTATCTTACTCTTCCCATTAGAATGTAACTTCTATAAAAGCAAAGATTTTTATCTACTTTGGTCATTAATGTATCTCTAGTACCTAAAATAATGTCTAGCACACAGTAGTTGCTCAAGAAATAGCTGTATTATGAATGCATTAGTATCTTTAGATCCAACACTATTCATTATATCCTCATTATTTACCATGGTTACCTGTGTGGATCTTTTCAAATGGACTTTATTATTATTTTTATCTTTGGCCAGGAATTAGTCACTTTTTAAAAGAAAGAATCCTACCAATGAGATTGATTAGTTCTCTTGAAGAAATTATCTGTAAAGGTATTTACAAGGCTAGGGTGTACAAAGCATTTTATTTTATTTTTTTTATTTTTTTTAAAGATTTTCTTTATTTGAGAGAGAGTGCGTGAGAGAGAGAGAGCAGGAGCAGGGGGGAGGGGCAGAAGGAGAGGGAGAAGCAGACTCACTGCTTAGCCGGAAGCCTGACGTAGGCTTGACCACAGGATCATGACTGAGAGGAAGGCAGATGCTTAACCAACTGAGCCACCCAGGCACCCCAAAAAAGACATTTTTTTTTAAGTTTTATTCTTTTTTTTTAAATTTTTACTTATTTATTTGACAGAGAGAAAGATCACAAGTAGGCAGAGAAGCAGGCAGAAAGAGAGGGGGAAGCAGGTTCCCTGCTGGGCAGAAAGCCCAATGCGGGGCTCGATCCCAGGGCCCTGAGATCATGACCTGAGCTGAAAGCAGAGGCTTTAACCCACTGAGCCACCCAGGCGCCCCAAAAAAGACATTTTAATATGAGTTATTTCGAATAGCGTTCTGTCTGACCACCAATCAGCCATAGAATCAGGGGCTGGATCCAGGTTTTGTGGTACACGAAGGTTATAAAGTTTTGAGATTCTGCTTTGAGGAAAAATAATACCCCCAAAAAATCTTACTGGTGCACATTTTACAGAACCTGTTACTATGTGAAGCTCCAATAGCCCTCCCTCCCAAAACCCAGAAAAGGCCCAGCCAGTGAGGGTCTCTGAGCTTGATGTCCATTAATTTCCCAGTTGATCTGCAATTGAGGGATTGATAGAGCAGGAGAGGACAGAAAAAACAACAGAATGACTGAAATGGGAAATGCAGTACTGTATTTTTTCATAAAAGGTGTGTTATTCTAGAGGTTAGTTTTTCCTCATCCTTTTTTCCTATTTATTTACTGATGTATTTATTGCTCAAATTTTCAAGGCTTACTCCTAGTTTTCAGAATTTTTCTTGCTATTTGCACACGTGTATTCTTTCAGATCAGTGATTACCAGCTGTCTTGGGAGACTCGGGAGTGATTCCACCAGGTAGAATATTAGAATCACTTTGAAGGTTTGAAGAGGGATGATCTTTAAACCATACCTTTCTCACAGAGATTATGATTATCTTTTTGAGGGGTGGGCTTTCAAAATGGGGTTCTTAGTCTCATTCCTGGCTATTCATGTATTTAGACTTATCAAAAATTAATTTCCAAATATGAATCCTTTGTGAAAATACCACTTAAAATATTATAAGTCAAGTAGATTAAGTCTAGGTGAAATTATAACTGAAAACAAAAACTATAATAGTTCTACTAGAATTGCCTTTAAAAATATAATATAAATCTGATTTTTTTTTCCACTGATAGATATGAGGACTCAGACACCATGTTTTTCTCTGGGTCTGGACTCTCCCTAAAACAGGTCAGGAAACAATTTACCAGCCATACTATTAAATCTATTTTGGAAAACTGATATTACCCCGTTTCCAACCTCAATGATCCAAACAGATGGGTTTTTCCACTTTGATGGGGGTAGAAGAGAACAGAGAAGGGCTTAAGAGAGCTGTGGGGCCTGATTTTGATATCGTTTCTTCTATTCTACCAGGGTAAAGCAATTATAAGAATACTATTCTACGATGGTCATAAACAAGCGCTCTCTTCTGGAAATCTTTAAAAATGTATCACGGAGGGGCGCCTGGGTGGCTCGGTTGGTTGGGCAACTGCCTTCCGCTCGGATCATGGTCCCCGAGTTCCAGGATCGGGTCCCATATCGGGCTCCCAGCTCCGCCGGGGGTCTGCTTCTCCCTCTGGCCTTCTCCCCTCTCACTCTCTCTCGCGCGAGCTCTCTCTCTAATGAATAAATAAAATCTTTAAAAAAAATGTATCACGGAGCATTAAAATGTTTACACCAAACAGCACACATCTCATTGTTTTACGTGCACACATTAGCTTTCCTTTGTGAGGTCTTACATTGGGTGAATTGTACATGCTTACAAATTATCCTTAAAGATTTAAAGACATTGGGGTATACAGCCAAAAAGCTGTGGGATCTGCTTGGACAATGATTTTAAAGAATAAATATATTTTTTATATTTCCTTGAAATGGTTTTGTATATAATCCTGACCAAAGACAAAACAATCTTGGAAAAGCATAGAATTCAATCATCAGGACTGTGAATGTGGCAAATTCTGCTTGCTGTCTGCCAAATTCCATTTTCTGCTTGTTCCTGGGCACACAAGAAGTCCTCCTTTCCATGCTTCTTTTGCAATTAGATTTGGCCACATGAACGTGAGCAGAAATACCATATGCCACTTTCAGGACTGGCTCTCTACTCCTCCCACACGCTCCTCTATGGGCTCTTTCTCCAGCCAGCTGCGTGCCGGGAGTGTTGAAGCTGTGAAGAATGCAAAGAAACACAGGATGGGAGGATCCTGGCACCTGAATGAGAGCAAGAGCTGCCCTGCCCCCGAAACCCCATCCTAGATGGTGACTTGATGAAAACTGGACTTGCTTTTTTAAGACACTTGATTTGGGGGGTTCATGAGTTAGCATAGTAACATCTAAGACTCTACATTGCACCAAACTAAATTAGTAGTCCTGGAAGTAAAACTGTCCGACATTTCACATTCGATCTACCCCTGGACTAAAAAAAGTTCCCCACAGAGGCCCAAGTGAAACCCACCAGCTCTCTATTGCTACCATTTTTCATACTTCATTTGGTTCCCCACTCTCCTTTGATTACACATATTTGCATGATTTCATGAAGACATTTCTTATCATCCGTGCGCTTAAGTGTTAGAGAATAAGTTTGTAATCATTACACACAGTTGTAATTGTTCTATAAAGAGCAAAAGCCAATTCATTTCTGTTCTGTCTTGATGCCAATCAGAAAAGCTGGAGAGAATCCGTTCAAGCATGAAGTTGACACATGAATGTGTCTCTGAATCAGAAGAGACACCAGAAGAAAGGAATCTGCTTCCCTCAGGATTTGGAGCCATGCTCCACTTGAGTCAATGAGGTCTCTCAAGTACCAGATCCAGCTGGACTTGCATTATTTAGAATGGGATTCTGGACCAAAATGCCATTCTGAATGTGTACATTTCTAGGAGTATGGGCCAGAGTCTGTGGGAAAAAATTCTAGGAATATTTCATAGCTTACCCAGATCTAGAATAGAACTATACTCTTTACTCTTGTCTAGCTCATTTGCAAAGAATAAGGGCTGAGTTGGTTCTTCAGGCTGGGAACATTGTGGGTTGAATCGGATGCCTAAGGCCCTTCCTGTTCTAAACTCTTAGACTAAATAGAGAGTCAGATGTACTTCTCCAGAGGAAGGAAAGGAAATTACCTGAGGCATTCTCTTGGCTACAGAGCTTCTGAAATAGTGGAGTGGAGTTCAGTTTTTGGTTTCCTTCGCTAAGCTTCAAAGTATTTCTGGTATGAGAAAGCATTTTGTTGTCCTCTTAGAGGTCAAACTCAAACAACCGATACATTCTGAAGGTGATAGAATACGTCACAGAAATAAATGAGTCTCTTCATTCTGCAAATATTCATCAACCATCTACTATTGCCAGACACTGTTGGGGAAGAATGAAGTTGACCGAGAAGACACAGGACTAGGAGTTGCAGTGAGTTTCTGCTTCTAAATTAAAATGGGACTTTCTTCCCTCAGGACAACCAAATTCATGATGAGACTGTTAATAAATCCTATTGATTTGCCAAGTCCATAGCTAAGAGAAATGCATGTCTATTTTCTAAACACATTTGACCTCTTGTCAATTCATTTCAAGTTGCAAAGCAATGTTATTGCGGACCTCATTGCTTTGACAGTAACTATGTTTTTGAAAAAGGTTAAATTTTCCCTTTTTAGCCATTAAAATTCCTTTCATTTTCATGCAATTATATATTCCACACATTTGTCATAGCCATCCGTTTCTGCCAACTTGCCCATTTTCTGGATGGACTCTGATATTCAATTGTGTATATTTTCTCTCTCTTTTTTCTCCTTTGAATATTTTCAGTGTAATTCTGGCTCCCAGTTTTGGATTATTTCCCATTTATACTCATTTTAAAAAATGACTTTTTAAAAGTCATGCTTTTCTACTGGAATTAAAATTAAAAAAAAAAAACTTTAAAAAATGACAACTCTTTTGGGGATAGGTGAAATGAGTGAAAGGAGTCAACTGAAAGAAGTCAAGAGTTATAAAATAAATAAATCATGGGAATGCAATGTATAGCATGGTGACTATAATCAATAACATTATAGCCCATACTTGAAAGTTACTAAAAGAATAAGTCTTAACACTTCTCATCACAAGAAAAAAAATTTTTTTTTGTAATTTTGTGTGGTGACAGAGGGTAACAAGACATACTATGGGTTCACTGTGTAGTATATGTAAATATTGAATTATTACGTTGTACACCTGAAACTCATTTAATATCACACATCAATTATACCTCTAGTATGAAGAAAAAAAGGTACACTTTTTTTTAGAGAGAGAGAGTGAGCACAGCGAGTGCACACTCAGTTGTGTGGGGGGGTGGAGGGGTGGCAGAGGGAGAAAGAGACAATCTTAAGTACTATGTGCTGAGTGCTGAGCCTAGAGCCCCACATAGGGCTCCTTCTCACAACCCGAGATCAAGACCTATGTGGTAACCAAGAGTCAGATGCTTAACAGACTGGGCCACCCAGGCACCCCAAGACTTATACTTTTTTTTAATGAGAAGTCCAAAATGGTACATGGAGCTCTAAGGACAGTATAAACAGGGCCATCTGTAATAATGGGGCAGCCTTTCAACCTACCAAAGATTTCTCTAACTGGCTATAAATGGTCATGCCAGAATTTTAAATATAGTATTTCCTAATAGGAACTGTAAATGTTTTGATTTGTCATGTAAAATATTTAGTACTACATTGTACCACCATTGTGAAATATGTGACTAGAACCTCTATCTCTAGCCTGCCTATATAAATAAGTACCACTGCTAGATAATTTAAAGTTTACATTTATAGAAAATAAATTTTATAAAATAAATTTTATTATTTTTCACATACTAACCTAGTAAGTGGTCTAAAGAAGAATAGATGCCAGTTTCTTAAACTTAGTTTGGAAGAAAAAAACCCCAAATGTGACTATATATAACTTTGAAAATTTAATTTTCACCACATGTTGAAAATAGGTCTAGAGATGCTTGTACTCCATGAAATCCAAATCAGACTATAAGCATTTATTCAGTGTGGGTATCTTGTTTTTTTTCTATCTTTAGAACTTTAAAACAAAACCTTAAAATGTGATTTTTTTTACCCTTCTTTATCTTTTCCTATAAAATTTAGAACTAGAAATTAAATTTGACAAGAGAGAAAAATCTAAACCATGTCTATGCTGCTGCTGCTTTTTTTTTTTTTTTAAGATTTTGTTTATTTATTTGACAGAGAGAAAGAGATCACAGGTAGGCAGAGAGGCAGGCAGAGGGAGAGGGAAGCAGGCTCCCTGCTGAGCACAGAGACCGATGTGGGGCTTGATCTTAGGACCTCCTAGGACCTCCTAGGACCCTGAGATCATGACCTGAGCCGAAGGTAGAGGTTTAACCCACTTAGCCATCCAGGCACCCCTTGAGTTTAGGGTGTGGAGGGAAAGAGAAGCCTGGGCTTATCCAGGATTTGAATCCGGGACGTCTCATACCCACAGCGAGAATCATACCCCTAGACCAACAAGACACTCTCTAGGCTTCTTCTGCTCTTAGGCTTCTTCGTACATAGCTGCCCTTTGATGGGGTTCCTAGCAGCTTGGCCCAGAAGGTTCCACTTTGGCGTGTGGATTATTTTAGCAATGGAGACCTAGAGACTCAAGAGGAGCTTTTAATCTCCCCCTTAAGTGCCTAAAAAAAAAAGTATATTAGGAGCCTGTACCAAGAAGAGAGCTATTATCAAAGACAGTTTTCTAAATCAGAACAACACCTGCATGGCAGGGCAAACACTTGTTCTTCTCATCTTCCTGTGAATTGTCTTTGTACTATTGAAGCCCCAAACTCCTACAGCCTTCTTCTGAGGGCAGCATGGCATATAAGCCTCAATCGGCTGCCTGTCTTTGACCTTCCCGTGACAATGGGAGGCTCCTTTATGGACAAAATTAAATTTGTTTTTCTCCTGTTCATCTGTCTTATGTCAATTTATTAATCTGTTTCAAGATTAATCTGTCTTAAGTTAATTTACTATTATTCGGTTAGCCAAAAAACCTAGAAGGGAAGTAGGGAAAAGTTTTCCTCCCTCACGCCTTTAAACTTGGAGTGTAATTAGTTTTAATACCACAGTTGCCGCTAATGTAGTTGGTCCTTCAGGCAGCAGAGAAATCATCTCTCGGGGCACGGTGGGTGCTTTAGCTATTTGCCTTGTCCAGGAGTTCCAGCTGTGCCTCTAATTATGAGCCGGACTATGATGTCCTGTCCTGGGGGAAACAAAGGAATTCCTCCTGAAGGCCTTTCCCTCCTGTGCTTCTGGCATAGTCCCACAGTGTTTCTAAAGCCCTTTCATAGCCATTGTTCAGTGGTGTTCGCACAGTGACCCTGGGCACTCAGTGGTGGGGTTGGGGGGCGGGTATGTGGATTCTTATCGTCCTTTGCAAAGAGGAAATTGGGACTCAGGAAGGAGGGCAATGGTTTGCCCAGTCTCACTGATTTAAGTGGCTGTATTATGACTCAAACCAAAATCTTCTGATCTTTGCATTAAAGATTTCAGTGGAAGATTGAACAATTGGATTAGTTTTAATTTCATAAAGCTTGAAACAAAGACAAATTCTTACTCTAATGCCCCCTATTAGAACTCACTGTGAGATATTATCTAGCTGCCTTGAGCACAATGTTCAAAACCTTTGCGTAGAATGTGACATTTTGCTGAAATGAATGGATGTGTTTACAGGTCTCTAAATAATAGTATGACAAAATCTTAAGAGGGTTTATAGTAAGGGTCCTCCACTTTGGTTACCTTGTTAATCATCTTAACAACATTGTGATGCCTTACCCATTTGGTAAATGTTTAATAATACTTGGGGAAGGATGTATAAACAACAATGTGGTCAAACTTATTTGCAAAACGAAGCTTTGCAAAACAAAGACGTTCCTATTTCTTACTCTAAGGAATTTTTGAGGGGAAAAAAAAGGAATGTATTTCTTTACAACAGAAAGATAAGAACTGACCCTGGACCATAACACGAAGCCAGGAATGGAGAGCCCTGAGTTTGAGTTCTAACTCTTCTAACGACTAGTTGCGACTTTGGTGCAATTTGACTCTTGACAAGTCTTGAGTTTTGTGGGATTCAATAATTTCAAATAACATAAAGAGAACGACTACCAGTCATTCTCGATTACTGATCTGCACACTACTCAAGAAAGACTTAAAAATACAGACTCTGGGGCACCTGGGTGGCTCAGTCCGTTAATAACGCATCTCACTCTTGATTGTGGTTCAGGTCCTGATCTCAGGCTCCTGAGATTGAGCCCCACAGCAACAAGTCTGTGCTCAGCGGGGGAGCCTGCTTGAGGTTCTCTCTCTTCCTCTCCTTCTTGCATGCACCTGCGAGCACACACGCTGAATAAATTAATTTATTAATAATAAAAATATTTTTAAAAATATAGATTCTTAGGCCTCCTCTTGAATATTCTTGAGTCAGTATATCTGGGGTTGGGCCCAGGACTCTGTATTTTTAGAAAGCTGTCCAGATGATTCGCTGTGTTGTCAAATTAGGGATACCAGGTTTGTCCACAAGGCTCCTTCCAGCTTTTGCATTCCTGTTTTCAACTGCACAGCACTGAACTCCTATTCCTATACCCTGTGCTCACTTGGGACACAAAGAGTTCAGACCCAAAGCTGTTCTCAACCAAAATATCATGCCGACTTCCTAGGAAAGGTCCCTGCTCACATGTCCTATTTCTCTGCACACTTCTCTACACTGCTCTCAGGATTTTGTATGTCCATTGACGCCACTTATCCATGGTTTCTCTATCTATAGTTTCAGTCACCCAGAGTCGACCACAGTCTGGAAGCAAATGATCCCTCTTCTGACATATCATCAGAAGGTTAACAGTAGCCTAATGCTATGTCACAACGTCATTCACGTTACTTCATCCTGTCATATAGGCCAATTTATCATCTCACACGATCACAGAATAAGGGTGAGTAGAGTGCAATGAGATATTTTGAGAGAGAGAGAGATGCCATATTCACATAACTTACTAAAGTACATTGTTATAATTGTTCTATTTTATTAATTATTGTTGTTGGTCTCTCACTATGCCTAATATATAAATTTAAACGTTGTCGTAGGTCTGTATGTAGGGAAAAAAAATAGTACACGCAGGGTTTGGTATCATTTGCAGTTTCAGGAATCCGCTGGGAGGCCTGGAATGTCTCCCCCATGGAAAAGGGGGGAGGCTACTGTAGGTGAATGGAAGAAAGAAAGAGAAGAAGGAAAAAGAGGAAAGGAAGGAGGGAGAGAGAGAACGAAAGAGAAGAAAGATAAGTTGAAGTGGTGAGAAAATGTGTGTGTTGCTTCCTTGAATAACTACTCTCATAGTTAATCAAACTACAAAAGATTAAAATTCTTTTTTTAAGATAAAAATTCTTTATCACGATATTTAAATTACTTTAAAATCTGGACCCAATCTCCTTCAAATCTCAGCTCCAGTCTCTCCAAAGATACTTTTGCTCATGCTGTTCTCAGATCTGGAGTACATTTTACACATGATGAAGTTTCATCGGACTCCCACCATTTCTACCCATGAAATCTTGCCTATACTTCAAAGCTCCAGCTGCACTAAAATGATATCCAACATGTGTCCAGTTCCTGCTCCTGTAATTCCAAACATCTTTTTTAGGTTCTCAATAAAGCCTTATCTTGGGATATTGTAACTAGCTTCCGAAAACTTTCTCCCCTTATCAAGTGCCCCAGGCCAGCTATTTGAGGTTGGGAGGCTACATACCATTTGCTCTAATCATCATAAAAGAAATAACATTTACATAATGCTTTACTATTTACCAAATGCTTTTGCATCCATTATTTTATTTGCTCACAATAAGATATCTACGAAAGACATTTTACTGTCACCCCTTATTTTATGGATGATGAAATCGCAACTCAGAGAAATCTTGCTAGTTATAAACTAGCTAGTTAATAATGGAGCTGGGATTTGAACCTTGATGCTATGAATTTAAATCTTGTGCTTTCACTTTACCACCTAACAAGACATTACCAGACAGTGGATGCTCCAAAAATGCATATTAAAAGATTAAGTTGAATGAAAGAGGAGAGGAGACATACTGGTGCGGTGGGAAAATAATGGATTTTGGCAACAGAGAAATTCTTTGCATCTTGAACCTGTCTCTTGTTAATTGGAAAATGTTGGACAACTTACTTAATCTGGCTGAGCTTCTGTTTCTCATCTATGGCATGTAGAAACAGAACTGCCCTCATAAAGTTGAGCGTGTGTGCACGCGTGTGCACGCATACGTGTGTGGGTGTGTGCTCAGTAATATAAAATCTGAAATGCATTTTCTCCAGGACGTGCACAGAGTAAGTACTCATTATGTGCCAGATTGTTTACTTTGTACGAGAGGCAGTCACTTGAAGATCAATTGTGTTTGAGTCGTGCGCATATGCCTACCTGTGGAGGGTAACCAGCTTCTGAGAATTTAACATCTCCTCTTCAGAGAACATTGCAGGGCACTATATCTTGAGGGTTAAAAACAGATGGGCTGGGCTATCTGGGTTCCAGACTTGACTCTTTTCCCTTATTAGCTCTGTGAGCTTGGCCAAGTTATTCTACCTCTCCATGCCTCAGTTTCCTCTTCCACAAAATAGGGAAAACAGTATTTAGAAAACAGATTTACAGTCCTGGCATGTGGCCAGGATTCTGTAAACACTGAGTATTTCCTGTGTCACAGAAAGTCACTTAGTTAATAAAAGGCTTGTTTAGCATAAGGAGAGATTTGTCCTTTGTGTTTCTCAGCCAAGTAAGACTGATAACTTCTTTAAACTGGGAACAGAAGTAACACTAAAACCTTGTCGTGTCCAGTTGGATGACTAAATAATGTAACTACATGGGTATTCAGGCAATAGGTTTGAGCTCACAAATCTATAGAAAAAAGAAATGGGAGTATGTGTTTTGTACTTAAACACAATGGGATATCAGTTCTTATGGATTTATGAATGAAGTAGGAAAAACAAGTCATTGACTTTTGTTGTTACTGCCTTAAGGCTGTCATCTGAAATAACAAAATCTGCCTCGTACTTGCCTCAGCTCCACTACCCTAGAGAAAAAAACAGGAGAAAAGGATGCTGTACTTTAGAAATGGTTCCTCTGCATCAGAGTTATCCCTTTTGAATACTATAGCAAAAGCTCTACTTCACCTGAGAAATCCCATACGTGTTTCAAAATAGTTAAAAACTGTAATAAAATACGTGCTCCCTGTACTGCCAAAATAATATCAAGGAAAATGCCATGATCTCTCTTATTTTCCAGTCTTGCATATAGTATGAGGTAAAAGCAAAGGTATTTTTGATCGTAAGATGGTCAGTAATGTGAGATCGGTGTCCTTGAGAGTAACTAGAAGCCTGAGCTATTTATTACATAGAGATAATATTTTGCGTCCTCTACTGATGTTGAGATCACCTCAGAAAGTTATCTTTGGAATGGTGGAGATTAAGTTGCTTCTGGAAAGCCAGGTATTCCTGTTACCAAAATAAATACTGTTTAGGTAATGGCAAACAGGGAAAAGGAACCACAGAAGAAGGGTTTTTCCCATTTCCTTGCTGGAGTTCTGTTTGGTAAAAGACACCAACAATTCTGGGAGGCCAGGATTCAAATCTACCACATGCGGTATAAGCACCGGAGCTGTAACTGTTGCGTGTGGATTTACCCATGCTTTCTTCCGGAGGCTTCAAACTTCAGCTGGTGTCCCTGAGAGAAACTGTGGTCTTTAACACCTTTCTTAGTTTTGGTAACAGTGATTACTTTGCTGGAAGGTCGCCTCACGGGAGACCCATCTGTCAAACTCTCCTTAACCCCACTCTCGGCTGCTGCCTTCCCTGGCGGATTTAGAGGGGATAGCCTAGCAGATAGCCCTCCCAGACAGCCCTCATGTGGGCGAGTCACTGTCCATAGGAACCCTTACTGCTCCTATTCTCTGGAACTCTGTTTAAGGATAACACAATAATAATAGCAAATAATTACAAGAACATACTATTCTTGGCATTTCATATCCATCGTCTCATTTGATTCTTATTACTACGTTGGATAAAGAAACCGTGCTCAGAGAAGTTAAGTAACCGGCCTGAAGTTCATGCTTCTATCCATTACACTTTGGTGCTTCACTAGGGACCCTTCTCTAGGTCCCTTACTCAAAGAACTGATACAGCTAATTGAAACTAGGTCCCCTGATGCTATTTAGCTCCCATAAAGTATCCTAACAGAAACCACATGGGCTTTGGAATCAGATCTGGATTTGAAGGAGCTCAGTTCCTTGCCAGTCCTGGGACCTTAAGCAAAGGTACTTAGGCTCTCTGAGCCGGAGATTCCACACTTGTTGAACCGAGAGTATAAAACACTCACATTTAGAAAACAAAAAGGGGCTAATGAATATAAAAGCACCAAGATAGTGTTTTCAAGGTGGTACATCAGTAAATGTTAATTCTCTTCTTATTCTTTCCCCTTTAACTATACCAGAATGTCCCCTCTATTTCTTTCATAGTTCGATAAAATGGTCTTTTTTTTTAAGATTTTTTAAAAATTATTTGTCAGAAAGAGAGAGCGATCACAAGCTGCAGGAGCAGCAGGCAGAGGGAGAAGCAGGCTCCCACTGAGCAGGGAGCCTGATGTGGGGCTCCGTCCCAGGACCTGGGGATCATGACCTGTGCCAAAGGCAGATGCTCAACCAATTGAGCCACCCAGGCGTCCCAAGATGGTCTTAATTTGGCTCACTTCACGCACCAGGAGGCCAGAGAAACACTAAAGAAATAGTCATTTGCAAGCCTTCCAGGCACTGAAACTAATGTCTAACACACATCCTCCTCAGTTCAGACACCCTCCCCTCTATATTTAATGGAGGTTTTAGTATATTTATAGTTTCTATCATAAAAAAAAATTCTGTGATTACTTTGACTCTAAGACTTTTCTTTTACAGTGGCCGTGCCTTTGTTAGAGCAGAGAGAGGATGTGACTTTGATCCTGTTTTGGGTTTTTGTTTTGTTTTTTTAAAAGAGGAATCTCACTACTGTCAACTAGTTGAAAACTCTTTATTATTGACTAGCATATTCCAATCTATGAGTAGGGTAATAGGCCAGGTTTAGCAAGATAAGATCAAGCTAAATGGCATGCTCCAAATTTATGACTTCTTTGTCCCTGAGCTCACCTCTTATGTTCCTGCATCTCTTCTAGTTCTCTGGATATTTGATGTGTGGCCTAAGATTCCTTTGGAAAGCTAGTATCAACCTGGTGTTGTGGCCCAAGGGCAGGTGTGGTCAAACGGTAGGTAGCGGCAGGGAGCCACAGGTCTCTGAAGCGCTGAGCTCTCCACTCCAGACCTGCAGATCTTCCACTATGCAAGCGGTTAAACAGAAAGCCCAAGGGGAGACTACAGAACAGACTGTTTCTGCTCGGGCTGCTCTAATAGAAGTCCATACATTCAGCCACCCTGTCCAGGCAGTTTCAAATTTTGGAGATCAGAGATCCCTTTAAGAATCAAATAACTTGAAAATCTTCATAAGTAGAGGTTTCAGAAAAAATCATAAACACACACACACACAGACACCCACCTTTGGACATAATTCCAGAAAGTTCGGTATGGCCTAGTGATTAAGCCCAAGGATCGTAGAGTCAGATAGCCTTGGTAAACACCCTCACTCTGATGCTATGTTGGTATAGAGCTTTGCAAGTTATTTAACCACGTTAAATGTCATTGTCCTCATCTTCAAAATGGAAATAAACACAAGACCTATCTGACAGGGCCAGTATGAGGTTTAAATGAGGTAAAGCATGCAAGCTGCTTAGCACACTGTGGGACACTAAGTGCTTTGTAAATTTTTATTGTTATTCTTTTAGGGGAGTTACAGATCCTTAATGCCCATTTGTGAACTCCATGGTAAGAATTTCTGCTATGAAACAGGGACGAAGTTCAAACCAATTAAGGACAATCTAGCTACCATAAAAGCAACTAGATCCTACTGAAGTAAAACAACTGTCAATAAAAGGGCATGAAACAAGGGCTACCCTGCCTGGCCCTAAGCAAGCAGGACAATGGGTCCGGCCCTGTCCCCTGTTCTTCCTGAAGAGCACCAGCCTGTACCAACCACAAAAACTTGGCAGCAATGGCTTCATTCTGCAATTGAGCAAAACAGCCTTTTGGCTGCCTGAACCCCACAAGGCTATTGTTCTGTTCCTAACATACTGTTTACAAGGTCCTTGGTATAAGAAAGGCCTTTAGAAGGGTTTAATGAGAGAATATTTAAGTCACCAGTTTAATGACTGACATACCACAACCTCTCAAGAAAGGCTGTCTCTTTCCATGGTTCAGGAGGGAGGGTAACTTGGCTTGACAAAGTCACAGCTCTGGGAGAAATTCCACTGACACTCAGGGGAATGTCTAAGTTATGCGGTTTAACTAAATATGACTTGAAGTAAGTAGGCCTTTGAGAGGACTTTTCCTTGGGGATTATATAAAGATTTTGCTGCTATATTGATATTTTCTCTTAAGACATTTGACTTTTGCTCCAAGGTATCCTATTTTAGTCAAAGTAGAGTCTTTAGCCAAGTTAGTACAACTTAAAATGTTTGGCATATCTAGCAGCCAGCAATTTCAGATACATTACCCTTCAGGAGGAAGTAGCCACAAATTGAATAGTGCCTGAAGGTACGGTATCAGATTATTTTTTGTTCAGAAAACTTATCACAGAAAAGAGATGAATTAAATTACTCTAGTATATTCATTCCCAGGACCTAATACAGTTGTGACACCATGTATAGGAACATACTATTTATGGAGTGAACTCGCTATGTAGGGTCTTCACTATCCACTTAAAGAAAAAATGGCATTTACTGAATATCTACTATGTGCTTAAGATCATGCTAAATCTTCTGCAGGGCTAATTTTAATTCTCATAACAATCCCAGGCAGAGAAAACTAAAGATTCCTGACTCTCTTTGTAGATAAGGAAATTAAGGCAGAGAATAGTTTAATAAATTACGGATAGATGGAGAGCTGCTGTCGAAGCACCAAGGTCAGAATTCTTCTTCATCATACGCAGTATTTCTAAGAGGGTGGCCTTGGACCATCAGCCTAAGAATTAACTTGGGTGCTCATTAAAATAAATAATTCTCAGTCTTACGCAGAGCTACTGAATTGATCTTAAGGAGGAAGCCCACAACTCTACATTTAAAACATGAACAAACAGCATTTTTTCTGTATACCATTGTTTGAGAACCACTGTCTGGGCAGCATGAATTTCACCGCATGCTTTTGCTACCTGAGCCAGATGGAATACAATGACTCTTATTTTTACTGTAGAGGCACTACTTGTAAGAGTCAAAAAATATTACCACATTTAAAATAAAATATTGAGGAGTGCCTGAGTGGCTCAGTGGGTTAAAGTCGCTGCCTTCAGTTCAGTTCGGGTCATGGTCGCTCTCTGCTCAGCAGGGAGCCTGCTTCCCCCTCTCGCTCTCTGCCTGCTTCTCTGCCTACTTGTGATCTCTCTCTGTGTCAAATAAATAAATAAAATCTTAAAAATAAAATAAAATATTGCAACATTCTCCACCTAAAAATGTCCCAAACTGTTTCTCTACTGAATTGATAAATTTAGTAAATGTAACTGCTTTTGTCCAAGTTTCAAAGATAGATTTTAGTGCCACTCTGTCTTTTTTATGGACTTTGGGCCTTAATTTCCCAACTACAAAACAAGAGAGTCTGACTGGATGACATGTTAAAAAAATAAATAAATAAATTCTATTAAATACCAAAGACAAATATTTTGCTTTAAAAAAAAACAGAGAATTTGCTATAATATTTATTTAAAGAACAATTATCTTTAAGTAAGATTCATATCTGTTTCAATAAATATCTGGCAATATAGTATGTATCGAGAGATTTAGAAATATTTAAACTCTTTGATCCAATAATGGCATTTCCAAGAATTTTGCCTAAGTAGTCATAGGTACAGATTAAGATTAAGATTTCTATTACGAATATGTTCAATGAACCATATTCAATGAACCATAACAGAGAAAAAAGGGGAAAACATCAATGTACAATGATTAAACAAAAAGCTAAATTAATCATTTTATTATATGTAAAAAGAAATCTATACCACCATTAGAGTATCAGCTTTTCCAAGAATACTGAATGATATGGGAAAATGCTTATTAAAAAGGTTAAATTAAAAAAGCCAAGTAAAATATATGTTAAAAAAAATACAGAGTCACCTGACATACAACAAGATACATATGGCAATAATTATGTTTCAAATGTTTAACCTCCAGGACCCAATTTTGTCCATTATTCATTATTTACTTATATTTATTAATTTATATTTTATATTATATTTATATTATATATTATATTTATAAATATTATATATTTGTATATATTATAGATGTGTATGTGTGAGTGTTTTAATATGGTTGTGTATGACTATGTGCTTTAAGAACTGATGCAGGAAATAAACCAACATGTTTTAATAATGGCCATCCCTGATGCTGATAATTTACAGGTTACCCATATTTTGTAACGGGCATTTTCTGTAGCTCTCAGTTTTTCCACAATGAACATGCATTTATTTTGTACTTATAAAAATATGTGTTATTTCAACACAACTCAGTGAGCAACTGCTTTTGGAAATACATTTGTGATGCAAAATGAAGCATGTCTGCCTTGAGCTCCTTGCTAACAAAGAGGTCTCTGAAGCAGACCTCCCCAAGGTGCCCACCAATGGTAAATTTGGTGCTAGTTGTGCTGTCAGGGGAGCTCCAAACTCACGCTGCAATTAAGAGCGTGGGCACACAAAGACATATTGGAAGTGGCAGGCAATGTCAGATTCTGCCAAAATAATGGTCCAGTGACTGTGCACTTTTGCCCAAAAAGGAAAGTAATGGGGCTGTAACTGGATATTGTAAATAAGTGGTCAAAGGATCCCTAAATAAGCAACATCACATAAGCCTCCTTGCAGCATATTTTTCCTTCTGGGATCCGTGTCAGGCTCACAGACATGAAGGCAGCCAGGAAACTGTTATCTGTTTACTTCTAATTTATTTTTATAACCATCCATGCCAGCAATGGGAGAAAATGTTTCTTTAAGAGAAAAATAAAATTGACAATAAACCCTCCCGAGTTTTTGAAAGATTTTAACAAACCTGAACTTCTACTTACTGTGTAGTTATCAAACTTAGCCTCATCAAAACTTGATTTTCAATTGAGTTTGAGTATGTATGTATGTGTGCTTGCGTGAGCGGATGGATATATGGGTGTATGTATGCGTGTGTGTGAATTGCAGTCTTGAGACTTGGCCTCAGATCCCGGCTCTGCCAGCAGCTTCCTGCCTTTGGGGAAGATTTTGTAGCCTCTCTACATCTTGGTTTTGTCATCTGTAAGTGTAGAGAATCTTATGCCACACAGGGTGCTGGGAGGTTGGGTGAGCAAATGAGAATAAAGTACAGAGCACAAAGCCAGGCACACTGTAAATACTGAATAAAAGTCAACTTCATCCCATTCCCCTCCTAGCATCTGCTTAAACAACAACTAAACCTTTGAAAAGCCTTTATTGTCCCTAGTGAGTTCTATTCAGGTGACAACGCTCACCGCTCACCGGTCAAAGAAAAAAAAAAACCAAACCATTTCTCATCTACAAAGTCAGCTTTGTTTAAACGATACAATGGCATCTATTCAGAAAGGTACCCATCTTATTTCTTTTTAAATATTTCTTTTTAAACCTCTCTGAGGTTTCTTTAAAGCCAATGGCAATAAACATGTTTCAACCTCTGTTTGGCTTCACCATGGGCTCTGTGTGTGGTTAGGTTATGAAATAAAAATGAGTTTGACATTACAGATGCTATTTTAAAAGGAAAAATATATATACAGAATGATGTCGATAACTCTGTACTCATTATCCTAATAAAAACACATAAATGTCCAAAAAGAAATACACAATTACCCATTAGGCTTTCCATCCATTATTAAATAATAGTGATTAAGATCGCAGTTCCGGACAAAAACAACCCTGATCTTAATAAATCTGATATAAGAACATATCACCAGATGGGGACTATGTTAACCTTATATATTATTTCCTACCATGATGACTAGTCCTGTAATTTGTATATGGATGCTCTTGCTGAGAGAAGAGTAACCATTTATGGAGGTATACTACCTCCTTGAAAGGAAGGTCACGTCGACATACATGTCAACATACTAATTAAAAGTAAACACACAATGAAATCAGTCAACAAACTGGAATCAAGGTCATTTTTATAGTTGCAGATGCTGATCTTTAGATAAAGTGAAACTATCTTATTTCTTTTTCAAAACTCTAAAAATTAAGTATTTATATCACTCAAATACATAGAGAATACTTTATCACAGTGTAAGTGTGTATATATGTGCACACACATATGCTTACATTATGAGGATCCAATTTGATTTTGCAAAAATTATTTCAGTTATAAGCCATAATGCCTGTATGACACATTTTGTTGGTAAAAACCACCTACACCCACGCATTATTATAATATGGCTTTTTAAGCTATTTCATGTACTTGACTTCATTTGATCATAACAGGAACCACAATCTGATTGAAATAAATGCCTCTACCATGAAACTAAGTCAGTTAATTAGTGACTGTAAAAGCAGTTGATTTATAGGGCTGTCCATTCTACTGCCATGCTAACCGAGCAAATTAATGACATGCGTCATGCGATGCTCATTAAATTAGTGAATACTCTTCCATTAAAAGGCACACAGTAAATAAACAACCCCTTTAAAGCACAGTTTAAACACTTCACTCAGATAAAAAGTACAAATAAACAGGTCATCTCTTACTTTTATACAGAAAACATATTGTATGAGTTTATTCTTTGTTTTTTACATACCTTTTGAGGGTTCTAGTGTATTAGCACACAGCACTTGTTCAATAGTTTTAATGACTAGAGAAATGAAAGTATAAATACCTTACCTTCTTATGGCAAAATATTTATTTAGTTAAAATCTAAATTAAGGAGGGCAGGCAGTTACCCAGCAACATCCAAAAAGGAAATAATGTTGTTCATTTATTGACAATTTCAAATAAAAGATTTAATTAAAATCTTTGAGGTTTTGCAAAGCAAAAGAAAATCCCAAATTGTGAAAATTATGGGTTTCATACTTTGTCACAGAGTCATCTTAAAGAGCTGTTCTTGTGATCTATTGCATATGTATATAAATTCTACACATGTACATTGTAGTGACTCTAGTTGGGATCACTGGCTATTTCAACAGAGAAATCAGAAGCTTTTAGAATGAAGGATGAAGTTTTAATCTACTTCCGACTAACAATCTGTAATAAAGATCAAATACTTCAGAAATGAAACTCAGAACTAGAAAATATGACTCAGTATGTTAAAGATGAATTCACGCTTGATTTTTTCTACAATATCTTATTGTATAATTCCAAGTGTACACATAATTGATATAAGGTCAAAACAATGAAAAACAATGAAGTCCCTTTAGGGCGCCTGGTTGGCTCAGTTGGTTAAGCGGCCAACTGGTTTCTTGGTTCACCTGAGGTCATGATCTCAGCGTCCTGGGACAGAGCCTCACGTTGAGTTCCTTGTCTCTGCTTATGAATTCTCTCTCTCCCTCTCCCACTGCCTCGTCCTTGATCATGCTCACTCGCTCTCTCTCTCTCTCTCTAAAATAAATTATTTTTTTTTAAATTGAAGTCTCTCAACCAACGTCTAAATAAGCACTCTAGAGTATATACTCTTTGTGATGATTATCTTAAACTCAGACAATTATTGGGCAAGATTTTTGTGAAAATGGAATAAAGCCGGAGGTAGGCTAGTATTGTCAAAAAATGTTTGTGGGCACCATTTAATGCAGAAGAAGACTACGTTCACTGAGTAAAAGAGAAAAATAAGAGGCACTGCTCACATTCTTTCAAGGCTGAAGGCAATTTCAGCTTCCCAGAGCTTCAACAATGGGCTCTTCAGGAAGGGTGTGGTCAAGTTGGTTACACTGGATCTAATGCAATGGCCTTTTACGTTGATAAAATTTGCTGTACAATTTTTATTGAAGGACTTCTTTTTATAGAAATGGATGTAGTCATAGCCATCATTGATCAACGATTCCCTCTACTATATATTAGAAACAAGCTTGAAAAAAGCAAAATAAGTCAGAGAAGACACTTATCATATGATTTCACTCACTTGTGGAATTTAAGAAACAAAACAAAGGAACATCAAGGAAGGGAGGGGAAAAATAAAACAAGATGAAACCAGAGAGGGAGACAAACCAAAAGAGATTCTTCACTGTAGGAAACAAATGGAGGGTTGCTGAGGGAGGGGCAGAATGGGATAACTGGTTGAAGGGCATTAGGAAGGCAAGTGATGTAATAAGCACTGGGTGTTACACGCAACTGATCAATCACTAAACTCTACCTCTGAAACATTATATGTTAATTACTTTAATTTAAATTAAAAATATGAAAACACATTCAAAAAAATTTTTAATAAAAATACTGATAAAAAAAGAAAAATGGAAATTTGATAAACAGGTGGACTGGTCCACCGTTTCTACAACAGGCTCTTCTCTCCATTGTTGACACTTGACCCTTAACCTGATGCTCTCCCTCCTCCTTGGTCTGGAGAAATAATTTGGATTTTAAGCAGGAGCAAATTTAAGTACCTTCCTGCAGCACCTTGGGCGACGGCATCACACCACCCTTGCCACAGTCACCTTGAATACATGTATTCAAATACATTTAAATACACGCCATCTCTGATTACTGGCTTCTGCCTTGGTTCCTTGTTCCTATCTTTGTTTTCTAAGAATCCAGTTCACACGACCTTCAGATGCGGGCTTGTGTTCCTGTTCCATCTCTGAATCACAAGCTGACAAGTCATGTGATGCTCATTAAATTAGTGAATGCTCTTCCATTAAAAGGCACATAGTATGTATAGACCTTCCTGAGGTCGCATGATCTAGACCCATGATCTCAAATCTTATGAGAGAGTATATTCCTAAATGCAAGCACCTCCACCATGTATTTATTTTTAGTGAACAGGTTCTATTCTTGTATTACTATACCAAAATATTCTACTTTAAGAGATAAATTTTGATAGACTGAGAAAAAAAAAACTTTTCTTTCCACATTCCAATAAATTGTCTTGCTACACCCTGGGCATAGATTTCTAGGAATCCCCTGCTCTGAGCCACTTATTAAAACACTGTCATGTTTTCTCCCTAAATATTAGTGAGTAGATTATATCACCATCATGTCTGGCCAGATGGAACTTCCCCTCGTGCCCATTAGGGAAATGGCTTCCATCTACCACCCCCACTCATCTCCCACCAGGTCCCATCGATCTCTGCTTTATCTTATTAGCAAAAGGGCTCATCCAGGTTCCAACCTCTCTCATTTTGCCTTACCCTAATGTAATTAACTAATCAAATCTCTCAGACAAGAAAAGATACAGTTTACTACAGGGGTTAACAAATGGATACAAGTACTAAAAAGTTTTCAAGAGCAAATATAATAATAAACAATTGTAATAGTTTTAATAAAGTATGTTTCAATCAATGGGCTGCACAGGGTTTTTTTGTTTGTTTGTTTTTATTGGTTTCTATTATGATGCTAATTGAAAAAGTAATTTTACACCTAACAAGTGTCTGCATGATAGAAATTTTATAAGTAATACAAAGCAATAAATAAAATAGAGTATATTTATTCACTTACTAATTTTTAAAGGTTTACTTATTTCGTGAATCTTTATACCCAACGTGAGGCTCAAACTCACAGCTCTGAGATTAAGAGTCACGAGCTCCACTGAATCAGCCAAGTGCCCTAAAGTTGGGGGTGTTTAACAAATGGTCCTGGAATATACGGTTAACTATTTGGGAATAGAATAAACTTAGATCCTTATGTTAAAATAAATTCCAAACAGATTTAAGGATTAGGTAAAAAATTAATCTGCAAATAGAGAAAATGCAGCTAAATACTTATCCATTCTTAGTATAGAAAAAAAAAAAGAAAAAAGAAAACCCTCGTATTGTTAAAGCAAAGAAAGAAACTGCAAAAGAAAAAAATCAGGAGCCTGGGTGGCTCAGTCTTTAAGCATCTGATCTCAGCTCAGGTCAGGCTCAGGTAATGATCTCAGGGTCCTGGGATCAAGCCCCACATCAGGCTCCCTGCTCAGCAGTAAGCCTGCTTCTCTCTCTCCCAGTTCCCCTGCTTGTATTCCCCCCCACCCGTCTCTCTCTCTGTCAAATAAATAAATAAAATCTTTTTAAAAATCAATAGATTTGTCTATAAAAGGCACATAAATTGCTTTTTAGAATAAAAACCATTTTAATAAAAGAAAACACATAGGGGTTAGGATGGCTCAGTTGTAAATATTTTGCAGATTATGTGGCAACAAGGTTAAAATTAGTACTGTTTTCCTATCTGAATAAAATACAAAGGAGTCCTCAACAACAGAATGAAGTTAGAACCAGTGAAATACTATATTTTATATTTGACTTGTGGGCAAGCCATTACTGTGCTATAGTTTGTTTAAAGCATTGTATTAAGGTAGTTTCCCAAGGCAAGTTGCCCGAGATGTGGGACAGCAGAACGTGAAGGGCACAGGCTCTGGGGTCCAGCAGTCCGGGTTGGAGTTCACGTTCCACCATACAGAGCCATGACGATGCGCAGGTGCTTTCGCCTCTGCCAGCTTCAGCCCAGCTGACCGGAGGTCACTGTTCTCCCTGCAGAGATGCCTTATCAACTCCATTTTCTTATAACTAAACAACGAGCTAATGGGGTAATCCCTGTCATCCAGACTGTAAACGGAGAAGTGATAGTATGGAACAGACAGGATGAGATCCAGAAATGAACAAATACCCTAGCGATAGTCTTGCCATTGTTTTCTTTCCTGGACACTATGCTCTGAGCATAACAATAATATGTAACACAGCCAGGGTCCCTAGCGCTTGCATCTGGATCTGGATCAACATTACAGTCACATTCTCTAGTCACATTATATACAAAAATGTCAAGGAATTTTTTTTTTTTTTTTGGCTGAAGGAGAAGAGCAGTCTACTGAAAGGTTTTTACAACACAAAATTCTTTGTTAACTCTGTTGACGTTTGGGAAATAAATTACTGGTTGCCTCATGGCGGCAAAATTGCTAAATCTAAAAAAATGCTGTGATTACTCACTGTCATTTCTAAAAGCAAACAACAGTCCTGCCAAAGGGGAAAGCATTATGAATTAAAAGGAATAAATTTTATGATGTAAAATATCTCCATATTTAAATACAA
>CM052809.1:38169177-38196632 GCA_028533885.1 Nasua narica
CACTGAACTTTTGCTCTTTATTTCTCTGTAATAGGGAACAGATGACCCTATTTGCTACCAAAAGAGAATATACTAGCCTGGAGGCTATAATTGCAGGCATCTTTCAAACAGCTGTTTTCAACACTCATCATCAGCTCTAAACTTCATGGGCTATCATACATCTAAAAAGACAACTTCCAATTTATTTCCTCAATATCTAACCAAATATTTTACTGTGTTAAGATATATTCACAAGAGGGACACTTTTATGCAATCATTAAAATTATAATTGCGTGAACAGTAGAAGGCGGCAACATGCTGAAGTAAAAAGAGCAGTCTTTGGAGCAGGCCCACTGGGGTTCTGATCTTAGCCTTCCCTGGAAATGAATGGCCTTGACCACGTTATTTCACCTCTTAGGCTCATTTCCTCTTCTGCAAAATGTGGATCAACAACTTTTTCCATGTTGTTATGAAGACAAAATAAGATACTGTATGTAAAATTCTCCCCAGAGTTTTCATTCACAAAACACAATGAATAAAACCAAAGCTTCATAGAAAAGTAGAAAAATGCCACTATGTTAAGTGAAACAGAGCACAGAAATGGTATTCACAACCACTGATTAAAATATACAAGTAAAAAAAAATGAAAACAGATGAGGTTGGGATACTAGCGATATGAGTAATTTTCCCTCCAAAATATTTTTTTTAAAAGATTTCATTTATTTATTTATTTGACAGAGAGAGAGAGATCACAAGGAGGCAGAGAGGCAGGCAGAGAGAGAGGGGGAAGCAGGCTCTCTGCCGAGCAGAGAGCCAGATGTGGGGCTCGATCCCAGGACCCTGAGATCATGACCCGGGCCCTAGGCAGAGGCTTTAACTCACTGAGCCACCCAGGCGCCCCCCTCCAAAATATTAATCAATATTTTATTTTCAATTATAAGTCCACGCAATACTTTTCACTGGGATCTTGAAGTCAATATAAGAATTCTCAGTCAGCCTGAATTTTTACCTGAGGAAATGAGAGCTGATAGGAAAAAATACAATTTATTGATCACTTATTGATCTGAGCAGCAACATTATTCAGAAAATTGAATCTGCTCGGTATTGAAACACTTATTCCCCATATTTCGGACATTGAGCACACAGTTGTTCATCAGATGTGCAGACATCTACACATAAAAAGATGAGCTCACTACTGCACGTGGTAGTTCTATTTTGAATATATTTAAACTTTAAGGTATAGTACCTGCTTGATGAAAACAATCAGACACAATATTGAACTACAGTGACAAGAGAAGAGAAATTCTCCCTTAGTTCCCTTCCTGCCATTTTTACCCTCACACTTAAGCAAGTACTATGAAAGGCTTTGGAAGAGCCTTCAGGACTTTTTGTATGTCTACAATCCTAAGTATAACTTTTACATATTTAATAATCTGTTTCAAAATATGCTTTATAAAAAAACCCCACTGTTATATTTTAGACAGAGGCATCTCTTTTCTCCCCAGTATACATAATGAGTAATCTGAAATATAACAAGTATATGCCAAATAATGGACACCCCATAGCAGAAAAGAATAAAACCCAGTTTTACAAGCCAAAATTCTCTTTGTATTTATATTTGGAAGGTTAGTCATTTTTTATTTAAACTGAATTACATAAATCTTAATTAATGAAAAGTATCTCTGGGATAGGTTTGTAAACGACAAAATGCTATAATATTATAGTATTGTAATATATAATTGCTGACTAAAACTGAATTTAAGACATGAGCAATTAGAATATTTATGGAAATGTAACTCTGTCACTGCTTTCTTATATAGAATTTAAAGGCAGACTATTCGGGCGCCTGGGTGGCTCAGTGGGTTAAAGCCTCTGCCTTTGGTTCAGGTCGTGATCTCAGGGTCCTGGGATCAAGCCCAGCATCTGGCTCTCTGCTCAGCAGGGGACCTGCTTCCCCAACACCCCCTCTGCCTGCCTCTCTGCCTACTTGTGATCTCTCTCTCAGTGTCAAATAAATAAATAAAATCTTAAAAAAAAATTAAAAAAATAAAGGCAGACTATTATTATTAAAATAACCAGAAAGGCAAACAATGCCCCAATTGATGAGCTTGCTAATTTTATTAACTTTATGAGTATAAAAAAAATACATATATTAAGTTTTTTTCAATTTCGTGCATGCATATTTTTAAAGAAATGCTAAAGGATAAATGCCATAATCATATTCTACTAAAACCTGGCACATACTAAGTACTCAATAACTACCAGTTGAATAAATAGAAATAACCTAGTATTTATTCTTATTATATAATATTCTATATTTCTGACACCTATAACCACAAGGAAACAAATTGATTTCAAGATTGATTTTATTTTACTTTTTCAAAATTCATAAAATTTTAACTCTAAGGCATTTCTCCTAAGCATATGGAATAAAAGCATATGGATTAAACTCCTAATGATAGTATATATTAGGAGTTCGTATAAAATCCCTTTTAAAAATGTGACTATCTCACAGGGATTTAATCGGGGCTGTAAACCACAAACTGGTATGGATTGCTTTTTCTGGTACTAGTTGGAGAGAAACAGAGAGGAAAAAATAAAGGGAAAATAATCGGAAACACTGAATTCTTATAGAAAGCAGTTAGCAAACTTCCAAAGCAGTTAGCAAACTTCCATAGCATTTGGCTTGGAGGTGTTTGAGGGGAAAGTAGACAGTTTTGGAGAAAACGGGCCAATGGAACAGAAAATAGACTTAGAAAAGCAAAATGGAGATGATAAAGCCAAAAGATGGTTCCCCAAGAGCAAAGTACTCAGATGTCCAGAATGAAATAAAGTCATCTGAAATGGTGATGAATGGCAAATCAGGAGGTCTCTCTTGTGGGAAGTCAAGTGTTAAGAGCATGGAGTAGTCTTTGGCATTTGAAAAGGAAAGGAGGTGTGTGGGGGGGTGCGATTGAGAAGTTAGAACAGAAAAGGTGGTAAGGAGTAGACAATGTCCCACAGAGCTCTCTGGGGCCTGTATGTGTAGAGGTACCGGGAGAAAGATGCTGCTATTCTTTTAATTAAGTAAATATATATATGCATCTATGCATTTATATACACATGTATTTCCTCTCTATACCTAATCTATAATCTATGTAAATTTCACTATATATAACCATAAATAAAGGCATATATAGTATTTGAATTGATAAAAGGGATAATACAATGTTAAAACTATAATTATAGCACTAACAACCTCAGGCCAAATGAGTTAGAGGCAGCAGTGGCGTACTCAAGCAGTTATGTTATTAATAAGTCAGATGTAAGATTAGTGACTAGACAGGTATCCTTAGTGTGCTGTTAAATCTAGGAATCATTTAGTATAAAGAGACATTTATTTCTTACATAAAAATCATTCTGACCCCAACACTATGTAAAATTTTTAAACTTAAATGGAACAATATATTCACAAGTTAATATTTTTTAAATATATTTTGAACCATCTCCTTATTTATTTATGAAAAATAACATAGAATTTAGAATGACAGAGTAGTTGTGGATAAAAATAAACTGTCAAACTCAGAGGAGTAAAGAATGCCAATGTTACTAGACACCTCAAATGAACCATTTGAGTAATGGTCATTCATTAATGACCATTCATTATTATTCATTCATAATCAATCTTTCAATAATGAATCATTACCCATTGAAACTGGAATTTAAAATTAAGTCTCTTGGAAGTTTAGGCAGAAAGGGAAATAGGTTGGTTAAATACTATTTATTCAAGTATCAGATTAGTTTTTCACATAGGCAGGATAGAAATCACAGATGAATAAAATGCACATATTTAACATATTTAATAAATTCTAATTACCCATTTATTTTGGTCAGTGATTTATATTATCTATGGTAATTAATAAAAGGACTATAAGTATTTCCCAATATTCATTATTTGGCATAAAAGAACTGTACAAATTAATTTGCAGGTGTGAGCTTTTCTTTAAATAAGCTCAACGAGGAACTTATTGCATATATTCTTTAAAACAATTTTTTTTACATATATTCTGTTATGAGGAATCACAAGTGACATAAGAGAAAACCTGCATCTGTAGTTTTAAAACACAGAAATACTACTGAAGGGATAGTTCTTGATTCTAGGCCCCTATGAAACACTAGTACAATAATAGCAACTGATAACCCAACCATGTACACATGGGCTGAATTCCTTACACAAGTATCATGAGTATTTGCATATGTGTTTGACAGCTCATATAATAATACATAGTAGATTTTGCCTGCTTACTTCCGTCCTATCCCCAACCACCTGTCCTCCTTGATCATTGATTTTATTTCCCCTATGTGAAGCATAGTTATTGCTATTTCAAAGAGTTGAGCTTATTTTTTTTTAAATCAAGCACTAAGATAAACGAAATAAGATTAACCTCTGGAAAGTATTCTGTCAATAACTGTTCTAGACACAGAAGTCACTTTATTGGAAACTATCCCTTAAGGGCTATTTGCTTATGAGCATATCAAATCAAATTGGGGGAAATAGTAGATTACAATACTAGAATAAGTTGAAATTAAGATCCTTTTTAAGAAATTAAATACTTCCTTCATTGCTGTGTTTCATAGAGTAATGAATATCAAGCAATTCATTTTTACTGTATCTTTACCTATATAGCTGTTTTTAGGCTAAATTTATAATTTTTATAATCTTAAACACATATTTTTCATTAGCTTGAAAACATTAAAGTTACTAAACAAATATGACTGGGGAACATTATTAATAAAGTAAAATATAGATGATGACTGAATGATTAGCAACATGATTTATACTTAGCCACATAGTTAAATTCAAGTTAGTCATATGATTAAAGATACATAACATTATTAATTTCTCTAACATATCTGTATCTGTGCTAAAATCCAAGACATCTTCTGAACACAATCATAGACTGCCAATTACCAGCCTGCTTGTAGCAGGCAAGAAATATGAGAAAACAAGACCGTGAAAGTCAGACCGTGAAAAATGACAAGTTTTTTTCTGAACTCCCAACATATATGCAAGTTTCTTTCCTTCCTAAAAATTGCCATCAAATGAATCGTAGTCCACATGGAGTTAAAAAAATGTGGGCACCTCTGTTTTTAGAACAAAAATGAACACAAAATAGATAATCAAAGTGTTCCCAATACTGTGCTTTCCTACAAAGCCTTAACATCCCACCTAACTCCTGAACCTCATCAGCAATTACTAAAGACTCAGTATTACGTCAATCTTAAAAGGAAAGAAGGGGAGAAGCACGAGAGAAAAGCACATTACCAAGCTGCCTCTGTAGTCCTTAAGGAACTTGTAGACCGGGATCTTGGCTTCATAATAATGCTCATTTTGAGGGGGGGGGGAAAAAAGAAAGGAAAAAGAAAAAAATGTCTTCAAGTATTCTGATTAATACATTTCAGCTGTCTTTCTACAAAGATGATTTTAAATATATTCCATTTCCAAGGGCGGCTGCTTGAAGAAATCCAAATTTCCCGGAGTCCAGCTCAGGCCCCCAGTCCAGAACATAAGGAAGCTTCTAAGACACAGGAGCTCTTTCCTCTTTCATGCTGAATTTACTCCAGTACCAGGCTGTTCAGAAGTGAACAGTTTCTTTTATGTTTTGCATTGCCAAGGGAGAAACTGAATTTTGAATCTATTCTTCATCTGGTCACAAGGAAAACCAACACAGTGAAAGAGCCACTTGATCTTGTCCTTTCTGCAAATCTCCCCTAAAGGTTTCCAATACTCTCAAAGTACTCAGGTAGAGTGAAAGGGAAAGAAAATGACTGCAAGTTACTGAACACCAGAGGGCTGTCAGGGAAGTTCCATTTCAGGGCGACCACAGGAAAACACTCTTCTCCGAGGAGCCAAGAAGTCAGGGAGAGAACACAGCTCTCCACACTTCAGCAGGGCCCCGGCTCTACCTGCGAATGCAATTTCCGCTGTGTCCCCTGCTTAGAATCTGACTCCAAGCCTTTGTGAATGAGAACTATCATTCAATCTCGCCAGGCAGAAACTATTCCTCAAGGGCTGCGTGACGTCTGTAGGAAGGCAGTTCAAAACATCGCAGGGAAGTGAGAGAGGCAAAAAAAAAAAAAAAAAAAAACAACCAGCACCCAGCGTCAATTGCTGAAACTTACAAAGCAAAGGGGCAGACAGACCAGCGCCAGGGACCAGGATTGTAAACCAGCCAAGCAGACAGACCTCTCCAAACTTATAAAACTATTTCCTCCTCTGGGAAATGAGGTGTCTGTGTTATTCAGAGTAAGATTCCCTGACCACCTTTATGAGGAACACACCCCTTTGCAACTAACTTGTTTCTCTCCCTTCAACAGAAGGGTGATTTTCTCAAAGTCCCACACTGGCACTAAAATTGCTCATTAGAAGCAAAGTTGAGAGAATTTGAGGGCTTAGCAGTTGTTATTCTGAGCCTATTTAATGAAATGTCACTTTTCGAGTTAGGTTGTAGGGACGCAAACGCCTCTAGAAATTTAAACAGAGTGTAACAGTCATCACTGCATCAGATCATGCTGGAATGTTTAAACCAAAAAATCTAATATATTACTGCTGGACAAGTGGCTGCATGTACTAAGGCTGTTCCCTTGCACAATTTTTTCTAGACCTCATTTCTTTTTGAAAATCATATGCAAATTTTATTGATCTCTATACACTGAAGGCTCTGCATTTGTTAACTCTTATCCACTCTCAAGTAAGGAATGAAGCTCTTACCATACTATCTTAACAACTGTTACTATTGTGAAGACCAATCCCTCCCCCACCTCCTACATCTGAAATGAAAACTGTTCTTTTATAGTAGACATAATCTACCCTGATTTGAATTACTCCTAGGAGAAGGAACATTTGGCCACCCTGGCTATCCCCCACCAAACATCTGCCCAGAGGAGATATATTCCTCAGGGTGTGCCAACTTTAGTTATTTTGCATGTGAATTATCGACTGAAAATAATTTAAGGATTCTGATTCTTTAAATGACATTAGTTATACTACGTTGGTTCTCTAGTCTGACGTGAACTTAGTATTTATTTAGCATTTGCAGGCAGGATGTTGGAGTGCATTTGTGACCCACCCAAAGGATTCGGAAAATTAATGTAGTAAGGCATCCCGCCAGGGGCTCCGGCTGCTTACTGCAACAAAACCTTCAACTCCTCCCCTGGTCACACTTCAAGGTACAGTTGTGATTTCTGTCTCCTCTCAGTGACCCTCGGGCCTCTTAAGGTAAATGCTAATAAACTACTTTCATATGACTGCTCAGGGAGAGTCACACATTCCCAGTTCTGTCCCATGCTTGGTGTATTTCTGGCATTGAAAGGCAGGGTAACCAATCACATATTTTTAGAAATTCAAAAGAAGGTGTGTGAGGCTACTCATTGGGGGGGCGGTTTATAGGAGGAGATTTATCTTCGGAAAAGGAAGAAAGAACAGAGTACAAGTAAGCAATTATTATTATTTACATGAAGCACCATTCTCTTCTGCGTAAAGTCTATCAAATAGTCTCTGGTTGTCATTTCAGCAAGAAAATAGCAATGATCACAGAATGTAATGTCTGAATGTTGCATGTTAAACATTCCTGAAATAATCAGCCCTATATTTTACTATCCCCCAGAAGGCTCCCTGTCCCAGTGAGATTACTTAGCTCACTGTCATTCCCTTCAAGTCACATACACGTAAAAGGTTAGTCCTGCCCCATGAGCTTTTCCTTACACACTTGCTCAGTGTTCTGTGTATTTATTCCGAGTATCTATCTCTGAAAATCCTAACCCACTTATGGAGTATCTTCTAAACACTATATAGTAGTCCTATAATGATGAATATATCATCCTCGTCCCCAAAGAAGACAAGATGAAGTGGGGTATCTCACAATGTACTCAACTAACCTGAACACTCAAAGCTTCTTGGACGGGTAACAAGGTTGCTCACAGAGAAAGAAAGATGCACAGTACCATCAGGCCACTGAGATTTGAATTTTTATTTTACTTCTCCTTGTAATATTTAAGGTAGTGACAGATTAAAAATCAGTAGTACTCATTCAATATTGCAGCGTCTTCTCCGTTCTAAGTCAGTTTTTCACACATCCATTTCTGAAATAATGTTTTGTAATCTGACTGTTGTGTCTGTTTTCCTCTGAAATGCTTCTCAGAATGGAGCAGATAGGGCACTGCCCCCAAACTCCTGTTAGTAAACAAGTATATAATATTATACAAGCTAACAAAAATGTCTGAATCTAAGGAGGACGGACATTAGGAACCAAACGGGTCTTGTCCTAAAGAGCTTTGGAGAATATGTATTTGATCCAGAAACTGCTCTTCTTTCTAGCATTCATCTGATGTATTCAATTATAATAATGTTATTTAGATTTCTATTTGACTATTGTCACCACAATATTTCAGTGGACCTCAGATGTACAAGTTCCTTTGTGTCATCTATCTGTATGTATTTTTGTCAAATTAAACCACTATGTAATAATGATGTTTCCTAAACTTCAGTCATTTGTATATGATTTCCACAAGTTTTGCCATATTGGCACACAATCTAAACCATTACTTACTTGATATTTTTCTTCACTGACCAATTTTTAACTCAAGCAATGTAGATTTTTTTTTTAAAGATTTTATTTATTTATTTATTTATTTATTTATTTATTTATTTATTTATTAGGAAAGAGAGAGTGAGAGAGAGCATGAGAAGGGAGAAGGTCAGAGTGAGAAGCGGACTCCCCGTGGAGCTGGGAGCCCGATGTGGGACTCGATCCCGGCACTCCGGGATCATGACCTGAGCCGATGGCAGTCGCTCAACCAACTGCGCCACCCAGGGGCCCCTCAAGCAATGTAGATTTAAAAGATAACCTTATACTTATTTGGTAAATGTGTTTGATATGTTGGTTACTCCCACCCTCTGCCATGCAAGTATTAAAAAAAAAAAAAAAGGGTTCAAATACCACCTAAAATCTCTCCCACACACCACTACTAGTGTCCATAATGCAATATGAGCAACACTTATGTGGAAAACACCAATTGTATATAAGAAAATTAGATGCACCTTAAAATATGATTTCCCTTTCTCTTATCATTTAATGGTGAGCATGACACATGGGACTAACGACATTTACCAAGTGCTAAGAACTAAACATGAAGCAGTAACTGCAACCACTTAAATGAGGTGTTAAGGAATGATTTTACCATACAATGCAACTTTTCTCAGATTTTTATTACTTTAAAATACTCAGCCCATTTTGAAATTTTCTGTTCTCTGAGTCAACTCTTATTTTCAGGTTCCCTTAGATACTCTACATCTTCCAATCTGTCACAGGCAAATTTTGGAGAACCACACTATGAATGAACAGAACGTGCAAGCGTGTCAAATGCACTTAAATTCAGCACTGCAGATAAGTCAAGTAACATTTCGGGAAAAGTAACCACAGAGCTGCAGTTTTTAAAAAGTTTCCTGGTATTCTATATCGTATTCTAACATTCCTAAGAAAAGCCACTTTGAAGTCTTGTATCATTTCCTCATCATTGAGAAATAATGTGGTATTTTTCTTATCTGGAGGGGAATTTCATGCAGATTACAGCAGTTTCTCATCATATTACACTCACTAAGTAAACAGTTGGATTCAAGGACTTTCCTATATGTGTGAACCTCCTTCCCTAATTCCTAAGGAAAAGCCCAGACTATTGTATTTTGAAGGCTTCCGACCTTCGGATTTTCTACCTCTTTTGAAAAACATTGGGTTAGAATCATAATCATCATGATTTTTATGTCCCACATATATTAATTTTGCTTTTGTGGTCACACCCAAAAAAATCATCACCAAGACCAACGTTAATGAGTTTCCCCCCTATTTTCTTCTAGGAATTTCTTATAGTTTCGAGTCTCATATTTAAGTTTTTAACTCATTTGGGGTTAATTTTTGTGAGTGTTATGAGGTGGGGAGCCACTGTCATTCTTTTTCATGTGGACATCCAGTTTTCCCAACACCATTTATTGACGAGATCATCCTTGCTCCATTGTATGTTCTTGGCTCCCTTATTGGAAATTAACTGACCTAAAGATGCACAGCTTTACTTCTGGACCTTTTATTCTGCTTCATTGATCTATAAGTCGTTTTTTACGTCAGTACCATACTGTTTGGGTTACTAGAGCTTTGTAATATGGTTTGAAATCAGGAAGTATGATGCCTCCAGCTTTATCCTTTCTCAAGATTGTTTTGGCTATTGATGGTCTTTCATGGTCATATGAATTTTAAGATTTTTTTTCTATTTTTATGAAAAATGCCACTGGGATTTTGATAGAAACTGCAATGAATCTTTACATCAAACTAAAAAGTTTCTTCACAAAGGAAACCATCAAAAAAATTCTTTTTGGTTTTGTACCCAATTCTAACATGTATGTGTGTGTGCAGGAGAAGTGCGCTTCCCCACACCAACAAGCAATTCTTTGACACCAGTAGACTGTCCCAGAATTCAAATCAGTTCTGACCACTATCTACTCAAGGCATCAAATTCCAGAGGTTAAAGGCACAGTCCCATAAGAATGCACTCCCTCACGGCGCCCGGGTGGCTCAGTCCTTAAGCATCTGCCTTCAGCTCAGGTCATGATCCCAGGGTCCTGGGATGGAGCCCTGCATCAGGTTGCCTGCTCCACAGGAAGCCTGCTTCTTCCTCTCCCACTCCCCCTGCCTGTGCTACCTCTCTTGCTTTCTCTCTCTCTCTCTGTCAAATAAATAAATAATCTTAAAAGAAAAGAATGCAGTCCCTCCCCTTCAGATGCCAGTCACAAGCCTGAGTTGTTAACATGTTTTTCTGAAGAACCAGCTGTAGATTGGCAGTTCCCACAAACCCTTCCTTGGAATCAGTTGTTACCTGTACTTCCGACAAAGTGGCTATGAATCAGAGATTAACCCCCTTTGGTCCCCTCCTTGCGTTCAATTAATTTGCTGTTTGCTAGAGCGTCTCCCAGAATTTATGAAACTTATTTACTCACCAAATTATCAATTTATTATAAAAGCATAATTCAGGTACAGCCAGCTAGTTGGAAGAGGTACGCAGGGCAAAATATGGGAAAAGGAAGCAGAACTTCCCAGTTCTCTTCCCTTTAGCCACTCTGCCCCATGTCCACATGTTCACTAACCTAGAAGCTTTCTAAACCTAATCCTTTTGGGTTTCTTTTTTTTTTTTTTTTATCCTTTTGGGTTTCTATGGAGACATCATTTACATAAGCAGGATAGATTAAAATCACTGATCACTGACCACTGATTTAACCTTCAGCCCCTCTCCCCTCCCTAAAGGTGGGGAGGGTTTGGGCGGGGCTCAAAGTTCTAACCCTCTTATCACAGTTGGTTCCCCTGGCAACCAGTCTCCATCCTTGGGTTACCTAGGGGCATTCCCAAAGTCACCTTATCAGCATAACATAGGATACTTTTATCAGTATTATCACAGGAAATTCAAGGGTACTAAGAGCTGAGAACCAGGAACCAGTTGATTCAGACTAAGTATATATGAAAAATACATTTTGTTCATCTGGATAACTAAATATATATTTCTCATAAATCACAATATCACAAATATCAAAGGGCAACCTATGGAATAGGAGAACACATTTTTTTGCAAACCACATTTCTGTGAAGGGGTTAATATCCAAAGTGTATAAGGAATTCATACAACTTAATAGCAAAAAAAATCCAAACAATTAAAACATAGGCAATGGACCTTGGTACACATTTTTCCAAGATGTACAAATGGCAGATAGGTATATGAACAGGTGTTCGACATCATTAATCATAGTAATGCAAAACAAAACCACAATAAGATATCAGCTCACATTTATTAGTACAGCTTTTATCAAAAAGACTGGAGATTAGTGCTTGCTAGGGTGTGGAGAAAAGGGAACCCTTGTACACTGGTGGAGGGAATGTAAATTGGTGCAGCCACAAGGAAAACAGTATGGAGGTTCAGTATGGAGTTCCTCAAAAAATTAAAAATAGAGTTAACATATGATCCAGCAATTCCACTACTGATTCTACATCCAAAAATAAATAAATTAATAAAATCAGTATCTCAAAGAGATATCTGCGCTCTCATGTTCACTGCAGCATTATTCACAATACCCAAGATATGGAAACAACCTTGGTGTTAGTGGATAGATGAGTGGATAAAGACGACGTGGTGTGTTTATATATGCATCCTATACATATATATATATAATACTATTCCATTACATATATATGTATGTACATGTATGTCTATTTACGTATGTGTATGTGTGCATATATACAATGGAATAGTATTCAGCCGTGAGAAAGAAGGACATCATGTTATTTGTGACAACATATATGTGCAATCTAAAAAAAAAAGTCAAAAACTGTTAGAAATGGAAAGCTGAATTGTGGTACCAAGAACTGAGGGTTTGTGGGAAATGGGGGGATTCTGGTCAAAGCATACAAGACTTTAGTGTTCTGCACATCCTATGTACAATATGGTGACTACAGTTAACACTGAACTGGATATTTGCAGTTTGCTAAGACAGTAGATCTTAGGCATTTTAAGCCTCCCCCCACCCCTACAAAAAATGGTTAGCTATGTGAGGTGATGGATACGTTAAATAACCTGCTTGTGATAATCACTTCAGAATGTATTTGTATATCAAAAATCATCGCATTATACACTTTGATTTAAATATATGCAATTTCATTCATCATTTATATTTGGGTACAGCTGGGGTAAAAAGGAGAAAGACTGACATTTTACTTGGTATAATACCAAGAAATTAAACTCTAACGGAATAAAATAAAAAGTAAACAGTATGAAACAATGACACACAAAAAATGCATATAAAAGAGAGAATCATCAAAGCCAAAGCTGGTTCCTTGTAAGAATAATAAATTGAAACACCTAGCAATTTCGATTAATAACTAAACTGAGAAAACATAAATTATCAGTATCGATTCCTAGGGACATAAAAAATAATGAAAATAGATTATGAACAAGATTATGCCAAAGAATTTGAAAATGTAAGCAACATGGGCAAATTCCTGAAAAATTGAAAAAAGAAACAAAACAGATGAACATAGGGAAAAGGAAGGAAAAATAAAATAAGGTGAAAATAGGGAGGCAAACCTTAAGAGGTGCTGAACTCTAGGAAACAAACAGGGTTGCTGGTGGGGAGGTGGGTGAGGGGAAGGGAAAAATGGGTGATGTGCATTAAGAAGGGCACGTGATGTAATGAGTACTGGGTGCTATATGCAACTGATGAATCACTAAACTTTACTCCTGAAACTAACAATACGGTATATTGAATTTAAATAAAGAATTAAAAAAAAAGAAAAGATATGGAAAAACTAAAATATTCTACACTGGTTAGATATTAAATCTGTATTTAAAAATTAATTAGAAACAATAAAGCTTTCCTCCCGAGGGAAGGGAAACAAAATAAATTTAAGAACAATGAAGCTTTCACACACAAAAATAATAATCACTATTATTTACTAATCACCTGCTAAGTATATGAGATATACTTTATTATTTATTCATAACAACAACTCTACAAGTTAGGTGTTATAATACTAATTTTATGAATAAAGAAAACTAGTGATTTGTTCACAGTCACATCACTGGAGGCAGAAAAAGTATTTGTATCCAGATGTATCTAGAGTGTGTGTGTGGGGGGTGCATCTGTGGGGGTGGGGGTGGGCGCAGCGCATGATGGGAATAGGAAGGTGGGAGATTAAAAATTGCTACTCTGTTACTGGGAATTGTTTTTAAGCCACCTATCCCCTTCTAGCTAGACAGTGGCAATGAGTAAAGATTCATTAAAAATGGTGTGTTTGTTACAGGTATAACAATAGATATATTTAATAGCCAGCAAATTTTAGAGTTTTAAAGATATCCAGGATTAAACGATCTAGCTCACTGTCCTTGTTTCTAATTTTTAGGTTCATAAAGACTATGATGAAGGTATATATAACACTTTCTCAAGTCTGTTTAGCCATCAAATGTGATAAGGTCTTCAGCCATACTCATAACATGGGTAGTAGTGTTTTGCTGTTACCTATACAACAGATGGCATTTTGATGCCTGAATAGGTAATACTCGCTAACAAATCATCATTTTAAAAGGTAACAATATGTGAGACCTCTGATAATGTATGGATTTCAACGTTGGTCAACAAATTACATTTTCTACTAAAAGGGCAGAAAACTACTTTTTAAAACTGAGTCTGACTTTTCTGCGCGGAATCAATAATGTGGGCACGAAATGCATTTTGTAAATGACTTTCAGAACTTTGCACTAATTCAAAATATTAGATAAAGAAACCACTGCAGGGATCAAATAAATGATCTAACCCAAAATTTCATAAGTGATGTAGTATTTCCTCTGTATTCTATCTCTTCTCTTCTTCCCGTTACTCTTCAGTTTCTTTTTGATTCTCAATGGCATCTGTGCAAATTCAACCACACTTTTAGCTAAATATTTAAGTGTTATTCAAGAAATGCAAATAGTGATAAGAGCAGGATCCTCAAATTCCTGCATTGATCCCTGACCCCAGTTCATAAATGGAGGTGGGCCCTAGAAAGGTGATGGGAAGCTCTGGGTGCATAGGTGGGGCTTCTGCCCTGGGCGATTTACTACGGCACACTCAGCTGCCCAGGAAGCATTCTACCTGGGCACCCCAGATATCACTGGAAAATTCCTTCCTCTGGGGTAGCTTGGTTTTTTTAAAAGATGGAAGTAAATCTGCCTGCTCACATTCTGGTGTGGGCAGAGAAGGGAACAGAGAGCTTGCTTAATCAGTTTGCAGATGTTCATTTAATCCTTCTGTTGGCACAGCTCTCCCTCTTTTTGCCCTCCGCCAATTATTCCAGACTATCTGTCTTTTGTTGGGAGGGATGTGAGGTATAGTGATTACACTATAATCTCAGTGATTACACTGAGAAAGAGTGAGGGCTGGCAGGTAAGTATATGTTATACACACTTTTATACACTCTCTATTTTCAGAGTTCACTCATCTTCCAAAGTACTTTCTGGGGTCCTGGGGGGCAGCTCAGCTTACTTGGCTTCAGTATTTTACCCTTATTTGGTTAAACAATTGGCCACTTCTCCAGGCACTTCTATCTTTACTCACCATGGCTTGAAGTTACAGATTGCTCCTAGTTTCCTCAAATATGGGTTCTACCTTTTTGTTTCTTGTACTAATTATTGATTTGGGGTGATGTTTTTAGTGAAAAATATTTTTAGTGGTCTTTTATCCACCATTTAAAAGCTAAAAATCTATACGTTTTACTTTAAAATAAAGGAATTGGCTGTGTCTACCAAAGCCCAAGTATTAAAAATTCTTTTTATCAAATGACTAAATATATTTTGGTTCTCTATAAGTTATGGGTCAAGCTTATTTTTTGTTGTAGTAAAATTTATATAACATAAAATTTTTCATTTTAATCCTTTTCAGTGTAAGGTTCAATGGCATTAAACATATTCACATTTGCTGTGTAACCAAACTGAAACTCTGTCCCCATTAAACAATAATTCTTTATTCCCCACTCGCCCCAGCATCTGACAGCCACCATTCTACTTTCTGTCTCTGTAAATTTGATGACTCTAGAAAATATAAGTGGAATCAGGAAGATTAAATTTTAACAGTAGATTTAAAATCTGATAGCAAGTCTTATTCTGGATGTCTCATTCTTTTTTTTTTTTTTAAAGATTTTACTTATTTATCTGAGAGAGAGAGAGTGAGAGCGGGAGAGGGTCAGAGGGAGAAGCAGACTCCTCATGGATCTGGGAGCCCGATGTGGGACTCGATTCTGGGATTCTGGGATCATGACCTGAGCTGAAGGCAGTCGCTTAACCAATTGAGCCACCCAGGTGTCCCTAGATGTCTCATTCTTAAAGAGAAAAAGCATTAGAAAGAAAAGGTTTAAGACAACAATTCTCACCTCACGAAATCAATGTACTTGCTTTATTCAGCACTGTTTCTTTATAAAGTATTGCTTGCTATTATAAAGACACAGACAAAAGCAAGAACAAAAATATTGGCCTTGACCAAGATCTGGTGTGTTTTCTTTTAAATCATCTCTTTATCTGTTATTTTGTTTCAATATATGCAAACGTTATCACTGCATATCCAGACTAGTCATGTCAGAACTTTAGTTCTGAGGGACGCCTAGGTGGCTCACTCAGTTAAGAGACTCGGGTCGTGATCCTAGGATCCTGGGACTGAGTCCCGAGTGGCTTCTCCCTCTGCCCCTCCTGCAGTTGTGCTCTTGTTCTGTGTCTCTCGCAATATATAAATAAATAAACAGATCTTTAAAAAAACCAAAAACTTTATTTCCGATTTCAAATTTGTAATAGCCCCAATGTTAAATCAAGTGGTTCCTAACTATACCTAACCCAAGAGATACAATAATATTCTAAAATTAAATTGTATTGATAAAAATCATTTTCAGAAGATATTTTGAAAGAGACAAAATAACTGGAAAAATCACATTGCCACATCGCCTCTTTGTAATATTGGGAAGCAAATGGAGGTGTTCATTAAAGTAGGATTTGGAAAATAGTCTGCCAGAAATGTGTGTACACAGAATGTGCTCTAATGATAATTTAATGCCTGATGCAATAGACAATGCCGAGAACTGATTTATTAGAAAGTAAACTTTTCATTAGGCCCATTTAATTTACATTTATGTGATAACAGTTTCTCCTGCCGATGTTAAAAGTAATGGTAAAATAATTCAAGCAATACAAGCAATTTCTCCTTGACCACATTACAAATAAGTTCTATTTCATATAAAAGATCTGCTCTTTGAGATAATGTATATTAATTATGGAGAGCATACAGGATCAGGTTAAAAAGTGGCCTTTGGCATCAGGCTGTCTGCAGGCAAATCCAAGTTCCACTAATGACTAGTTGTTTGACCTTGAACAAGTTGCTTAGCGTATCCAAGCCCTGGTTTGTTCCACTATAAAATGGAGATAAAATAGGGCTTTGTGAGGATTAAATGAGACCTGGAAAACCTTGGCAAAGTGTTTGGCATATATTAAGGGCTCAATAAATAATACGTATTATTAAAGATAAATTTTAAAAGAGTTCAGTGAATATGGAGGAAAGCAGCTTTAAAATGAGAAGTATGTGATACCATACTTTGATTTAAAAAGAAACTATTTTGCGTTTTCATCTTAGTTCTGACCCCAACCCAATGACTCCGTTTACACAATGGATTGTAAATAGTCTCCTGCCCCCCACTCAGACTTTGAAGGCTTAGTATCTGCATTGTCTCTGGGTTATTTCTCAAAGACACAAGCCTTCAAAGTTAAACTCCTTGCTTAAAAACCTTCAGGAGCTTCCCATTCCTTCTAGAATCGATGGCCACCTTCTCTTTGTGTTACATTAAAACTTCTACCATTTGGATGCAACTCATCATTCTGCCTGGCCCGTAGTAACTAATTTTTCATAACCTAGCATGGCAGCCACGTAACAGCACATGCCTTGGGCCAAATCTGCCTGCGCTATTTCTCCTGCCTGGGAAGTGTTGCACCTTTTTCTCCTTTCTCCGCAAACAAATGTCCTCCTCTTCCTTCAAGATCTAACACAAATAGCAGTAAAGGCCACTTAAGTCCAAGGCAAACTTAGAAGTTCTGTTTCCTTAGCTTCTTTCAATCTATGGACATCTTGGGTTAATTTTGACGATGCTGCTGCTGATGATGATGATGATTCACTTGGGTGTGATGTATTCACAATGTATGGCAGGACACCCTGGAAATTATAGGGACATCGGAGTTTCTTAGTCACTGCCAGCCACTGATTTTGAATGTGTTGCCTTCAAAAACAACTTAATCTCATTAAGGCTCCACACCTCTTCTGTAAAATGGGACAATACATGCACCCACCTTCCTCCTAGCGTTGTTTTAGGATGAATGAGAAAACATACTGGTTTATCTGCACTCCCATGCTATCACTTTCAGATCCTTGCACATGCTTCTCTGGCAGCATTATCTTTCTTCTGTTTTCCTCTTTTTGGTCAGGAATTAACTCAGGGGTCAACTCCCCTAGTCTCACTGCTTTGCAGTTTGAATGAGGTATCCTGGGCTAAGCAAATTTCTAGATGCTGATGCTAATTCCAACCAGGGTGCTGGTGAATGCTCAGGTGGAAGTCTGTCATTTGGCTAAGGGGATGGGATCATGGCTTCTCATGCATGTGTTCCCAGTTGCCAGGCCCTGAAGAGACACTTGGGCCTCCACAACGTGTGAGTTCCCTGAGAACAGGGAATGGGGTTTATTCACCTTTATATTCACAGTACCTAGCACAATATCTGGCTAACAGGCTGTTTGCTTAACAACAGAGTAAATCTTCGGTCAACAGTGGTAGATAAGACTTTTACAGATTTTCTTCCTGTGCCCTTTTGTAGCATTTGCTTCATGGCTGGAATTTGAAAAATTGAGTCTTGTGTGTTTTCTTTTTCATAAGCCTCTATCCCTGAGAGCTATTCTTGACACTTTTGCCAAAACAGAGTTCCCACATACTTACAATAAAAATTTTCTCCCAAAGAAAAAGGAACATGGTAAGAAATCCACTAGGAAAAGTCACAGGCAAGCTCTGAGTGGACCCCAGCATCACTGTTAAGAAGAGGAAGGTTCTTTCCTAAATATTTAGGAAAAACAGCCATAATCGGGAGAAAGTATTAGGTAATGTACTGTTCAACCCAGAGAGAGTATTTGAATTCTCTTACGGAGCTTCTGGAAGCTCAGTTCAAAGGAATTACTTTTCCAGGAAGATTTTCCCCACATCTGTCAGGGAAATAGGAGAGTGCTTGCGGCATCTTATAAAATCTGCCCAATTCAGGCGACCTGCCAGCCTACGAATGAGATGGCTGTGCCTCTGAAGGGGACAACCACATTCTGGCCGGTGCTCTGAAAACCTGTTTGGAGTACCGAGGGTTTTACACTATTAGCACATTCACTTCTGCACTATTCACGTGAAGCCTTTATCTACTCATTTGTCAGATGACGGAACTCAAGTACAGAGAGAGTGCTTGCCCAGCTAGTGGAGTGGGAGAACCAGACTAGAGAGGGCTTAGGCCTCTGACTCCAGAGGAAGGAATCTGAAAACAATAGGCTCATCACATTCCAGGCATAAGGTAAGAGACTCTGCACAAACGTCATGTCATTTAATATTTAAAATAAACTCATGAGATAGGTACTATAATTTCTCAGTTGAGGAAGCTGAGGTTCTTAAGAAGTTAAGTAACATGCTCAGGGCTTTAAGCTGGAACTTAGATTTGTCTTTTATAACAGCCAAACATCATTTGGGGAAAACGAGGATCTCAAGAAGTAAACAGCAACTCAAAAGGAGAATTATTTTTTAACTTGCTTAAGCAATTGTTAGACAAATTTGACAGGATGGATACACTTACCACCCCTGACCACAGTTTTGTTTTTGTGGACATGACACTGAAATCATTAGAAATTAATCATTATTTTCATTCTAGGAACTAAAACTTACAAAAATGTCAAGTATTTACATGCCTGATTGCATATGTATAAATAAATGTGTTATTAAACAGTAACTTTAGAACAAGAAGTGCATTTTTATTTTACTACGTTGATTCTTTTTTCAAAATTAAGACTACTTTTTCCTTCCTCACCCAAGAAAAATTTCTGTAGATATATTATATATACAGTTAAATTTTGTTTTTAGGACACATGGCTCCTGTAGAAGGGATAGGAAAACAAGTTAGACACTATTTAACCTGACCTTGTGTATCAATCTGTGATCTTCTAGGAGGGAAGACAGTCTGTTCATTCCAGGCATGCAATGAACTCTTAAAAAAATACTTGCAAACAACACAGTACTGGGATTTCCAGAGGAACTACTCCAGTGTGTTCCCTGTGTTCTTAAAGAAAGTGCTTTGCTTGATCTTTTTGCAAAATAGTTGAGTCTAAAGGATAACAACTGTCAGGGTACTGCTTTATGGAAAGCTGAAAGCAAATGAACTGGAAGACAAAATGTCAAAATGCTTTGTACTTTGAGGGCAGATTGTTATTTCATATGGGTAAAGAATACCAAAGGTTCCCCATCCAAGTCCATGAAATTTAAGCTGAACTTCATTCAGCTGACAATTTTTAAAAATTATTTATTTATTTATTTATTTATTTATTTATTTATTTATTTATTTAGAAAGATTTTATTTATTCATTTGAAAGAGAGAGAGCAGGAGTGTTGGGGGGAGGGGCAGAAGGAAAAGCAGGCTTCCTGCTGAGCAGGGCCCCTCCCCCAAACACCCCCTCCCCCAAGACGGGGCTTCAGCCCAGGACCCTGACCTGAGATGAAGGCAGACTTTTAACCAACTGAGCCACCCAGATGCCCCCTCAGCTGACAATTCTGTAAGATTCCCCCAAGACCTAAGTTATACTCTGGTTGACTTACAGGCTTCTCTACTGATGGTTAATCTTTTTCTTAAGACTTCCCTTACAGTAACTCTAAATTACAATTGACTTAAAATGGAGTCATTTAAAGTAACGATAAAATTTTTAAAAAGTTATTTAAAAGTAATAATTGTGCAAATAGGTTATAGCTTAGGCAAGGCTGTTTTAACACCTTTGCAGCTCCCCCCATCACATCCAACAAATTAAAATGGACTCGCTTCTCACATTCTACAATATGTTTGCTATAAAAATCTGGAAAGGATCTTTATAATTTTGATTTTAAAGTTACTTGGTTAAAATCATAATGATGATGATGATATTACTTGGTTAATATTAAATTCATTTAACTAATGATTAGCCCTAATTTCTTTGCAATCATTCAGCATGCTCAAGACTACCTGCAAGATGACAAAAATGCAGCCCACAGGTCTTCCTCAAATGTAATAAAGTTTTTTTCTGAATAACTTGTTTGATAATTATTGAAGTTGACAGATTATACTTTGAATATTTCATTAAACTCTAATCTTGATTTTGCTATTTCCTTTTTGCATTTTGGAGTCAACTGCTTCATTTTTCAATTCTCACCTATCTTCTTAGGCTCATAAAAAAGCTCAAATGCTCTAAACACTGAGGACCATAAAATGTGCCACGGACAACAGGGCCCCAAAGATGGGATCTTGGAGGAAAGGGAATTCTTGTAAGAAGTGATTCATGCAAGGTGGCATGTGGAATATTTCCAGGTAGTGTACTATTTCCTGCTAGTGAGGCGAAGTAAGGCATCGAGCATTCCCTACAAGGACTTACTCATGATTTAGCTCACACTAGATATCAGAGGTGATGAAAAAGCATGAGACACAGTTGCTACCACTGGGAACCTACTAGTTTAGTTGGGAAGAAAAGTATTACTCTCCTTAAGGTTTTCTCCATAATAACTGAACACATGAGACAGCAAGATAATAAATCCAGCATTTGGGTACTTGAATGACCAACCTAAAACAATAATATTGCTGCATGGTTGTGGCAAAATAATGTGTTAAACTCCCCTTTAAAATATCTGGTTAGGGGCACCTTGATGGCTCAGTGGGTTAAAGCCTCTGCCTTCAGCTCAGGTCATGATCTCAGGGTCCTGGGATCGAGCCCCGCATTGGGCTCTCTGCTCAGCAGGGAGCCTGCTTCTTCCTCTCTCTCTGCCTGCCTCTCTGCCTCCTTGTGATCTCTCTCTCTCTGTCAAATAAATAAAATCTTTAAAAAATAAAATAATAAAATAAAAAATAAAGATAAAATAAAATAAAATAAAATAAAATAAAATAAAATAAAATAAAATAAAATAAAATAAAATAAAATACCTGGTTAGTGACTTGTGAACCAAGATATTTGCTGGGACCCAGCCGTGTCCCCACAACCGAGGAGGAAGTATTAAGAGTCCTCATGAGGGCCAATTTTATTTTCACTCAATCCCAGGAATATAGTTTTGAACTGGGGTTGCATTTCTACTCAATTAGAGGAAACAGAAACATGAAGAGCAGATTTTAGCACAAAGTGAAACAGGTATATTTAAGTTTAAACCTCTCACTCCTGTTCTGCTTGATGGCTCAGTGGGGATGGTCAATATTTTTTCTCCAAGGTAGACTACGTTTTCTAGGGATGACTGGGATGAAGTGTTTTGAAACAGCATGAGATATTCAACAGAGGCTTCAATTATCCAATTCTTTTTCTCCATTGTTGTTGTCTTCAAGGATCCTATAATGGATATAATATGGCTTCAGGAATGCTGAGGAGTTCTCGCCCTTTTGTAACTGGGTCAGTGCATGTGCACGGAGGCCACTGGGTCAAATTTTAGTGCTTGAGTGACTCTCCTGCCTCATTGGGAGTCATACAGCACGGGGCACACACTGGGTCACCGTGCGTTTTGCTGGAGGATGATGAGTCACCATTTTGTACTAAGTTCTGCAATGGCATGGAAAAGTTCCCGCCCCACTTGCCCATCTCAGGGAAATGAACCTGTAAGCCACCTGCCTCCAACTCCTCAGAGATCATTTCTGAGAATATTTGTCTTCAACTAATTTTTGACCTGACTGAAAGCAGAAGAAATCACTGTAGAGGATTTCAATTCCCCCTAAGGAACTGCCCAGCAGTCCAGAGATGATGTAAAACTAACTGTAGAAACTTAACGTTGGGGCGCCTGGGTGGCTCAGTTGATTAAGCAACTGCCTTTGGCTCAGCTCATGATCCTGGAGTAGCAGGATCGATTCCCACATAGGGCTCCACGCTCTGTGGGGAGTCTTCTTCTCCCTCTGACCTTCTTACCTCTCATGCTCTCTCTCACTCTCATTCTCTCTCTCAAATAAATAAGTAAAATCTTAAAAAAAAAAAAAAAAAAAGAAAGAAACAATGTGGTTCTTGGATTTCTAGCATGAAGAGAGACCTAAGTAGAAACTGTTTTTCAGGGATAGCTAGTCTCACTGAGAATCATTTTTTTTAAAAGATTTTATTTACTTATCTGACAAAGAGAGAGAGAGAGAGATAGGGAACACAAGCAGGGGGAGTGGGAGAGGGAAAAGCAGGCTCCCCCCACCCCACCCCCAGCAGGGAGTCCAATGTGGCGCTCAATCCCAGAGCCCTGAGATCATGACCTGAGCTGAGCCCAAGGCAGATGCTCAAAAACTGAGCCACCCAAATGCCTCTCATTAAGAATCATTTAAAGGAGTAAAGAGGAAAAGCCCTTGGTGTGAGGGGTGATTTGAGCAAAGTTACTGCATGTGTGTGTGGGCTGTCATTGTAAGTTCCAGAGGCTATCACTGACACAAGCCACAGTGTGAGCTGTACCTTTGGAATCATGAAAAATGGTGATCTTACCTTTGTTTCTCAAATGAGATGATAGATACAGTGATATTTTTCATCTTTAAATAAATCCCAAAAGCCTAAGTTGGAGCACTGAAGTTAATGCTCTGAGCTCTACAGAGAAAGCAGTTATCAACTGAGTAGTGGTTAGGAACACTCACACTCATGCTCCCCTACCCCAGTCACGTTAATTAACTTTTCTATGCCTCCGTCTTTTCAGTTGTAAAATGGGTGTAATCAGGGTGGTTGGGAGAATTATATTAGATGTTGCAGTTCAAATACTTACAACAGTGCTCAGCAAACAGTCAAGGCCTCAATAAATGTTAACCTTTACCATTAAAGAAGATGGTGTCTCTTTTTTGTTCCATTATTAGGATTCTGGAATAAATAAAAATGATCACCGCTGTAGTATTATGATTCCTATGTTTCAAGTGTGTTTATGGCTCCAGAGGGGGAAACACTGTCTGTGTCTTTTAAGGATAAAACTAGGACACCTTAGGAGAAAATGAAAAATAGCATTTTGTGATTGTCATTAACAATGTTAAAAACTTTGTTGTAAGCTTTTTGTCTGCTGGATATTTTAACGTAGTTCCTGCTAAAGGCTAATAGAAATCCAGAAATAATCACATGTTGATAGAAAATGATAGGCATTCCAAAAACTGAGTATGGGCAAAAACTACAAAATTAGTATTATTCTTTCCCTGCCTTTTTTTTTTTTTTTCTCTCAGAAGGCACTGAAAGCAAGGGTAAGAATCACTGAGCAATTTGAAGAGTTTTAGATAGTAGGATAATCCCCCAGGAATGAGACCCCAATGTAACCAATTTTTCTCATTTGTAAAGAGAAATTTGAAATTATATGAGACATCCTCCCATTTTAAATATTGGTGCTAACTGAAACTCTAAAAAAAATCTGCCGGGCCAATAGTGTGAAGCCAAACAAAATAAGTTTGGGGCATGGGTGGTGGTGGCGTTACCAGATTTTCTCTGCATTGCTGTTTGGGACTACTCACTGATTTATTGTTTTATTAATTTCTGAGAAGCTCCTTTATGTGAAGTAGCTAATGCATCAGCAGGCTATCAGCTATTTACAGTTTAATATCACATATAGTAAATAACAATAACCTAACTCAGTGGAATTTCCAATGGTAAACATTCCAGGCCTTTAATGAGGAAATGTTTGAATTAGGGAATTGTGACAAAATGCCAAATGCCTATTCCAACCATGCATAAAACCTACCAATCCTAGTGACTTAATTAAAAAAAAAAAAAAAACTGTATTGTTACTCTTTAGCTAATCATTAGTCAAAATCTGAGTGACAAGTTTAATGAGTATTTGACTACATAAACCAGAGAAGGTGGAATAAAACTAGCATTTATTCAACGCTGCTATCTACTTGGTTCTTTATAGATATTTTTTCTTCCCATATTCAGAACAACCCTCTAAAGTAGTTATCATTATTCTTTATTTTGTAGCTGTAAGTTGATGTCTGGAGAAGCCTAACTCCTTTGGACCCTGTTCTTCCTTTATACAATTGATGTTGATGTTGCCAAATATGAATTTAGAAACTGGCTCAGTAAGTAATCAGTAAAGTGTGCGCATGAGTGCACACACACACACACACACACACACACACGCATGCACGCACAGCAACAGTTAAGAAAAGGTTAAATTCGCTAGGTAAGACAGGGTCGCTGCTATATAATTCAAAGGGAAGAATTCTGTGCTGATAAACAGAAGCTTTTTCACCTAATTGAAATTATGTGTCATTGTTGGGCGCTGTGTTCAGAGCATTCGTTAACTGGGCACTCAGACTTCCTTACGTCCATCACAAAGATCAAAACAGGGCTGAAAGTGAAATTAAATGTAAGTAGGTGATTTAAGCTTTCAGATCTTTCTAAAGGAGTGATGGGGGCCTGATGTGTTTCAGTGGGAGGGGTCAATCGAGATTAGAGGATTAAGGGATGGGAGAGAATTTCAAAGTAAGCGAAAGGTAGAAAGTGAAACTAAGTGTACACCCCATGACAATCTATAAGAAAATCCACCAACTGTGACATTGGCTAAGGCTCCCACAAGTGTAAAATGTGTCTCTTCTTGCAATAGCTACTGTAGGTATGCCATTATTAACTTAATGCAACTTTACATAAATCCCAAATGATCTTATAGGATCTATTTAGAAGAGTATCACACACTTAGGAAGATGGATCAGTAGATATTTTTGGGTCACCGTGGAAAAAACAAATAAATAAAAGGAATATTGCTTCAGGGAGTTTATACTAAAAACAGGGCTGGACAGTAAAAGGCATATGCCCATGAAAAACACGTTATTACCATCTTTTACTCACTTCGTAGGTCTTACCATATCTGAAACATTTTTGCTCTCCATTGTAGGTCTCACCCTCTAGGGCAGAAGTTCTGTGAGCCCAGGCATTGCCTGTGTTGTCTCTTCCTATGTCTCCAGTAACTACAACAGCGCCTGGCACATGGGAAAACATCAAGAAATACGGGGCAAGTGGACGAATGAATGACTCAGATCATGCATATTATGACAAGAAAGTGGAGAAGGAAAATGCCTTGTGAAGTGGACAGTCAGAAGATTTCAAGGAGAGAAGATCCTCTTAGACACGAGGCTCACAAGTTGGGAGAAGAGAAAGCCATTCGTTCGTGAAGCATGGCAGAGACCAAGAGCACAGGCAAGGCAGAAAAGGAGCCCGCAGCAAGATCAAACGTTACCCCATTGGTAAATGTGGATGAAGAGACTGGGGTTATATCAGGAACCTTTTAATAAAACTGGAATGGGCTCTTTACGGTTGGTGGGAGGGACAATTTATGAGAGGAGAGGTGTTGGAGATCTGGGTAGAAGACCAGTTAAACTGTGGTAGACCACAGTCAGGCCCTGGGGAGTGGGTGGAACTTTTCAAGTTGCCTCTAGCCTTGGCATTCCAGGCCTCTGTTTTCGCCTTATTGCTGAAATGATTTAGGAGAACTTCTTAAAATCCTTGAACTAGTCATAAATAGAGCCTTGCATTTTTCTTCCTAAGTTGAGAGAAAGCTCAATTAACCACAGAGTTATTTTATCATGTATCTGATAAAACCACATTTCGGCCAGTAGAGAAACAGTTGTTTTACCACTTAGCTCTAGAAGTGGTAATTGAGAGTGACATTTAAGAAACATTTCCTACAGATTTCACAAGATGATTAATCATTTTGTTTTGAAGGTTTACGATATGATAAACTCTTTCTAAAGCCCCTTAGAATTAATAGCTTATAGAAAAATACTTTTAAATCTTACCCTATGGAAGCTCTTATTTCAAATGGTGGTCTACAGAGAACTTCAATAAACCCATCACTGTACATCTGATTTTGTAATAAAACAAATTTGTTCTATATTAAGATCATCTTTGGTGTTATAGATTCAAATGCCAAAATACCAATACAAAACAATAATAGTTCTTTGTAAATTTTTTCAAACAGACAGGATGAAGAAAGGCCTTGATTCATAATACTAATACACACAGGCGGATAAAATTAACTCAGTGTCTATGACCCTTAAAACTGGTTATCTCTCAAAACCAGTTACTCCAAATACCTGCCTGAGGGTTTTTGGTTTTTTCTTCCCTTCTTTCCCTACCTCCCCCCCTTCCTTCCTTTCTCTTTCCCTCTTTCTTTCTCTCTCTCTTTCTTTAAATACCTGTGAGTCTCTGCTTAAGGGCTATTTTCTGGCCATAGCTACATGCTTAGCCCATTGATAAATAAAACAGAAGCAGTGGGTTGTTAATGATGCCTAGAAACAGGTGATTCATGGGGGAGTTGGCAGATAAGTACTCCAGCTTCCTCACCCATTGGATAGGATAACTCTGAGGAGTTCTACACACACTGCCTTGAGGAGGCTGGCAGACAGGCTGAGCATCATTTTCCCATTGTGATAAACGGCCTGATGATGCATGATTTGTGTTCTTCCATTCCATGCCTCACTTCTCTACACTCCTTCACTTTTTTTTTTTTAAAGATTTTATTTATTTATTGACAGAGAGAGGGAGAGAGGACAAGCAGGGGTAAGAGCAGAGGGAGAGAGAGAGAAGCAAGCTCCCCGCTGAGCAGGGATCCCAATATAGGGCTGAATCCCAGAACCCTGGGATCATGACCTGAGCCGAAGGCAGACGCTTAACTGACTGAGCC